>BSBK01004766.1:0-382500 GCA_027943335.1 Chamaecyparis obtusa
CAGGTTCACTTGACTGAAGAAAAAATATCAATGGAAAAGTACAGTATATATGAATAATAGTACTAGTGTTATGAGACACTTGATTTTCACAATTCATAATATTGAATTTTCAAAAAGTTTCTAAACTTGATTGTGTAGACATTTTTGTATTATAATCCAACATCCACCTTAACCCAAATAATACAAGTAAACAAAAAAAATTAAATTTGATATCATGTTGATTTTATTTTTTTTGCAATAGCCTTTTCAAATTTTACTTAACATTGGTCCTTTGGAGAGGAAGAAGAGAAGGCGATGGAAAACACAGAGTGTTTTTTCATTGACCAATTTGGCAGTTGTTAAATTGCCTACACATAATACTTATGACAAAAAGCTGGTCTTATTGACAATGCTCTAAATTTGCATTGAATCCATTTGCTATTACTCTGAATCAACCATGCCTAGAATGTTTCACAAATTGATTGTGCTCCAAGCAAAGTTTATTGGACATTAGGTACTATTGAACTATGAATTTTAATGCTAGCAAATTTCATATAAAGTATTCATGGTACTTCTAAATTAACATCAACAATAAAATGATACAATATTGTATTTGAAACATTAAAAGTAATTGAAAAAAAAATAACTACAGTAAGAATGAATATACATTTCGTTAATTCTATGATGTGTTAAACAAGATACTTTTATTTTTTCGTTCTTAGGTTTAGACATGAAGGATCACGAAAAGTATGTTAGAAATGTTCTAGCTTATCACTGGTTACAGTTATAAATTTTAAATTTATTGTTTGGTTTTCCAAATTTGTGAGATCCCCATTGTTCTGATGTTCTTACCAACTATTATGGAAATAAACTCCGTGAGGGATTACTTTTAGCTTATGCCATTTAGTTTCTTTCCAGATAATGGCAGACAACCAACCAACCAACCAACCAACCATCTAATGAAATAATTGATATCTCAACTGTTGATTCTGAGAAAAGGGCCCCAACACCTACAACAATGTCCACATAGGTCAACTGGATGGGACCCCAGAGAATTGATATTATAATATTGTCAGATATGTTGCACACAACCTGCGAAGATATAACCAGATGCATCATAGATACTGGTATTAGTGCAAACAACGTACAACCACCATCCAAATTGCAAATATACAAGATGCATTGGAAAGTTCCATCTGGTTTGCAACCAACTAGATGCTCTCTACAACCTCTTGCAGGAGTTGGCTTATGACCAATATTACAATGTAGGAGGTACGAATGAACTGAAAGCAACATTTCAAATATCTTTCTGAAGTGATTTGAATTTCTAGAGACGTCAACATATGTACATAATTGTCATGGATTTGAATATCCTATGTAAAATTTGCACCTATAATTTTGCTTGTAGACGGTTGCAAGATCCATGAAAAACTTGTTGCTCACCTTGCCTCCAAAGGCTGTTTGTATTTTGTTTTTAGTATCAATTGTGGTTTGTAAGATTACATATTCTGAATATATTTAGATTGCTATCATTTGGCTTTGTAGAATAATCATGCAAGTAGAATGATAGTTCATACTAAATATTGAACATGAAATCTTAGGTTTAAAAAGTGTTTTTAAGTTTCTATTTTTATAGATTTCATACAATGCTCATAATTTCATTACTATAAGGTGGGGATTTGACACTAATTTAATTTGTATAGACCTTTTAATAATCAATTTATGCATGTTCATAGATAAATAAAAATGTGACTTTGAAGAATTTTGTTAAACGGATAATTTTGTGCATTCCACATCTTAATATATTACTACCAAATGAGTTCAAGTTCTACATACCTTTTAATAATTAATTTCTTGCATAGTTATAAATATGGTCAATTTAGATTGATGTGCATATCATACCTCTATTTTCAAGGGTGTTTGGCCCATTGTGAGGACAACTTGCCTTAAGACCAAATATCTATTTTCAGTTATGTCTTCCAAGAAAATTTTAATTGATTTTTTTAAAAAATTGCCAACAAGTTTTGACATTATGCATGGAATTAATGTGAAATACTAATGGACATTTTAATGCCAATGCTTTGCAGAATTATGTTATGGATCAATCCCCTTGCTCATGGATGAAGTATATAATAGATTGTTGCATATCTCCTCTAAAATTGCCTTGCAATAATTAGCCGATAGGCTATTTGTGGGAGCTTTGCTCCTTGAAAATTAACTTTTTTACCAGAAAATTGTCAACCCTTCTAACTGAGAAAATTGTCAACCCTTCTAACTGATTTTTTTTTTTCAATTACCAAATTTTTTTGGTGACATGCTATCTTTTCTTTCTTTTTTTATCTCTTTTTTAGAAACTCTCAACAAATAACAATGCTATCTTTCCTTTCTTTTTTTTTTTTACCTCTTTTTAGTTCCTGTCGAAGGCCTAGAACTATAGGCATCGACTGAACTTTAACTCGTTATTAATAACTAAGTTTTTAACAAATGAGATATCAGAATTTTTGTGATATTTTAAAAATATTTATTTTAATTAAAAGTAAGATGCAATTTGTTTAACATAATAAATGTAGAAAATTATTTATCTGTGATCTCATTGGATAAAATGAATTGAGTGATAAGGGCGGATTTTTAAGAAATTTTTGACTCTGTTTATTAAGTTCTTTCAACTGTTGTCTCCTTCCACTCATTTTTACATAAAATATCATAGCCACATATTCTCGCCATGCTCAGCTATGGTGGACACTATGTGTGCTTTCCACACATCCCTTATATCTACCACCACCGCCGCACTTCTAGTCAAGTCTTCCAACTTTTATTTTGGCTATACCAAAAGAATCTTTAGAACTTATCATTATCTAGGTTTATCTAGTGCTTTAAAATCCCTAGTTTACATATTATCCCTCCCACCATCATATTGCACATCCACTCTCCTTTGACTGAAGAAGCAGAAGCGTAAGGTTTTCTTTCCACTTATTATTTTTGGGATAAAATTTTAATTTAACACGGAGTAATCTTCATTGAATTTGACTTTGACAGTTCCTGTGATTTTCTAGGTTACAAAGTGAAGGTTACAGAGAAAAACGGCAGGAAGAGAAGCTTCGGTGGTAATAAAATCTCACTTTGGAGTTCTGGTTAAGGAACCTGAGGTTAACTACTGCAAAACAAAAGAGAGGAAAGGTTTGTAGCATTATTAGCTCTTGAGGGTGCTCAGATATCTGTATTGGAATTGTATACTGCTATTTTTATGGCTTTTAGTAAATTGTTGAAAAAATATTTATGTCATTATCGTACTTTTTACATGTACTGCAATGCCAGTATCCAATAACCTTTTATGAGTTTTTCGTCACTTATCAGAGATTTTCACATAAAAGTCATAATCCTTACATCCACTGTGATCTCCAATATTTGGGGTACAGCGTTATATTTGTTTGTTTTTCATCGTTTCTGAATCGTGGTTTTATTTTTAAATTACTTTGCTTTTTTTTAGGGCATTTGTCTAACATATCCAATGGCATCTCTTGTGCCCACCAAGAGCTTGACCTGAATGAAAGACTTTGTTATAGACACAATATTCATGTCCCTTGCTCTTCTTAACTGTTATTGCCTGCTCAAGGCTCTTTTGTTGAGTCCAGTGATTGTCATTAGCTTTCTTTTCCTCTGAAGAATCCATATCATCCATAGCTGCTGGATGATACTCTGTCATCAATACACTGCTAGCTACTTCAGTTGTACCCATATCTTCCTCTGCCATTTCCTTCTCCACACCATTAGTTATTGCAGTACAACACTTGATGTTCCTGTGACTTGCTTTGTGGCCTCCCAGAGCTTGATGAGAATTGAAGAGCTTCTTGCATGTGCGACACTTATATTTGTCTGCACCTAATTCAGGTGGTCTTCTAGTTCTATCAGTCCTCTTCTCCTCCTGTACTGGTTCCAAATCCTCACTACTTCCCTGTGATTCACCCTTACCTGTCTTGGCATGATGAGCTGATTCTTTTGTCATCTCAACAGGTCTATTGGCCTTATTGGTAGTACTGGTACTAGAGGCAAGCATTACAAGGAAATAGGCAGTGTCTGTATCATCCTCAAGCTCCTTGATATTGTCCACCATTGTTTCTTCTTCTTCAGCATAATCCTCATGTAAAGCCCCAGACCTAATTGGCACTCGCCTGCCTCTTTTTGAAGTCACAGACCAGTTGAGGAAGCTGCAGGAAAGTGGCTCATGAGCTGTTTTCCCTGCCTTCATGCCTACTCTATCACCCTCATTATCTGAACCTGCAGCATCTTCTTCCTCTTTATTCTCCAGATCTTCTGATCCCTGGGAGCTCTGCCAGCGGGATGGAGAAACACCAGGGCTGAGAGCAGCAACAATACTAGCACCACCCTTCGTATTTTCCTGATTATCATCATCACTAGTATACATTCTATCATCTGAGGCCTGAATTCCCCTTTCGAGATGACACCCAATATGACTAAAAAGTGCTTTGGAGGATCTGAACTCCATTCCACATTCATTACAGGCTGTGCTGTTCTTGGTGGTCAAATCCATGCCAAACTCCAAATCTCTAAGCCTCTTACTCCGCTTGGGATTCTTTCTCAGTGTATACAGAGGCACCACCATCTTGTGATCACCCAATTCTTCTTCCTTCACAACATCTATATTCTTATTTTTCACTTCCTTATGGTCTTCGTCCTCTTCCTCCGCATCTTCCCCGTTCTCTGCTCTGTCCTAGTTGGAATTCTCATAAGATCCACCTGTGGGTACCTTGGATTTCTTCACCAAGATACCAGTTGATGAATATTCACCCCTAGAATCATACAAGTATCAGAAACAAGCAATTCTCTCTAGTATCTGCCGACGGAAAAATATGTTCTGTAATTATCATATTTTCTAATACAATTCTCACAAGGAAAGAGAACAAGACATTCCCGTTTCCCAAAGCTATAAAAAACCTCTTTGCACTGCTTTTTATGTTCCTTTATTAAGCAAATTAAATTTCTGAATTCTCTTCTCTTGGGCATCCACCATTTCTGACTCTTGCTTGGAGGGTATTACTCAAGATACAAATTCAGAAGGTAAAACCCAATGAATAGTCCAACCATGTCTTAGTGCTCTACATAAAATATGAAAATTAATCAAATTATTTATCAACAGATTTTGATCATGTTGTAACTTCTACTCGAGACCTAATTCTAACAGCTAAATTTCCTCAAAGAGAGTATTGAGTTAGCATGTTGGAGAAAGTTGATGAAGGTGGATGAAATAATAGAGATTGCACTTAAAGATAGACATGTCCACCAGTAAAGAATTGCAAGCTAATAGAAGATTACAACATTTTAATATGCAAGTAGTCCAATTTGCATGCACAAGTGCAAGAAGCCTTAGGAAGAGGCCAGCCAAGATACCATCATATCAGCCAAATGATACTTAGAACATTTGGGCTGAAATTTGTTCGAGATAGATGTATCAAACAATTGGTACCCTATAACTAATAATTAAGACATCAATTGCTAGATGACTTTACCTGTTTTGAGTAATCTGGATGGAATATGCGCCCCTGAATAATATTGTAAAGAATCTCTGTTTTGTCTCAGGAGGTGTGCTCATAGTTGTCTTGTATAGTGAAGCTGAGCTTTAATTGTTGGCCAAGCCAAAGCTTGCCACCTGCCAAATAGTAGTCTTCCTCCAATGTAGAGGCTACTTCAAATATGTATACATAAGCAAGAAATCACTGGATGGATTTACTGTCAAGAACGGTATCTCACTGTATAAATTTCATTATATGTTATTATGCTTCAAATGTTAATTATCTTTGACCTGCTTACCAACAATCATCCATTTACCTGTTAAGAGAGCCACTGCTTGTGGAGATCTGGTGCATGTTTTTCTGATTAGCCAATTACTGCATAAAATTTTGATTGGAAAAAACACAATTAATTGCTACATCTCAAGGTTGTCTATCAATTTGCTGTTTTTATTTTTTCTGGTTTGTATTGATTATCTCAGGCAATCACTTTGTTACATATTTCTTACAGTTTTATCTTTAACAGGGTGTGTATCATATAACACTTGCCCATCACCTTTAAGCTAGTTGCAGAATGAAATTAGCCGCATAATGGTACAGGGTATACTGATTATAAAGTTTCATTGAGCAGTTCACACAATGGACAAATAATTTGATTATACAAATGTCATTATTGGTGGTGCATTATATGATTAAGAACAATATGAACCTCTCTCGGAGTAAGTTACAAATTTAAACATCAGAGTTTAAAAAATCCTTGGTTACAAAGTATTGGTCAATTATTTATCACAATGTACATACAATTTTTTTTTTGTTCTTCAGTAAAAATTTATTATCACAGCCAACAAAAAGCGATTAGCTAACGGGATACACTTATAAACCTTTATTTAAGTGTGCTTCATTTGACCTTTATTTCTAGATCTACAATTGACTGTGCTGATGGTTGTCTTTTTTACATGCTCGTTTATAAATGCAGAATCTAAATTCTACTATTTTGGACTAAATTCAAAGGCAAGTAGCAAACTGGTCATTGTGTTATTTTAAAATTTGAAAGTCTACATATAAACTGAAACAAACCTACCACATTTTGGCAGGAACTTAGCTGCTCTGTAGTCTTGTTTAGAAACTCTCAACAAATTAAATTAAAAAGTATTAATATTTTAGAAAGTACTATTATGAGTTAAGTTGAATTCATTTTGGCTATTACCAGTTTGAATTCCTAATTTATGGTCTTTTGTTTTGCATGTTATTTATTCTCTAATCTTTCTTTTATAATACATGTAAATTGTAATCTTACTTTTGCAAATGTTATTTGTTCTTTTGTAGCATAACAGACTTTGTTTGATTGCCATTGTATTAGCTTTTACAAATAGTGTGCAGATTTTCACAAGCAAGAAATTTCATTCATGCCTCCAACAAATTATTTACTGTCACACAGCTGAACCTTTGTTTTTGTGCTTTTATGAACATGTGTTGTGTTTATTGTTTTATTGAATGAAATGTGTGACGAGCTTTTTTTCTTTACACAAGATTTTACCTGGAGAAGCTAACTTCGGGGTCTTCTCATCATATTTTGGACAAAAGCAAAAATATTATTTCTCCTCTCAATAAATTTCAATTTTTCAATGCATTTTATAATATACGTGCATCATTCTGGATGAAATGAAATTATTATCAAACACATCATTAGTCTCTTTTGTTATTTTGCCTACTTTTTCCTAAGATTACAAACTTTTTTTTCAAATGTATTTTCCTTTTAAGACATTTCTTGAAGGCAGTTACCAGACTAAAACTAACCAGTAATTTTGGTTAAATGGATCTTATATTTTTTTTTGTCAACTCCAACATTGAATGGACCTTATATTTTTTTGTGAACTGCAACATTTTTTATTTCAACTGTAAAATGCTTTAAAATTTGTTATTTTATAGGATAGGGTGGTTAAGAATTCGCTTCACAAATTTAATTTACCTTCTCATGTCATGCATTTTCCAATAAATTATTGGGACATTTGGTGACTAATTAGCCATTCATACATCGGTTTGACAATGTATGATTGGTCAGTCAGATGACATAAATCAACGTGGGTATCTCTGCACTGTGGAAATCATGTATGTGTTTTCGTGGATAAGATTTATGCCCTACATGCATGCATCCCATGGTAAACATTTTTACTACGGGTCGGCAAAATATTTATTTTGTCCTTCTAAGTGACTATTGGAAGGGAATTTGTTTTATTATTTTTTAATTGAAGATTTTGTTATTAAGTTTGAAGTGTAAAAAAGTTTCTACCAATAGGTATTTGGAGTTAAAAACAATCTTTAAAGAAGATACAAATCAATTTGTATATAAGTATGTTTTTTAAATTTTGATCAATATTTTGTGCATTGACTTACCAAATTTCTTTTTTAATTTTGATCAATATTGTTTGTATTTACTTACTGATTTATTCTTTGATTTGTTGAAGCTTATTTATGACATCTACATTTTTTATAAAAATGAGTTCAAAGAAAAACATTATATCTAATTATCAAATATGTTTTTAGTGGATTTGTCTAATAAAATTAATCATGTTATTGTGCACACCAAAATCAAAAGTAGTCTCATTCGGATTTATCCATGCCCAAAAATTGTTGAATAGTTCATAATAGTGATAGTAGAAAATTGTAGCTGGAGTATGTAATGTAAAATTTTTCAAGCCACTTCAGTATCAAAATCCTTTTTTTAAATAAGAAAAAACCCACTAATAGGATTCAAAATACACAAATATGAAAATGGCCCATCAACAACCATCAGTGGCACATCTTGACATGCAGCAGCAGAAAAATATAGTCAATCTAAACCACTAGTGTTGCCAACACCATTAGGTACACATTTGGATGGCGATTCTTGATATCATTCTGTAACATTTTAAAAACTATAGACGACCAAACTTGTTATACTACCCCCTTCTCTGATGAACATTAACACCAAAATTCAGTGTCTCTAATGCACGATTTTTTAATGTGAGAAAGCCTCAGCTCATGAAAATCATCCTTAGAGAATAAACAGCTTCAACTGTGATGTCCATTCTCCAATCCTTCAGCCCATTACCCTGAGTAGTAGCATTGATCAAAATAAAATACTTGAAGTCACCCTCAACCCACAACCTCTTCCATCTTATACTCTTAGCAAGAGACAACTAACCTGTGAAGCAACACACAAGCTTCAACCGTGTGGTTCAAAGTAACACCACATTAATTAGTAATTTTGGTTAAATATATTTTTCATAATAGATTTTTATTTCTCTATTACAAATATCTTAAGGAGGGATTTTTTTTTGAAATTTTAATTTATTCAACTATTATTTTTATATTTTTAGATATTCTTCTTTACATCATTAATAATAAATTTTAAAAATCAAATTTCTATTGACTTATCGTTGCAAGCACAAAAGCATGCAACTGTTAGTAATAGTCCCTTTTGTAAATAATTTTGTTGAACTTCTCCAATTATATATCTGATATAAGTCATGAGATTCATCAATTTGTTTTATTTCTAAAAACATCTTTCAGTTATGACCAACCCATATGGGGTCTTAAACTCAAGACTAACTACTGCCAGCACCTCCAAACTCCTCCATTTTAGGCCACAACTGTTATCTAGCTCTGATGATTAGCCCTACATACCTGTCTTTAACTGCTCTTTCCCTCAAACATTTATTGTGATCTGTTCTAATTCTGGGCTCTGCCCATGTGACTTGCGGGAGTCGTCCATTCCTCTTATTACTATAATGTTTATATGGTTTTTTAGTTAATATAATTTGATAAAGACTTCCATTAAAAAAAAATGAATAACGGTACCGAGAGGAAGTTAATTTTCACACAGAAAAAGAAAGGATCCACGGATGCCATGTCGCCATAAAATAATTGGTGGCCGTGAAACCTGACCTTTAACGGTACTGCTGAGACAGTTTCTCACATACATTAGTATGTTGCAGAAGCTGTTTGTGCACAAAATGGACACCATGAAATTCATAGTTTTGACGGTCTTGTCCATTTCTATAATCTTTATTCCATGCATGGTTTTGTCAGGCACAAATCATCTTACCAGAACAAATTTCAGCCTAGACAGTTTTCTTAGCCTCATTCCACAGTTTGGCAGGAACATCTGTTACCAGAATTATGGGATTGAAATTGAATCAGAGGCTCCATGGCCACTATTCACATATCCTCCACAATATGGGCCATACAAGTACTTACTCCGGAAAACTACCTTATTGATGAACAAATCATGTGATGTGTATTCCCATACTTCAGGTGATTCAATAGGTTTTGAATTGAAAGTAATCTTCACTGTTTTGGATTTGGATTTCAGCTAAGACTATGTTGTGCCCTTTATCTCAGTCACATCATCCCTTAGGCAAATTCAGAAAGCTAATTTGATTCAAAATTCCTCCTTGAAATTTTTGAGAATAGAAGAAGGCAGGCCTGGTTCATCTCCAATTCATATTCCTCCATGATACCTATGTTTTAAACAATCATCATTCCGTCTTTAATATCATATTAAACAAGATCCAAAAGAAAAGTATAAAGGAAGACAAGAATTGCCAGGAAGTTGGTGACCATGGATGCATGGCAACCGGGAATCCACAATTCTGCAAATAAATCGTACTCCAAATTATTTAATGCTCAAAGATGACTAATAAGTGAGGGCTGTCTGAAAATTGCCTTTAAATGATGGCACAATCTGCCACATGAAAATACCAAATAAATCGCTGGAACTAACCCTAATTTCCACAAGAATAGAAATATGTGAAATCAAATTTAACCACATCCATTTATTTTGTGAGATAAGGATAAGAATTAAGGCTACATTAGTAGTTTTCTATAAGTACCTCAGCTTCTTCCATAGACAAACAACCTTTCCTAACAACTTCGTCATCTTTCCTCTATAAGTATATTGCCCTTTTCTTTTACTATCATTAGCTTTGCCAATATTCTTTAATACTTTTGACCTCACATGAATGACATTTAGTCCTCCAAACAAATTATGAGTGCTTCCCATCACTTCCTGAATATGAATTTATACTAGATCAAATTAGCACTGACAATAATTCTTTCATGTGATATAAATATTTTTCTAGAACAAAGATAAGACACGAAAAATTTGCTAGAAGAGAAGAATACGTAGAGGGTTAACGAATACCTGATAAACACCAGCATGAAATAAACCCATATAGTATGGTTCTCCTTCACGTAAATGATGCATAAAAATCACATTTTCAACTTCCCCACTAGGTCCAATAAAGTGCTCTATCTTTCCATCACTGTCGCATGTCAAATTAGCCAAGGTCACTTGTACAGTTGGCTTCTCCTGCAACCGATGCAAAGACATGATAGCAAAAACATGACTTATAGCCCACGAATCAAGTACAGATCGGAAAATGGATAAGTTGATATGATATGTTGCAGCCAGTTATTTTCTAAGCTTTTCTAATTCTTCTGGCAAATCGAAGTCCCTATAATTGTACAATAAAGTATATGAAATTGCATCATAGAGAGTCTCCATTTGTGCCTTGCCGGGAGTCTATTCATGTTCCCTCACATTGCATGCTCATTACATCATAAGAAATGTTGGTTCCTAGGGCTTCCAGTTTGTAGATTTGTAAATATCTTCATTTTATTTATCTTTCCTTGTGAAATATATCATCTTTCTTTCTATGAAAGTTGTTGCACAGGTTGACCTTGATGCCTACAAGTTGCAATAGCTAAAAAGTTTTTTAAATGTTCAAATCACTTTTTTCATTCTCTGTTTATGACTAACCCAAGACTGTTATGATCATTGTTTCGTCTACATTCATTGTTATTAAGATCACTGTTTAAATGTCTACTAGATCATAGTTTGGTCTCTGTATTTACCTTGAGAAAAACACTGCTTGAAATTTAATAAACGAATGCCTTGGACCAACATAGCTTATCTTACTAGCTGTTTGTTCACTGGAAATTATCCCCTGGCCTTTGATTTTTAATATTTCTTTTTAAACGGCTTCAACCTCAAATAACCTCCCCTTTAATGCTCTTCTACATGAGGCATTATTGTCTCTCAAATTGAATCCAGCTCAAATATTTTATATTTGATGTCTTCCAAGAAAATTTTAATTTGAATTTTTTTAAAAATTGCGAACAAGTTTATTGTTGCAAAATAGTACTCTTTTCTTTCTTTATATTGAGTGATAATGTTTTCATTCGCCTTATATATTTATTTAACCTTTTCTCTTCTTGCTATGTAGGAAAGATAAATTAACAACTTTTTGCTTGACATTGGAATAAATTTAACAGAAGCTCTAAACATAACTTTGTCAAAGACACTGAAGACCAGGTTCTTTCTCACTCTCTTTGATGTTACCTTTTATATAGGTGTATTTCCCGCATTGCATTCTAGTCATTTTATTATATTGGAAGAGATAAGATAGGGGTAACTCAAAAAGTATTTGAAATTCACTCATTTGAAGAAAATAATTAAATTTAGTACAGATTGTACTTAAAATATAATTCAAACCTACTCCATCATCACCTGAAAATAAAATAATTAAACTTGCATAACATATTTTACACAAACTAAAATCACCTTTGCAAAAATGCCTTTAGAACTTTATAACAATACACATGATTAAGAATTTATTCAAAAATAGAACGACAAATTCCCCAATATTTAAAAAAATTACATTTAAATTGATTTTGCAGAAACAAGCACGCCTTGCACATCATGTCTGCAGATCCTACACAAGATGCAATAAGCGTGATCAATAGTGGACAACTCAAATTGTAGAACATGGTTGCATAACTCACTACAGATGCAATAAACATAATCCATAATGGACAATTACTTCATGAACCCATTGTACAAATAGTTTCTATCTCTAAGTTTGGAGGTAAGAATTACTGCAACAAACGATACAAACGATATCTATATGATGGAATGCATAGCCAAAGAGCATCATTACCTACAAGGTACAATCATTTTGTAATCACAAAAGATATGGTTGTTGGAACACTAATTCGATTGATAAAGTAAAATAGCCCAAAGATAAGCACATACTAATTTGTACAACCAAATATTAAACTCATTACTAATACCTTGTTTTGTTAATTTCTAAGTATTTAAACTATTTCTTACTAATGAGTACAATTCTGACAACTATATCTAGGTGGGTGGATTTTCATTGGTGATCTCGAGATCATATCTACGAAGCAACACATATTTGGCAAGCCACTTCCTATTGAACCAAAGAAGGCTGACCGTACTAAAGAAGACATGGTTGAGCCTTTATCCAATGCTTCACAATTTACCAATACTATGCCACCACACCCACCAGCTCGGCGAAGGCTACTATTTGGTATACAATCTCCACTAACTAAGTCGGAAGCACCTACCACAATCAAACCTATTAAGGACTTGAATCCATTTTAGCCAAGGTGGACCATAAAAGCCCGTGTCACAATGAAGAATGAAATAAAACAGTACACAAATCATAAAGGTGGTGGCCAACTATTTAGCTTCGACATAATAGATACAGAAGGAACTAAAACAAGAGTGACATGCTTCAATGATGCAGCCAATGTTCACTACAACAATATACAGATGGGTGCAATATATACACTTTCAGGCAGAGCAATAAAGGGTGCTAATAACAAATATAACAAATTGAATAGTGGCTTAGAGATATCTTCGGATACCGACTCAAAATTCACCCATTGTGAAGATGACTTGTCAATTCCAAAGCACCACTTCACCTTCACACCTATCAATGAAATAGTGGGAAAGACCAACAACACAAATATTGATGCAATTGGAATTGTCATATTTGTCAGCTCAACATCAACAATAAGGAGACAAGATGGCACTGAAGTTCCATGACATACAATAACATTGCTAGATATGTCTGAGAAATGTATAGATATCACTCTTTGGGGACTAATAGCAGTAAAACTAGGTGATCAAATAGAACAAAAGTACCAAAACCAAGAAGCAGTTGTCCTCGTAGCTAAAAATTGTCGTGTTTCTGAATACAATGGAAAGGTTCTCAACACATCAAATACTACTTATCTAGCAATAGACCCAGAGGTGCAACAAACATCAGACTTGAAAAAATGGTTCAAAGACACATGATCAACTCTGCAATCAACTACAACAAGGCTGAATGTAACACCTATAACTGCTCCAAGAATGATCATCTTAGATATTCAGGAAAAGACTACAGTTGCAATTGAATCCATCCAATGTACGCTGAGAGAAAATACCTTATTCATCAAAAAAGATGAGATTTGCTATCCAGCATGCCCCACTCAATTAGGTGGACGAGAATGCAAAAAGGCCTTGACTTGAGATAAAGAAGGCAATTAGTTTTGTTCAAAGTGCAATATAACTCCAACTGAGTGTAATTATAGCTATTTACTACAAATAAAGCTATAGGATCATACAAACATAATGTGGGCGATTGCATTCGATGAAGGAGCAACACAACTTATGAAAATGTTTGCAAGAGATTTGTACTCCCTACAATATTCCCTTGATGCAAAGAAAGATAGTGAAAAAATCATAAGAGATGTAATCAATACGGAATATACTTACAACTTAACATGCAATAAAGAGATGTACAACAATGTATCCCGAGTAAAGGCAATCATAACAGGGATCCAACAAGTAGACTTTATTGCTGAAAGTAGTATCCTACTTTCCAACATCCACGAGATGACTGCCAATACAATCAGTTTACCATGATGGAAAATTGCAATGTAAACAATATATTTATCTATGTTGTACATTCTATCTTTCTACAAAACTGACCTCCCAACTCCGTTTAAATCATTTTGTGGTGATTAGAATTAAATGTAAATTTGTATACAACAATTGCACAATTATGTTTACTGTAAAGTTCACCTTAATTTCATGTTTTTGTAAAGTTCACCTTAATTTCAATATTGAGTAAATTAACGTAATATCATATACTGTAGTACAAATGTTTTGCTTCTAGCTAAGGAAAACCCATTTTCAAAGCTTAGAATATTGTAGGTCATTGGAGATGTTCATAGCACACACTCTATAGAAGGTAACAACCATAAAGGTAACAACACATTTTTTAAATTTCACAACTTATTATGTAATAACTATTCAATAGTATATTGTAATTTATTTTTTCACAAATGTCCATCTAAATGTAGAATGTACAACATGTGACAAGTTCAATATAGGCAACACTAAACATTCTTTCATATTCATTCACATGTTTTCCAAAGTTTTATCTAACAAATAAAATTATCATACTTGTAGATTGCAACATATGGAAACTCCCATCGAAAACCATGTCCCAAAAACTCCACTTTTCTAGCTTGAACAACAATAGCAAAATAGAAAAAGAAATCAAGAATACTATGCCCGTAATAAAGAGGCGATAGCTTCTTGAAGAAAAGCTAAAAGATTAGAGAAAGTTCCAATTCCATCACAACAAATAGAAGCATAGTTACAAGAGCACACATTTCAAACTGGAAAAACTCCATTACAAGAACAAAGGAACAAACGACCAAGAGTGGTCCACATAAATGACTACACAATGGTGAGTAGACTATTTTGCCAAAGGATTGATGCATTAGCCAACTTAAAAACATGCACTAATTGCAAAGAATGTTACCTAGGCATGCACTTCCAATCAAGAAACACAACACCCACATGCAAAAGATGCTTCCACAAGAAAGGCACACATCGATTCTCATTGCAGAACAACATGGACCCAGGAGAACAACCAATTATACTCAAAAGATTGAGCCAGGTGGAAGAAATGCTTATCACTAGAATCAACCCAGTATTGCAAGTAACTCAGAACTTTGGAGGCCAATATAAATATCAGGGTCACACGATAAGCTTTGCACAAGACATAAACAACATTGCAAACAAGCTTCCACGTAGAATACAAGAACTCAACATTCTCATAGTTCGGAGATTGCATACAACAGGTCAGTACTATGATTGTTATGTAAGCAGGAGGCACATTATAGATGCATTGCAATACAAAATTAAATATGATCCATACTATAAGGACATCATTATTCATGATGAGTATCTAGCAGAGATCCCTGAAATAAGAATAGATGTTTCAAGTATGCTCAAAAGCATTGAAACAAATGAAGACATGACAATGTCAAATAATGAAATGGACATCGATGAAGACCCAAATGAAAAAATCACAGTATATACATCATCATTTCTGACTAGACATCCAAAAATAGCTCGTGAGCTACAAAATATTAAGCAAAAACTACAACTTGAAGACAACACAAGCGACATTATCAATTGGCCAGAGATAGAGTCATCTCTAGTAAATGAATACAACACCAAGGGTTTACTTGATATGGCATTTCCAACTCTCTTCCCAAATGGATCTGCACAACACTTGCAACCCCGGCTAAGAGAAGTACACATACATGAGTTTGCACTACACTTAATGAGGTTCCATGACAATAGATTTGGAAGGCATCCTTGCTTTCCATATTTCATCTTCAATTTGATGGCCAGACATCATAGCCAAGCAGTTGTAGCAATATTTATCAATAAAAATGCAGAAGAAAATATACCAACCACTATAGAAAATTTACGTGCACATCTTACAAATTTGCCAGACAACCAACTTGCAGAGGAACTCATGCACTTTGGTTCTTCTATGCGAGGTACAAGACCATATTGGAATAAGAAACGTGTAGATTTGACTGACATGATCAACCAAATAGGATCACCTACTCGTTTCTTCACATTGAGTGCAACATATACTAAATGGCCAGATTTACATAAATTGATGGCAAATGACACTGGCCCCATAATGCTATCGAACAAACAGTGCATGGAGAACATAATCAATAACCCTCATATCGTAGCCTTGTACTTGTATCAACGATTTACAATCTTTTGTGAATAATTCCTTGAAAAACTCTTGCATGCAAAAAACTATTGGTATAGAATAGAATGGCAACATAGAGGTATTGGACATGTACATGGGGCTATTTGAATTAAAAATGCACCTGATATGGATGAAATAGATTGGAACAATGTTGCAGAACTTGAAAGTGCACGGATTTTTTTTGACAAATATGTTACCGCTTGGAACCCTTGTGAGGCATTACACAGAAACAACACAATGTACCACTATCCACTAGATGATCCATGCTTGCTCGACACAAAAGAAATATCCACTACTGAGCCCACTCATGATTATGAAGAATTAATTAACCAGGTCCAACGACATACAAAATGCAGAGAAGGCACATGCTTAAGAAAGAGGGGTTCAAAAGTTGAATGTCGATACAAAGCTCCATGGAAAGAACAAAACAACTCCACTATTTCATGTGATGAGAATGGAAAAAAATATATGAACCCACAAGAAATGATGACATGCTTAACATACACAATCAAGAAATGTTGATGATCTAGAGATCCAACATATATTGCCATTCAATTATCTCACGAGAAGTTGTCCTCAAATACATTGCAAAATATGCATCAAAAGTAGAATGAACATTAGAGACTTACATAAATATGTTAAAAAGAATATGTACAACACAACAATCAGATAGCCCAGCACTCATAGCATACAAGAAATTCATCACGGAGATTGTAGCTGAGCGTGACATAGGAGCACAAGAAACATGTCAGATGCTCCAAAAATTACCTCTCGTTGTTTGCAATCGTCCTTTCACATATTTGAATGTTGGACGGAAAATGTTGCAACAAATAACAAACACATCAAGCACAAACTAAATACAATCTACCTACTTGCAGGCATACATTCAAAGACCTCTACAGCTTGACACAATAACACTTATTCAATCAGCACAATCTTACACCTACTCTGCAAACCGTGGACATTGCAAATGGAAAGAAAGAAAAGTGCAAGCTATTATCAATGTTTACCCAAAGTTCTACAACATTCCACATGTTGATTCAGACCAATTTGAAATATTCTGCTAGACAGAGCTCCTCTTATACAAACATTTCCGAAATATAGAAAATGACATTGGACTCACTAAAGATTCAATAATTGCAAATTGGAACAACATGAATGCAATAGGATATAATGTTTGGCATGTGAAACGCATTACCCCAAAATAAGAAAAATTAGAAGAAGAAAAAGAGGATGACAACAATGACACACACATGCAACAAATAATACAAATGAATGAATGGCAATTGTTATCACAAATGGGCCCTTCAAATACTATAGCATTCGATAAACTTGACATGCTTGGCAGACGCGACTTTGACAACAACAACAAATGGGATCAAAATAACATACCTCAACATCTACATGAAATCGCAACATAGTTCATAAATACACAAAAAAAAATGCACAAGGTGAGAACATCCTATCAGATTTAAACATTTTGAGCTACACATTATCAGCAGACCAAGAGGCAACTCTCACAATAATTATAAACCACAACAAATGTGTATCTACCAAACCACTCCATATGATCATTCAAGGCACAATTGGTACAGGAAAATCATACTTGATTGGTTGCATAAGAAATCTGCTAAACGGTAATGCACAACAACAACAAAAGAAGCTCCTCATGCTAGCTCCTACAAGTGTTGCCGCATTCAACATACATGCATCCACTATATATACACTCTATAATTAGGATTCCTATTAAATAAATTCAACAACTACAAGGCCAAGCATTGACAACATTCCAAGAGGATTTAAAGGAAATAAGATACATTCTTATTGATGAGTTAAGCTTCATTGGCGCAAAGCTACTACTCAAAATAAACAGTAGACTACGATAGACGTTTCCTCAGAATCAACAATTATGCTTCGGTGGACTCTCAATAATCTTGGTGGGTGACCTTGCCCAACTACCCCTAGTCATGGACAAGCCAATCTACACATCACATTCTACCGCCAGAATATTGTGGAATCAGATCACAATAATCATCACATTACGAACAATGTTTTGTCAACAAGGTGACAATACAATGTAGGCACAATTTCGTCAACTGCTACACAACATACGAAATGCAAAACCAACATAAGAAGATTGGGAGCTCCTCACTAAACACATAGACAAACAACTTACATCAAATGAGAAGGAAGAATTTCTGAAATCAATACACCTATTTGCCACAAACGATCTAGTCAAACTACATAACAAAAAATGTTGAAACTACTAAACTGTCCTATCGTAATAAGTATAACAACAACAAGAAGAAGCAACACAGAATATGCAGCTACTGATGAACAACTTGAAAAAGAAATTCTACTATGCAGAGGTCAATGCATCATGCTAACAACAAACATATGGACAGAAGAAGGCCTTGTAAATGGAGCTCTCAGAAAAATAATCGATATTGTCTACAACTTCGGTACCAAACCCCTTGATATTCCAATGTACGTTACAACAAGGATCGATAATTACAATGGGCCACCATGGAACACAAACGATCATAAACTAGTACCAATAATAGCTCCTCACTGCACACACAGACAAACAACTTACATCAAATGAGAAGGAATAATTTCATAAATCAATACACCTATTTGCCACAAACGATCTAGTCAAACTACATAACAAAAAAATGTTGAAACTACCGAACTGTCCAATCGCAATAAGTATAGAAACAACAACAAGAAGCAACACAGAATATGCAACTGTTGATGAAAAACTTGAAAAATAAATTCTACTATATAGAGGTCAACGCATCATGCTGACAATAAACATATGGATAGAAGCAGGCCTTGTAAATGGAGCTCTCAGAAAAATAATTGATATTGTCTACAACTCTGGTACCAAATCCCCTGATATTCCAATGTATGTTACAACAAGGATCGACAATTACAATGGGCTACTATGGAACACAGATGATCCTAAACTAGTACCAATAACTCCTCTCTCACTGAGCACACAAAGGCATATGTCACTAACAATGGCATGGTCTTTAACCATTCACAAATCCCAAGGCCTTACCCTACAAAAAGCAACAATCGACATTGGCAAAATAGAAAGGCAAGGGTTAACATCCACATCAATTTCTAGAGTCAAATCATTAAATGACCTTCGCATTCAGCCAAATTTCACATTTGAAAGATACTCCAAAATGCAAAAGAATCCATACACAATCATAAGGAAAAAAGAAGAAGCCTGATTAAACCACCTGACTCTTTCAACAATCAAGGTATGCAACACTTGACAATAGTTTCAAAACTTCAAATTGAATGTGCCAAAGTCCAACACTATGGCTTCCTACCTTTCTAACATACAATCAAATGCAATGACTTGTCCATAGGATTCAAATTGAACAGTTCAATGTCTCCAAGACGTTAACATGACAAAAAATTCTACACATAAAAGGTATCACATATTTCATCTGATTTTCCATTTTAACTTTATTAGCAATTTCTTTTTTTATTAAATTTCTAAATCAATTTGTGTAGTTGGGAATGTCAAGTACAATATAAAAAGTGTGTGGACAAGCCTATGGTACCAAACAATACAATATAATGGGAGTCATCTTGCAGTGAATATATTCTTGTAACAAAATTCTAATTATAGGTCATTGTTCTACCAAGCAGCCTCTTGTCTTATGACTTGGCCAAGCTTTCTACTTTTTCTTTCAATTACAAGGCTTATCATTATTTGCAGGAAGTTGACATTTAGTCTTTTGGATGTCTCAACTTTGAGTTCTTCAAACTACCCAATCCTTGTATAGCTAGCATGACCTTATGAAGCAACCCTGAAGTTATAGATTTTTTGAAATTTTTATTATTGGCAATTTTCAAGTTGTTTAGTCAAATCACAAAACAAGAGGCGGCATAAAATAGAGGTATCTGCATTTGGAAGCTTTTTATGTGTGCATCTATTGGATATTTGATAAAATTTAGTGTAACACATCCAACTCTTCCAATCCTCATCTATAGTGGGTTCTTGTTAGGATAACAAGCAGAAAATGCAAATATTAACAAAACAAGAGAGAACACAATAACACAGAATTTAACGTGGTTCACCCAATCCTTGGGCTACGTCCACCAATAGCGAGTCCAATATCTTTATTATTATCCAGCAATTACAATCTGAAACCTGCAACTCAATACCGTCACAGGAGGCTACAATAATCCGTCTTACTATGAATCTCCAAACCCTAAGCCCTTTTTACAAGTATTTTTGACATAACAAAATTAGGGCAAAAATACTCCGACTAATAGAAAAATAAAAAAGATGGCCGACACATTACAATATTATTAAGTCATTCTTAGTGTCGAGGGGCAGCGCAAGGGGCGTTGCCCCTTGACCCCATCAAGGGCTCTACCCCTTGACCCTGCCTAGGGCGCTGTCCCAGGACCCCGCAAGGGGCTCTGCCCCTTGACCCCGTGGATAAGTCTGATTAGGCTCCACATACATAACAATTCTAAATTCAACATTTCACATATTTGAGCTATTTATTTGGTCAATTATATTTTGAACCCATGTTATTGATGGTGAAAGTTCATTTGCAAGGATTGACCTTGGTAAAAAAAAAATCAGAAGTGGGCCATTTCATCAGTTTGACAAGTACATTTCAAATGTTCTTGAATTCTTTCGTGGCACATATAGCATGTAACTTTTAAGGTTAATCTATTTTACGAAATCAATGTATTCTTGAATATGCCTCTTTCTACTAGATAACTTTGTATTTTCCTTGCACCTATTAAATTTTTCAACAACCTATAACAAATAAAAATCTGGCAGGTACTGATGATTATTGTTTGAGGGGCTTTTGGTACAACAACCTTCCATCGATATATATTAAGAACATGGACAATCAAGACCTTGAATTCAAACCCCAGAAGCACTCAAAATGTATAGTGGAACTAAAGAATGACCCTACAATGAATTATTTATTTGCACAAAAGGTAGACCGTGATTGCAATAACAAGATTTTCATAAAGTATATAGATGTAAAGCATCACAATCTTCAGTTGTGTTCTTTCACTGACAGTTGGTTTCTTATATTTAATTTGTTGATGATTTTCACTCTTTGAACTCATCATATGAAGTAGAATTAGATTGCTTACCACTTTAAAAATTATCCCAGTTGACATGTCAATTAGTTTGTCTCATTAATAATATAAATGAACAGATTCTACTCTCAATTCTCAAAGTCTCTACATCTTCTATTGGTTTGGTAATTCTCAAAGAATACTTTAACATTTTAGAGATCACAAATTTGGCACCAACGAAAATTTAATTTTACTATATTTTTAAAATCGTCCTATGGCTCTCCATTCTTTTTTATGTGGAAATTTATCTCCACATATTTTGCCAATTACCTTAACTGTAATCATAGTACAAATCTATATGCATTTGATAAAACATAATAAAATTTACAAAGTTAATTATACAACAATACATTTACATTTTAAGATTTTAAACACATATAGTGATATGTTGCTATTGGCATAAACATTGCACCTCGCTGGTGCAAGTGCTAGTATAAAATTTAATATAAAATAAAATAAAATTTGAGAACTTAACAAAATAATTTAAAACAAAAAAATCCTCAAAAAATTCTTATAAATCCTAAAAAATATTAAAGCTATTCATGCCTAAAAAATAGGTCTATAAGACCTTAAATGTATTAGGGAATCATTTCATCAAAATATATTTTTAACAATTTATAAACTTAAAAAAATTACATGTAGACTATAGAAAATGTTTTATTTTAAACAAAATAAAAATATACTAAAATATAACTGGTGGAAAGAATTAATTTTAATCACTAGTTAAAATGAGAAATCCATAAAATGATGCAATAGTACTTGCTTAACCTAAGACAAGTACTAATAACATTGAAGAATTATTTTGTACTTCCATTAAAAATAAAAATAATTAAAATAAATTTCAAACTTTAAACATTTTAATGTATTCTAATGTTGAAAAATTATTATACAATTAAATTTAAAAACACTTTATATTCTATAATATTTTAATTTCTATATAAATTAAGAAAAAAATCAAAATATAATTTAATAAGTAAAATCTTAATATGATAATAATCATATATTAAATTTATTTAAATAAATTTTAATTATTATTTATAATTCAATTTATTTTTTTTGAAATTTAATCATTTTAATGTATAATTTTTGTTTTCTATTTTAATATTAAAAATTCTTAGACAATTAAAATTTAAAATACTACAAACTACTATTAAATTTTAAAAAGATGGAACAATAAAGAACTTACAATGGTTATTATTCCTACCAAGATAGAATGTAATTTGAAGTTTAGGAGTATCTATTAGATTTTTAGATTAATTATGTGATAAGATAGTAATAATTGTAGGATCAACTTAAACATCACATACTAAGTTGTGTGTTGTTCTACGTGGGTCCATCGTAAAGCCCTTAGCTATTTAGGGGACAAAATGTAAATTTTTTATTTGTTAAAAAAAAAATTGTACAATAATTTTTAACCTATTTAATAAATGTAAACAAATTGTCTAATCAAGTACATTATGACTCCTATATAGACATTGCCCACCATCAAATCCTCATTTCGATTTCCTAAGATCATTTGTGAGAAGGTGCAGCCTCACAATGAATTTATGGCGGATCCCACTCCGTTCTTGTGAGAAGGTGCAACCTCCCTACGAATTTATGGTAGATCTCATTTCTATAAAGTGAAATGGACGTAGAATAGTAAACTAGCACTTGCACCGAAAGAAGGTGCAAGGGGTACGTCGATAGGTCATAGAGTTGAAAGCACTATTCCAAAAAAATGTGTCATTGTAGAAGGAAGTGTTGTACTTAGCAACATCCAATTTGGATGATTTGAAGTTAAAATTTAGGTAAGATGTATATTTTGGAGATATTACCCAAAACAAAATGTAACATTCAAATAAATTTGAACATAGTAGCAAATTACTTTTAGTAAAAACAAGCACAATATAGTCCACACTTTGAACTTATAGTGTGCACATGTGAGCTAATATTTGCTCTATTATTATATGATGTATTGCTACTATTTTTTTTCGTCTCATTGTGTTCTCATGCGACATATAATAATTATCTATATTGATGGAAGATTCAAATGTATGGTGATATAGATATTAGACTTCAAAATTTGATGTGTACTTAGAATTTTAATGTTGGTGATGCTAATAGTTGACATCAAGTTTAATATGAAAAATGTAGTACTTAAATCAATATAAACTAAATTTAATTTAATATAAACGTAATAAAAAAAATTATAAGACATGTGCATTAACTTTAAATTATAAGTATTAATTAAATTACTTTTTTCAATTTAATTTAAATGTATTATAAAAATTTATAGTGATACATAAAATAAATTAAAAGGTAATAATAAATTTGATATATATTATTGTAATTAAATAATAATATTATAATATATATGTACATTAAATTAAATCATACGTATTAACTAAATTATTTATATAAACTATTTAATAAATAAGTTATTAAATAATTTAGAGATAATAAATATAATTTATTATTTTATTAATATAGAAGTAAAAAATAACTAATTTCAATTTAAAATATATTTTTCTTCAAATCCATAAAAATTTCTAACTATATTTTTTAGTGTTTATAAAATCTAACAATAATGTTTTAAATAAAAAATCTTTCAAATTTGTTATTTTATTTATATAATTGTAAAAAACAACTAATTTCAATTTAAAATATATTTTTCTTAAAATCGATAAAAAATTCTAACTATATTTTTTTAGTGTTTATAAAATCTAACTAAAAAGTTTTAAATCAGCTAAGTTCCTGTCAAAAAAATGTTTGTGGACAATAATTGAATTTAGATAGATAACATATTTTTTAATAATAATTCTATTTTAAAAAATAATAATTTTAAGTACATAATAAATATTTTTTTATTTATGTAGATTTATGTCTTAAAAGTAAAATAGTCATTTGCATGTATGTTATTGAGTATAATCAAACCCATAAAAAATATTAATTTGTAATTTATTAAAAATCTACAATTATTTATTTATATATATATTTTAAATTAAATAATAATAATTTTATTTTTCTTATAACATATTATAAAATAATATTATAATATTAATATATCATAACAATAATTTTTTAAAAAAATATTATAGATATAATTAATTATTTATATATTATATTTATTTAATAATTTTAAGGACAATAAATATTATTTAAAATTTTGTATTAACTAACTATTTTAAATTATATTTATAAACAAAATAAAAATAAAATATCAAAATTAAATAATAATAAAATATTTAAATTGTGAAATGAAAATTTTAAAGTTTTTAATGTAACCTGAACTATGGAAAGGGGCAAATATTTTCTTTAAAAAGGGCTCATATAAAACTATAAGGGCAAATATTTCCTAAAAAAAGGCTCATAGCAAAATGCTTCATTCAAACTAATAATAATATTATTGTGACTTAAATTATATGATCAAAACATTGCAATGGGAAAAATATTTCTGAAAAACTTGCCCTTATCGCTCAATTTCTTTAAACCAATCAAATCAAAGATAAATAATTTTATATATTAGAAAAATTAAATATTGCGCACTTTACTTTATCAAATATTAGAATTTGATATGACAAAAAGAAATAATGAAATTTGATTGGTTGGAGTTAACTAGTTTAATAACTAGTTAAAAACAGGTCGATGCCTATAGGAACTAATAAAAAATTTTCAAATTATTTTAAACTTAATTTAAAGATTTAGTGTGTATTTAATATCTATTATGTGGTTTCAGTACTGTATCAAGTCAGAATATAATATCTCTATAAATTTTTCTTAGGTGGGGTCACAAGCCATTATGGAAAGTGTGCTAGAGTTGTTTTGTGACATAACACTCCTTAAGGGAATCTAACACGTTAGAGCTCTTTCCACCACACTAACCAAGATTGCAATAACATTATCTTCTTGACTTGGCCTTTAATATTCATTTCTTATTCCTTGTCTTGACTTAAGGAAAGTGCAGAAAACTATCATATTTAAGGGCCTCCTTGATCTACCAAATGTTAACAAGTGCCACGTAGTGGCTAGCACTTGCCTTATAGTATTGTAAATGTTGAAATAAAATTATTTATCATAAATTTAGAGTTGATTAAATAATAGTAATTTTAATATATATATATAGTTAAAATATACACTTTTGAAAAATTTAATCAAAATCTAATAAAAGTTAACTCTATATTTAATAATATATAAATAAATGTAAGTTTATAATTAATTAATTTAATATGATTCTATTAATAATATAGTTTGAAATTTATGTTCTCACTAGTGAATTATTTAAAATTTTTTGTAAAAATATAAGTATGTCAATATCTTCTATTAGAATATAATAATGTAATATAATAAATATTTTTGAATAATATAATATAATTTATAATAATGAATAATCATGTGAAACTTACATAAATTCAACTCTTATTACCAAATCTTAATTATATATAGGTTCATATTTTCATATATTATTTATATTATATTTAAACTATTTATTAAATTATATTAAAATTTATAGTATAATTTATATATTAATTATATTATATTATTGTATAATTATATAATCATATATAATATTTAAAAATATATATATTATATTATATTATATTAAATTTTGATATATTTTAATACACTAAATATAATATAATGCAATATAATATCATATTGATTAATATTATATTATATTGAATAATATAATATAACATATAATGAAATTTATAATAATTTATTATAATAAATATTTGTATATTAATAGTTTAAATTAGTTATAAAATATAATTGAAGTACAAAATTATTAATATAATAAATAATATAAAATAATATACTTAATATAATCTTTTAATTTTAACGGAATTAGTTTCCAAAAATAAAAATAATGCAATGTGGCCACAAATCCGAAAATTTCGTGTATAAGACCCAAACTAATTTAACCAATCAAATGATAGAAAGTTGATTTTTATAAATTATAAAGTTAAAAATATTGCATCTAACTTTACAAAATATAAAATTTATTACAAAATACAAAATCTAAAAAATTTTAATTGGTCTAAATAGTTTTATTTAATCACTAGTTAACACTAAAAACTCAAAAATGGATGTACTTGCTTAGCCTATCGGCAAGTACTAATAAGACTGGCTTATTATCTTGTCCCACATCTAAATTATGACTTCAAATTTATTATCAAATATAAACCAAACCTTAAATACATCCCATACAATTTAAACTCATGGAGATTATAAATGCACCCATGGTTTCCCCCTTTTAAGGTTAGGTAATGTACATTAATCCTATTTATCAATAGATTAAAAATTGTATTATATAATTTTCAATTATGTAGTGACAACTATCAAATATATATTATAAATTGTATAGACATCTTTAAATTACATAGAGTAAAGTGGTTTATAATTATTAGATTGTTTATATCAAAGTTGAAGGATTATAAGATTAATTATTTTTTTAAACTAACATTGACAATGTTTCAATTATTTATCCTGTATTTGATAGTTACATGATTAGATTTATAATTTTTATTAAAATGTGTTAGTTGTTTATGATATAATATATTTATTAGCTACAACAGAGTGGATATTCCATGTTTCATGCATTGAGATGTTGTGAGTGGGGGACTTGAGGATATGAAGAATTCCTTGTCTGTAAATTAAACACTTCCGAAAGAGTTCAATGTAGGTCAAACATAAATGAAAAGCAGTCCACGACTCTGCAGACGTAATAGCAACCATTTACGGGTGTGAGACACCGTGAGAGATTTCCGGTGGAGACGTACGCGAGCTTCCTCGTAGGGGAAGCCTATCGGCTAATAACAGATTTTTTTTATTTTACTTTTTACTATTTTAACTTAGTATTTTTTTTAAAGATCTAAAAGTGAAGACTTTATATATTTGATAATGAATTAATTTAAAAAGAAAAATATTAAATAATTTTTATAAAGAAAATTTGAAATTAAATACTTATATTTTTTTACTTAATCATCACATTAAATTGTTATTTCTATTTTTTCTTATTAAATTATATTATTAAATTAAATGTACAAAATAAAAGGCTATCTATGTGTGGTTTTGTTTTTGAGTGGAAACTCCTAACGTAATAATTTTGATATTTTATTTGTCACTAAATATTTTCAACTAAGACACTAGAATTACACATTTGTGAAATAATAAACATTGAGATTACACAATATTTTCAATATTTTCTCTTTAATTATTAGATATGTGCATGTACATTTGAAAATATTCTATAAATGTGATAAAATGATATTATTCAAATCATATTAAAATACATAAGTCACATAAGTGAATAGATCTATAATCCTTGAAAAGTACAATAAAGAATTTAAAAAAATATCTCATTACTTATTATTTAATATAATTATCCACTAAAATGCTTTATTTTAGGAGTTTGTAGAATATTATTTTATTTTGGATTTAATGTAATTCAATTCAGATTTTTATAACTATTCGTAATACACCATTACTAATGAACAAATCAATGATTTTAAATATAAATGAAAATAATAAATCTATAGTTTTTATAAGATAAATAATAATATGAGGTCAAGACATTGGTTTAAGTTATAGTAATTTTATATTTTATTCAAAAATAGAATTTAAATTTTTATTATGAATTGAATTATTATTAATATTGAATAATAAATAGGACTTGATCTTTTGGTGAAATGGTGGGGCTTCTTGTGTGTCAACAATTGAGAGCCTTTACCTTGACCCTTGGTGAAATAGTGGGGCTTCTTGTCTATAGAGCTTACAACCAAAGTTCAACATTATTTAGGTAAAAAATATACTTTCAACAATTATAAAAAATGCAAGCTTTGCCTTTCTCAAAAATGCGTCTACCTTTCTTGAAGGCACCTAAGAACCTTTGCTTCAGCATTGAAATCCTGGAATCACAATTAGCTTTCTTCTCTAAAACAAGATACGCAAAATTTTCTTACCCTCCGTTCAAGTTTGCTACATCCCCATGGAAGGAAGTTGTTAAATGAAGAGTTTTTGACCGGAACGATGTTTTTGGGGTAGGCCAAAGTTATCTAAAATCTATGAATCACATGAAGCTTCCTACCTTCAACCGCTTCTCGGCTCTCACCTCTTCTTCCCCTATGGTCTCTCATAGACCATCTTCCAAGGTTAAAACCCTTGTTCACAAGATTAGGTCAAACAATTTTTGGACGGACATTAATAATGTAGCAATTTACTCCCCTCCTCATCGCAGAAATAACAGTTACCATAATACATAAAATAATCATTCGGTAATATCCATTCGAGGTAATCAAGTTTTTATTGATGGTTTATGGAATTAGTGTAAATCCTTAGGATTATACGGTAAATGGTTTGGATTAGGCCTGTCATTTGATGGTATTAAAGGTTGGTTTCGGGATTTTTTTGGATCTCAAGTAAGTATAACTGTTCTTTCGAACTTTTGTTTTTATTTGGAATGCGAAAATTGTTCTATCAAACAAAAGCTATTATCAACATCACAAATATGTTACCTAGGGCATGCAGTTAAATTTTTGAATTAGGAACCTAATTTTAAGCCTAATATTTTTGATAATATTGAGACCCCAAAATGGATCAAAATCCCTAATATCCCAGTGGAACTAATCCACAACCATATTCTGAGTCAAATTGGGGATGGTTAGGGTAGAATAATAGGTTTGAATCCGACTAGATCTTAATTCCTCTAACATCAAAATTTTGATCAAAATTTCTAGTTCAAATCTGCTTAAACCTTTGCATTTTGTTTCTAGTAGATTTGAGTACCATTTGTGTCTAGAATACTATAGTGGCAGCATTGCACAGAGAATTGAAATGATTTCACATAGGGTTATACACAACACTATTGCAAATACCTCAAACCTCTATAATTTTTTTGCCCAGTACTTCAAACCTGCAGGTGATCCATCGAAATCCAAGACACTACCCGAGGAAGGGGAAATTGATGAGTTTCCTAGATTCCCAAGTCTCCATGAAGCTATTCCTAAAATAACCTTTATGGATAAAGGGGGCTTTTGCTTTTTAGAATTCTCTTTGCAATCGAGAGAAGAGTTAAACAAGATCGAAAACCCTATTTTTTCTAGACCTCTATCTAGATCTATTAGGAAGATAGAAAAATCAGCTCTAGATAATCAAGTTCCCTTAGAAGTCATTCCAAATTCAGTAGTACCTAGTCTAGATCCAATTTTGGATCATTTGGTTAACATTTTAGAAAGGGTGACTTTTTCTGATTCAATGCCTAGAATGAAGATCGCTTCTTTAGACAAGTTAGGAGAAGAATCTTGTCCCAATAAAGTCCATGAGGTTATTGATTTTTTGCTTTCTTCAGATGATGAAACTAGTGATATAGAAGATGTTAATATGATCTAGAACAATAGAGAGGGGGGGTGAATCAGTTATTCTCAGGTCTTGATGTATAAGACAAACTCAAAAACTTTTCCTTAAATTAGATCCAACAACCAAAACAAACTCGGTCATCACTGATTCAATAATAGAAACATATAACAATGCAGTCCACTACCCAGCTGTAACTTAACTTGTAAAACACAGAAATATTCAAACCAAAACATTCACACAAGTATTAACACCAGGATTTATAGTGGAAACCCAATGTGGGAAAAACCACTTTGTAACATGCTACTATTATTTTCACTCTTTTGAAGTGAGCTCGGTTAAAAGCCAACCCTGTCAAAGGTTACAATACACACTATTAGGTGTGACCCGGTTAAAGGATTTCAATCACCCTATTAAAAGTGAGCCTTGTCATAGGACTTACATACACTCCATTAGAATACAACCTTGTTCAAAGGATTTAACTTATGACTATTTGGTCAACCTCTGTTAAAAGGATTTTGACTATTACAATGGTTAGAAAGTAGCAGCAATATTTATCTGAAAAATATACAACTTACTTTGCAAATATGAGATCCGATTCCGTACACTAATGTTGGTTTACTGACTTTGAAACTTTTCCATCTCCATCTCTGATCTGCTCAGAACTTTTCTTCAAGCAACCACCACAATTCTCCTTCAGCCTTTTCTGCTTGGACAGTCAATAAAACTTTACTGATCTTCCAACATTCTCTTCTTCACCCATGCACACACATATCCAATGCTCAGGTTCCCTTAATACTTTCCTCAATTAGGTTAACTCATCTTATGCCGCTCAATCTCATTCATAGATCGTAGGGTTAGGTCAGATTCATTGAATCTACCTGCTTCATGTTCTTCGGCTCCTTTTCTAGAATTATCTCAAATCTCTTAAAGATTTACAATAAAATGTTTTACAGTGCATTTAATGCTTTCAAACAATCAATAAATAAAGTCAACACATTTTACATAATCCAAGAATTCAACAATGTCGGCTCCAAAATTAAATTATCTTCAAATATAAAAATGCTGATGCTCGGTCAATACTATGATCAATTACTCGGTCTTCATGTAGAAAGCTCGGTCATTACTAAAAATGTTTCTTCGGCTTATGCTATCTTCCTCGGCAATTAACTGTTGTTCGGTTGACACTAGAATTTTTCTTGGCATACACTGACTCGGTCGACACTAACATTACTCGGCTTAAACATTATTTCTCCATTCTTTTCTTGGTCAAGCCTACTAGTTTAGTCTTCAGTCTTACTAAGATAAACAATACATTGTCTCATCATTGTACAACATAGTCAAGTACACTTTGTAGTATCAAGATAACTCAACCTTTCCCTAGGTGCTATTGTTACCAACCTTGCCTATCCCCTTAGCAACACTCAAATAGATATAGTACTTTCCTAAGTAGCAACAGTCTTACCAATTAAGGTTTGACATCAATGACAATACAACAATTGTTTGAATTGCAGTTTCCAACAGAAGAATCCCACAGAAGAAAGAAAATTTTAATTAAAGAAATTATGAGGAATGACAACTCCATTTCTTTAGATGAAGTAGTAAGAGCTGTAACAATCTCTCCAAAAGTTTCTGAAGTAGTGGCCCTTTACCTAGATTCAATCGACAACATCAAAATTGATAAATCTCAGGAATATTATTCGTTAGACAATGAATGGTATATGGAGCACAAAGACGCATTACTAAATCCTAAACCTTTAAGTATCAATAAGCCTAGCTCAGAGATTATAGATGAGAATTATAGTCAGACTAGCAGACTTCCAAGTTCTGAGATGGATGAGTAAATTAATGATTTTTTAGGTCTAAATCAAGATCCTGAGGATTTTTTATTATTGAAGGTTATTGAATCTATGAGCCAAGAGGAAAGCCCAGTATGTTCTTCTTTGATTTGTAATCAAGGGTTGAGTAAGGATAGGAAGTTAGGTTTATTTACTTTTGTTGTTGGCAAAATTTCACCTGACTTTCCTAAACTCTCAACTAAAAGAGGTAGGAAGTCATATCTGAGCGTAGGCAGATAGATGGTTCAGCTTTAGGTCAAGTTAAGATTACTTCTATTTTGAATGCAGGGAAGGGGAAGATCCTTCCCAAGGCACCATGAAGATCATATCATGGAATGTTAGGGGATTAAACGCCCCTAACAAACAATGCCTTTTAAAGAGATTCTTATCCTCTTTAGAAGCTATGTTGGTTTTAATTCAAGAATCTAAATTAGGGTCAGAAGGGTATGTTAACCTTAGTAAGAAACTAGGTATTTGGGAAAATAAAGGTGTTGACTTTGTAGGTGCTTCAGGAGTCTAGCCTTTATTTGGAATCCTAGGTTTATCTTGCTAGAGCTCATTGCATCTAATCCTCAATGGATGGCTACTAAAATCATTAATCTTAATAGTAAGATGGAAATTTACATTATTAACATATATGGACCAAAATTCCTTCAGGATAAAAGGCTAGTTTGGAAAGAGATTGAGAACAAGTTATCAGTAGTCAACCAAATATTACTTTTTTTATGGGTGGGGATTTCAACGCTATCTTGGATATCAAAGAAAAATTTGGAGGCTCAAAGAGAACAACTCAGACATTTATAGAATTTAGAGATTGGATTCAATTGATTAACGGTTTGGATATTCCCCTGGACAAGGGATAATACACATGGTCTAATAAAAGAGTGGATACTGAATATATTTCTGAAAAATTAGATAGGTTCTTTTTCATTGACAATCTATCTAGATTTAACATAAGCTTTAAATCACATATTGAAGTTGTCTCTGGTTCAGACCATTTTCCCATAAGTTTGATTTTAGAAGAAGACATAGTTCCCAAGAGGAATCCCTTCAAATTTGAAAAAATGTGGCTTAAAGATGAAAAATTGTCTTTTTAAAATTAAAGAATGGTGGAATGAACCCAGTTTCAAAGGATCTAAAACATTTGTATTAACCTCTAAACTTAAGTACATCAAACACGAATTAATTAAATGGAATAAAGAGCATTTTGGAAATATATTTGAATCTAAAAATAGGATTGACAAAGAGTTAGAAGATCTTAATAACTTTAAATTATTAGAATAGGTATGAATTCTGAATCTTATTCCAAAGAAAATAAATTGTTAAATTGTTATGAGGATGTACTAGCTAAATAAGAATCCTTTTGGAAACAGAGATCTAGAGAGGTTTGGTTAGCAGAGGGAGACAAAAACACTAAATTTTTTCATAACACCTCTAAAGCTAAACACAATTTTAATAAAATAACTAAGATCAAGACAAATAACAAAATGATAATAGAAGACCCTAAAGATATAGCCTTAGAAGTTGTGATATACTTTGAGAATATCCTGAATAACTTGGAAGGTTCAAATAGATTGGCTCAAATTGAAATTCTGAGAAACATTCCAAAAATTATTACTAACAATATCAATAAATTGTTGAATGCTAGATTCACTAAGGTTGAAGTTGAGCTGGCTTTAAATAATCTTCACCCTGATAAATCCCTAAGTCCAGATGGGTTCTCTTCCCTTTTCTACCAACAATGCTGGGACTTTATTGGTGACGAAGTAGTTGCAACCCTTGAAGGTATGAGGAACTCAGGTAGGATTCTCCAATAAATTAATAATGCATTTATAGCATTAATCCCCAAAAATTCTAATCCAGAAGGTTTTGATTATTATAGACCCATCTCTCTCTGTAATAGGTTGTATAAATTACTAACCAAAACCCTAGCTAATAGATTAAAGAAATGTCTTCCTCTCATCATCTTGGAAGAACAGTCTAGTTTTGTTCCTGGGAGATCCATTCTAGATGGTGTCATCATCGCTCAAGAAGCTATTCACACTATACAAAATAATCACTCTTCCAGTATGCTTATTAAACTAGATATTAAGAAAGCGTATGATAAGGTGGATTGGAGATTTTTATGCAAATGTTTAGAATCATTTGGTTTTTCCAAACAGTGGATCAATCTTATTTTTTAATGTATCTCTAGGTCGAGAATGTCAATTTTGGTGAATGGAAATCCGCCTGGTTTCTTTAGTATTTCTCAAGGTATAAGACAGGGGGACCCTCTTTCTCCCTTCCTTTTTATCATCATGGCAGAGGCCCTTGGTAGATCCTTATCCATGGCCAGGAATGATGATTTAATCTCAGGAATTAAAATCTTTGAAGGTTTGGAGCCTTGTACTCACCAACAATTTGTAGATGATAACCTTTTGTTTCGTAGAGCATCAGTATTAGAAGAAAATGCAATTAATAAAGTCCTAAATTTATACTCCAAAGCGTTAGGACAACATATTAATAAAGGTAAATCATAAATATATTTTTTAATACTTTAGAGATCTTATAGCAGGATATTGGGAGAATCTTATAATTCAATATAGGAAAGTTACCTTGCAAATATCTAGGGCTCCCTTTAGATAAAAGGTAATAGATCAACTAATCTATGGGATAGAATCCTAAACAAAATTGATAATAAAATAGAATCCTAGAAAGGTAAGTGGCTCTCTAATGTGGGTAAAGTTGTGATGATCAGATCTATTCTCTCCGCCATTCCCCTTTACCAAATGATGTGCCTCAGTCTTCCTAAAGGAATAGAAAAATAAATCATTTAGAAACTAAGAAAGTTCTTTTGGCAAGGATCTGATGATAAGAAAAGATTAGCAATGATAGCTTGGGATAAAATTTGCAAATCAAAGATAGATGGAGGTCTAAACATTAAAAATTTAAACATCAGAATTTAGCTTTAGTGGCCGAACTAGTATGGAAAATGTATAAAAACCCAGAGGCAAAATGGGTCAGAATTCTTAGACATAAGTATTTAGATGGTAATGATTGCGTTAGTATTTTTAGACATAGTCATCCTCCAAATGGGTCGCGAATTTGAAATTTTATTCTTGAATGTAGGAATGTGATAATAGAGAATATTTCTTGGGATATAGGCAATGGAGGGAATGCCCTTTTTTGGGAAGACTCTTGGGGTGCATTTCCCCCTCTGAACTCTCTTATTAATGGTGATCCAACCATTGAAAGTATCAAGAATGTTTGGGGTATATTTGTTAAAGATTATATTGAAGTTACCGATAATAATTCAGCTTTAGGCTGCTGATGGAAATATTTTGATAACCTAGGATTGTCTAATGCCTTTAAAACAAATCTAATCAACAACTTATTGGTTAGGAAAATTAATCCATCCTCTGATGAAGATAGAATTATTTGGGCCAATTCTAAGAATGGTGAATACAATACTAAAGATGGGTATGCAACAATATAGAATTCAAACCACATGAGATCAATGCTTCCAATAGACTTATGCTGGAATAAAAATTGTCTTACAAAAGTGGGTATGTTCACTTGGGCTATGGCCCAATATAGAATTTTGACTTATGAATGGTTTCTGAAAATAGGTTACAATGGCCCCTCAAGATGTGTGCTATGTGAAAGGAGGTGTGAATCTATTGATCACCTCTTTACAAGAATGTAATTTTTCATATAATTTTTGGTTATGGTGTGTTGGTAAATTAAATTGGCAAACTTCCTTTCCTAATAATCTGATTAGTCTCCTTAAATACTGGCCCAACCTTCAATATTAATTTGGGAACTATGGAAGGAAAGAAATAGGAGAATTTTTAAGATCAGAAAATTGATCTTGATCAATTCTTAAATAAAGTAGAAGCATGTATTGTTGAAGTAGTGAATAGTCGGAATATGTCAGGAAGGAAAGATTTGAAATTTACTCTCGAAGATGAGAGAATGAGGAAGCTAAGGTTTGGACTAAAAATTCCTCCTTTTTTTGGTAAGCAAGGAGTAGATAAAGAAGATCATAGGCGAAATTGTGTATGGTTACCCCCTTCTCTTGGATGGTTCAAGATAAACTTTGATGGAGCCTCAAAAGGCAATCCAGGAAAGGTAGGGTTTGGTTGTTGTATTCATGATTGGAGTGGTAAGATGATTGCTTATAAATGTGGTGATTTAGGAATCACAACTAATAATGTAGCTGAATGCAATGCTCTCAAGTTGAAGGATTGTTTCTTTGCAAAAAATTAAATTTGGATTATATTGAAATAGAAGGTGACTCTGCTTTAATCATAAATGCTTTTAGATTAGGTCATACGTAGAATTGGAGGTTAAATGGTCTTGTAAAGAGGGGAATAAATTTACTATCATTTTTTAATCATTATACAATTAATCATATTTACAGGGAAGGAAATAAAATTATTGATTCTTTAGCTAACAAGGGGGTAGAAGGGAGTAATGAAGAAGTCATTTATTCATTATAAGTCATTTGGGATATTTCGAATAAGTAATGAAATAATATGTGTGTGCATTGTCAGTTTTTGCTATGGGACCTGTGACAGTTTGCATTCATATTCTTTAACATTTTGGAGAGCCTTTATATTCTCTACATAACATCATTTGAATTCATTCTGGATCTGTAAGGTATTTCTGAAATAAATGGCAACTCCTATCAAGTTAAGATGCATTCAGAAACAAGTTACCTTCGGTGGAGAAATAACTTCTAACATAATTAAGAAGATCATGTTGATCAAATTTGACATTGTTGTAAGAGTTGTATCTGTTATTTTAGGTAATGAGTTTAAAGAGAATACCAATAGATATTAGGTTAATTTTGATATCCCGGCAATGCTCATTCCTTCAGCCTTACAAGTGGATCCAGATATCAAGGCTATTGGATGCCTATGTAGAAGACTCTTTAAAAATAAATATCTGGTGGATTTGGATAAGGTGATGAATAGTATTCAAATTGATTTATCTATTCCCAAGCGTAAGGATTACAATAGAAGAGTCGTCAATCATAACATCATGCCCACTTTTCCAATCCTTAAAATTGAAGACTGGGATAGATATATAGAGGAGACCCCTTCAATAAGGAGAAGTCTTGACTTCTTACTATTCTTTACTCATTTGAGATCTCCCTCTGATCCAAATTGGATGGATGGCTTTATTATGGAGGATGGTATTGGGCTAATATTGGCTCAGGAAGAAGGTTCTACATTGTCATCATGTTCTGCAGACATGGTTTAAAGTTTGATTAAAGGTTTTCTTGTGTATGCTTATAACATTTTGATAAAATCGAAATATAAGCTAACGGTTTGTACTGGTATTTTCTCCCACTTTTTTCAAATATGTATTATTACATAATTTAATTCAATCTTTATATTTAGTTAATATAGGAACCTTGAAATTTTATTCAAGTCTACATACATTTATAGTAGATGAAGCGATATCTTAGCCTAATATCGATAAAGCTTTCTCTGACAAGTACAACCAATTCATTAAATGATATATGTCCCTTGTCATAAATTTACACCATCAATATAGCTAGCATAACCTATCTTTGATTTATTACCTCGGAAGGCGGTAATAAGTAGTCATTATTCGTTGTAAAAATCATTTGTAGTTGGAAATGGAGTCGAACATCAACCTCATCTGCCTCACTGAAAATAGGCTGTAAGCTTTTCGAGGAATGATCAAATCTGAGAGATAGGATAAATTGCTTCAAACTGACGATTTGGGCCGGAGAGCAATAGAAAATATTATGGGTGAGGATACTTTCAATCATGAGCATGTTTATAGGGTTAATAGTGATATAGTAGGTACTTTTGCTGTTATCCTTCTCACTATTAAAATTCCCAAAGGCGAAGTAATTTTTGCATGCTTGGAACTATTTGATGAAAATCATTGTAGTGGGATTTTATTGGCTATGAATAGTGTTAATTCTAACCTATTGATTCCATTTTCGGAGGATTACATGGAGAATCCTATGAGCGCCTTGACCCATAAGATTCACTGTGCCAGAAGACCAATTCTGGTCTTTAAAAACAAAAAGGTATTTGATGACAGGCTAGAAATCATCAAACGTAACGTAGGTTTTCTTCTGAAATGGCTTAGGGTTAAACCATGCGAAGATGTCAAATGGGTTAAACAATACTTGATTGTGGAAGGCTTTGAAGTGGAAACCGACTTTGGTAATATGTCCTTATTTGACATTCAGCTTTTCTTGCCAACAATAGTTAAGAAATCTACTATGGGCTTTAAAGTGATCAAAGGAAAATGGAATTTTGAGTCAGGGATAGTAGACTCCTTTGAGGACGAGGAAGAACTAGTTTTTCATACTCCAGTTAGGAAGAAATAAGGGGATTTAATGTTTATATTTAGTTGGATAACCCTAGGATTAAGTGTATTGCAAACTGGTATAAACTTTCGTGTTGGTTTTGGTTTTTGTTTTAAGTAAAGCATGGAACTAATGTACTAGACTCACAGAATTTTAGACAGTAATGGTAATATCGCTAATATTGACACTTTTTTTTATTATTCTCGTATGTAGGCTAAAATGTTTCATTATGGGGATATTCTGTAATTGGTCATGTAGGGCTTCTCATGTAAAATGTTTTTGGTTATGTATTTGTAAGCATATATACAGGGGAAAAAATATATGTGTATATATATGAAGATTATGCATATAAACTGTGTATGTGTATATATTAATATATAGTCATATATATACATATATATCTATATATATATATATACATATGCCTACAAATATATGAACTAATTTTAGAAGGCTTCTGTAATATTTATAATTGAGCATCAATGTTTTTATAGTATTATGTTACTATCTTGGCCTAGATTTTAAATTTAACTCTAGTAACAAGTGAATCCAAAGGATAAATGCTACTATTAGTAGAAGATTAGAATCTTTAAGGCTCTGGGATCAACCAATTTTGGATAATGTTAGTAAAGAAATGTAAAGAGTATCTCACTTTAAAAATGTCTTCGAATATCTAAACTATATAGTGTAATCATCCAAAAATGGTCATTTAGACTATTAGCCCCTTGCTAGCATTATTTGCTAAAATCATCAATTGCTTATTCTTGATCAAATCCTAGTTCTATCATTTATTCGATTATTTTCTATGGGCTAACCATTTTATCCTAAAGTCTTTATTTAATTAAAATGAGTTTCCTCCTCTTTTAATTAAATAAAAAGCCCCCCACTTTTCCTCTTATCCTAAGTTGCACAAATAAAGCACTATTCTTATTTTATAAAAAGAGAAAAAACACTTTTTGTCTTATATGGGCACAAAAGTCAACTCTTATTTTCTCATTGGAGGATACTTGTGCACATGGATTGCTTCTCTTTGATGCTCCACTATTGATTAAATATTTTGCCTCTTAATCTCCATGGTCCATTCTTTCTCATTTCTTATAAAAGAAGAGTTCTCTTCTTCATTCTAGATCCTCAACTTTTTATGCTAATGTTATGCTGTAGGTTTTCTAGGTCACTTTGGAGCTTTTGAAGATTTGGATCATTTTTAGCTTTTGCATCTACATGCTATCATAGTTTCATTTCTTGCATTGTCATGACATTCATAGCTTCATATTTAGCTTAGTTTCCTTTGTGCTTTAGATTAATTCATCTAGCTTAATTAGGAGGCTTTGTAATACTTGCATATTTCCTTTCATAGTATAGCTTGCATTTCCATTTCTAGCATAGTTGCATTTGCATTTGTATTTCCATGTGATTCTTGGGGATATTGACATTCTTTCCCTTGTCTTCATTTGAATCTCCCATTGCATGGTTTACTAGCAAGGTTATTGGCTTAATAGCTCTAGCTGAGAGCATTCTTAACACCCTTGCACTCCATGCCTAGGGAGCTCTAAATTGATTTCTCAAAGTTTCCAATCCATGTATTCTCTTGGATATAATGATTTAGAGAAGTGCAAAGCTTAGTGTGTACATTTTTGGCGCCCACCGTGAGAAAGAACATTAGCTTTTTGTCCTTTAATTTCTGCATTTCCGTCAATTTTTCGGCAAGTTTTTAGCTCATTTTTGGTCTCTGGTTTTTTGGCTTAGAGTATCATGCGATACTTTCAGAAGTATCACATGATAGTTCTTTGTATACTGGCGCGATACTTTACCAGTTCAAAGTATCGCTCGGATATTACAAGAACTATCGCCTGGTGTAAGGAGAAGTATCGCTTGGTGTAAGACGAAGTATTGCCCAGAAATATATTATCACCCCAGTATACTATAAAGTATCACGTGATATTTTTGGTGTCTGTACTGTCACCTATACCTGGTAGTGAGTTGAGTTTTGGGTTTTATATTTTTTTTGAAAATTTTAGTGTTTTCAGAATCTGTGCTATTCTTGAAAACTAGCACCCATTTTTTAGAAATTTTCACATACGGTATCGCAAAGTTAAGTGTGATATATCGTTGGAAAGCTCTTTCTGAGCCTAATCCAACCATGTTGGTTTCATTTTCAAATTTTGCCATTTAATTAGCTATTTTACTGGTAGATTATCTGATTTTTGAAGTGCTAACCATTGTGGGACTAACAAGTTGTGCTTGTAGGTACCTTCCTTGCTTGAAAAATTTGCTAAAAAGAATGTATGTCAAAGCTTCAAATGCACAAGGGCTACTAACGGTTTTTGTAGGGTTGCCCAAAGCATAAAAACCCAATCAAGTGCTTGTTATTTATTTCATTTCAGGTGTGACAATTACTAGTTGTTTCATTTCTTAAGCACTTAAGATCTTGTGGAAGGAATTTTGAGGTGGTAGGAAAAGTATACTCTTCACCCTTGTGGTGAACCAGAAAATCTTGACCCATATTTGGATTTTGAAAGCAAGAGGGTAATTGAACATTTGCTTGGTGTGTTTGGGAGAAAACTTTGAGATAAGGGAGTATGCTCTTCACCCTTGAAACAAAAACCTTCAACCTCATAAGTTGATCCACTCTTTGTTTAGATCTTTAGAATCTTTTAGCGGGCCTTCTCTTGAGCAATCAAGAGGAACGACCCAAGTGGGGACAAGCTAATACCGAGCTATTCCAACCCACTATAATCTCAAGGCTATCGAGGACACAAAACCTTGGTAGACATAGCACTTGTCTTCGCTTGATGTGAGTACTTGTGAGATTGTGACCATGAGGAAAATGTTGAGCAAGAATGCTTAATGTACTCTTGAGGCTGCGAGGTCCTAGTCCTTTATAAGGAGCAAGAGGGGTGCTATGAATGGAAGCCTTTACTAAGAACCATAGTTAGAAGCCACCCTATTTTGCCACTTAGCTTCTTCGTGCAAGGATTGATCCAAGTGGAATAACTCGGATCACCCCAAGATTACTCACCATATGTGTTCCTTTGGTTGTGTCTTTGGCACTTCCATGACAAAGCCAATATCTATTGTGGGCAACCACTTTGTGTGAGGCAATGGAGCATCAAGTTGTGGGCCAAGTTGTTAAGTATTGAGCCTTGTCTTTTTAGGCTAGAAAGTGCTTGAAGTGTTCTCATTGTGCTATACCTATGTAAACGTTCATCCATACTCAATATCTCGGTAGCATTCATAGGGTTTTTCAGTTTTGATATCACAATTGTTTGTCTTGGCAAGGTTGCTTTTGCCCTTGTTTCAGGTATTTGAAGACACGTTTGATCCCATACTATTTGCAAACCTGTCAATTTTCTGCTGTCGTTGTGATTGGAATCGAAAAATCAAACCTCAAACTGAAAATTTTGAATAAACAGTCCCAAAAATTGAAAATTTGCACTTCACTAGTCAAATTCTGCAACAGTATCGCGCCCTATGGAGAGAAATATTGCACGATAGTTTGCCCCTGCTGAACTATTGCCCCGCCTGCCTAGAAAGTATCGCCTGGGACTATTGAAATCTATCGCCTGGATTAGGGTGAAGTATCGCCTCACTATAAACTATCGCCTTGCTTGCTTGGAAAGTATTGCCCTGAGTCATTCTACTATCCTGTCACTGTTGCAATTCGGAGCTGCTAAACTTGAGTTTTAACTAGTCATAGAGTGTCTTTTCTTGTTCTTATCTGAAGCTAGCTTTTTGTCTACATGCTTAGATTTGTTCCAGATTGAAAAAAATGAGTTAAAACTATTGGATTTGAGCCTAACAAATGCTACTCTTGATCACTTGTCACATTACGGTTACCTCTATAGATACTTGCTAATCAAGCCTTTTTGCTCACATCTAGGCTTGTGTCAATTAACTGCTATAATTTCTTGAGCACTTTGACCAGCCATCTCTATTGTTCTATCTCCAAAAGTGATCATCATTGGCTTTTGCTTATCTCAACATCTAAGAAACTTTGTCTCATTTTATTGGTTGAAAAACTTTCTTTTCATGCCGGTTACAACTCGGTCTCAATTTGAACAAGGGAGTCACCCTTCGTTCAATTATACACAGTTAGCTTCTCCCACTAGACACTCATGAGCGCCTATTAGCAACGCTAGTTCTAGTTCTGAAGATTCTAAGGCTACCCCATGGTACAAAGGAGGCTTCCTCTTTTCCGCATTTAAGTCCTCCAAAAACACAGACAGTGTCTCACTCACCTTGTTCGAACAAGAAAAGTTTCACCGTTTGCAAGATCACTTTGAGCATAGAGACAACCAAAAGCACTTAGACAAGGAACACAGTGAGAACATAATGGATGCTGATAGGCGCATGGCTATGAGAGGCATGTCTCATGAGCAACCCGATATTAGTGGTTATGAGCATAGACCACTTTTTGGTACTAATGGCAACTATGGCAACAACACGCCACCTAGATCTCCTTTGAGATGAACTTTTATTGTACCTTCTTCACCTCCTAGACCACCTCCCTCTCACCATGAGGAAGAGGCCGTTGATGATATTTCTAGTGAGGATCTTATTGCATTTGAACAAGATGAGGACTCCCAACGAAAGATGCTTAAGCTTTTAGAGCGTAATGGCGACCAATATTTCCAATATATGACTTCTAGAGGATACAAGCTTCCTCCCGACTATGATGTCAGACAAATTGTCCAACAAAGAGTACCAATTGAATTGGAAGTCCTTCAGGAAGAACTATGTCGAACAAATCAACGCCTTACCCAAATGGCAATAGAAAGAGAGCCTCCAAAAGTCTCTTTTGTAGAATCAATTTGTGCTCTTCCTTTCGATAAATGTCTATACATGGTCCCGTTTCCTAGGGATATTGAGGTTTTCAAGTACGACAAGTATGATGGAAATGGTGATCCCCATGACCATGTGCGTCACTTTTACGCTCTTAGCATGGACTTTCTTCATGAAGACACATTTTTGCTGCGACTATTCCCTCGAAGCTTAAGAGGACAAGCTTTAGAATGGTTTGCAAAGTTGACACCTCCTTTGAAGACTTTTGATGAGTTAGCTATGTGCTTCACACAACACTATTCGTACAACATTCAACAACCTATCACTATGATAGATCTAAGTTCTCTACGACAAAACCAAGGAGAGTTATTTGCTACTTATTTGCAATGCTGGAGGTCATTGTATTCTCGGTATCCTCGTTAGTTACCTGAAAGAGAAAAGATTGATATTTTTGTCAACACTCTTGTGCCTGAGCTGTATTATGATCTAAGGAAACAACTGTTCTCCTCTTTCAATGACATGGTTGAAAGTGCATGTCGGATTGAGGATGTGGCCATCAGAAAGGGGGATATTGTTATTAATAAAGATACTAGAAAAAATGGCAAAGACAAGAACAATCCTTGGAATAGAAACAAGTATGTTGTTAATGATGGGGTTGTAGATGTCCCAAAAGCCAAAGAGCCTTCTTTCAACCTCTCTAATGCTATCTACGCAGCAAAACAACAAGAAGCTTCCAATGCTCAAAGTGTTCCTAAGCCTCAGAATGTAGACAAACCTAAGAAGCAATACCGACGACAGGTCTATACCCCATTGGCTGAACCATATGATGTGATTCTTAAGACTTTGGTTGCCAATAATTATCTTACGCTTCCTAAGAAAACTCATCCCTATGATTCGCCAGTTAAGCCTGAATGGTGGAGAGAGGATCATTACTGCCACTATCATAGAAACAAGGGACACAAGACTGACAATTGTTTCACACTTAAAGATGCTATACAAGATCTCATTGAGGGAGGCACAATTCGCATAGATGGCTTAGTTAAAAATTATGATCACACGGCTTTCAAAGATCCTCTACCTAAGTATGACAAGGGGGAGTCCTCTCAAACACATAAGAAGAATCATGATGCTAAGATCAACTATACATATACTTCTGATTTGCCTATGATCAACATGGTAGAGCCCGTTGAGAGTGTTCTTATGATGAGACCTCAAGATGATAATAAAGCCAATCATGGTATGCCAAAGTTGGTCTTGCAAACACGTGGTAGTTCATCTTCCCGAAGTGAGACACTGAATACTGTTACTAGGGGGCAAGCTAAACTGGTCCTTAAAACTACACCTGATCCTAAACAAGCCTCATCTTCCAAACCAACGGTTCCTTCAGCTTTGTCTAGCTATGATCTTGTCCATCAGTTGCAACAGACACCCGCACAGATTTTGATTTTTGAGTTGCTTGAGCTATCCCCTTTGCACAAGGAGATCCTTGAAAAGGCTTTGCGTACAGCTAATGTCCCTAATGACATTGACCCAGATAGGTTCTAGGCTATGGTCAACCACATCTCATCACCTCATTATCTATCCTTTTCTGCAGAAGATGACATATCTATTAGTCACCCTCACAATCTTGCCTTGCATATTGAAGTTATGGTCTACCATACCCAAGTCTGTTGAGTCTTGATAGACAATGGTGCAAGGTTAAACATTGTTTCTTTCAATGTGGTGCAATAGTTGGGTTTATCAGAATTTGCTATAGATCCTAAACAGAAAATTACTATAAAGGCATATGATGAAGTTGAAAGATCTTCCAAAGGTCTTGTCACGCTACCTGTTCAAGTGGGCCCTGTCATGAAAGATATTATGTTCCAAGTATTGGACATCCCACTTGCTTATAACATTCTTTTGGGTTGTCCTTGGATCCATGACATGCAAGCTGTGCCTTCTACATACCATCAGTGTGTCAAATTCCCACATAATGGAGCTAAAATTGTGATTCCCGGGGATCATTCTATTGCTATCAATACTCTTGCTGCTGTTGAAACATTTATTCCTCACAAAAAAACCTCTAATGATCCTATTGCATCCTTGGTTTCCGCTGAGAAAACTTTTAAGATGATGAGCCTTGGTATGGGTTAATACACGCTAGATTCCATTGCTGCTATGCCTACTTCTCCTAGATCATATGGGAGACCTTCTGATAAGATGAAGCCTTTTGCTTTTGCCATGACAATTTTTGGTAATTTTGTTCAAGCGTCCGTACCCCTAGAGGTAGAAAGAGAAGAACAAGTTGTTAGAGAATGGATCTATAGAGACGAAGAAGACAGTACCACTATTGCTACTCCCATTTCTCCTAAGCGCTATGGTAAAGGCTATAAATTTTTGCAAAAAATGGGCTATCAAGGTCAAGGACCTATAAATGATAATGGACATGCCCTAGTCGAGCCTTTGTGTCATACTAATGGCCGACCCTCTAAGATTACAACAGGTCTAGGATATGGTGCCGATGATGACCTCCCTACATGTTCTAGAAATGCTCCCATAATTAGTGATTCAGACACAGATATAGATGAGTCACCACTGCACACTATGGCTCAAATGGGAGACAATCTTCCTTCTAATTCACTCCTTTGGGGAGAAGAACACATACCTACTGAGGACACAGCTGAAGCCACTACACCTAGAAGCCAACAATGTAGGAATATTTTGCGATTAATGAAAAGAGGAGATCTCACACATAATGACGCTGAAGCCTCTACTTCTAAAGGTCCTAAACCTTCTTGGTGCAAGCATCCCAGTAGAAGCGTAATAATAGATTCAAATGAATATGAATGGGATACTCTCTCCGACGGCTCTTCCACAATGGATATGGAAGTGGATGTGGTTCATACTTATGGTGACCAACCTGACGTAGTTGATGAGTCTCGCGTAGGGTCTAATGAGTTTAATCCATGTATTTCTTTAGTGGACCACGTTGGTCCTTCTATGACAAGTCTAGATCTTGACACTTTTGGAGCCGACCTTATAGGCTCGACCTCTCTTGTCACCAGAGATGACATCCCTCACATAAATGCTATTGAACCAATCACTTCATTTCATCTCACAAAATCAGATCTCATAGCTTGGTCCACCCATGATCAACATGCCATTGAACCTGTTACTTCTTCCACCAGCGAACCAGCAACAAAAAGGACTGAATCAGAAATGAAGTATCTCAACCATCAAATCAAAAGAAAAGAGCAATGGTCAGATGGTGAAAACCACATTGTGGCGGTATCCGAACCTAAAAAAAGTAAAAATAAAGACCTGCTAAAAAATGATGATTATCAAATAAAAGATGACAAGCTGATTCTTTACAAGCACATGGTTAACTTATCTGAAAATAAAGTTGCTAATGTCATGGTTACTTTGACATCCATTTTACAATTGAAAAAGCATAAATCACACTTTAAGTTCCTGGTGGAAGAATTACACTATCTTGCTCAGTCCTTACACTGCCATCATATTTTCCTATCTCGAAGATCATGTTATTCTTGAAAATCTAACACGCAATATGAAGTGCCATCTCATCCATTATGCCTCACACTTTGCCCTTGTCTCTGGTGACTTGTATAGGAAGGGTCCAGACGAAACTCTCCTGCGGTGTCTAGAAATAGAGGAGTCAGACAAAGTGCTAGCTGAAGTCTACGACGATATATGTAGATCACACTTTAATGATCCCACACTAGCTTGGAAATTGCTTAGGGCTGGTTCCTATTGGTTAGGACCTTGTATTATCATAGCAGCATTTGGGTCCAGTGCTTCTCAGTTATCTACATCAGAGGAAGCAGAGCTTACCAAGCCTATCAATGTTCTACAATTGTAGAAGTTCTGTGCCTAAGGTTCTTGAGCTCTTTGTATATATTTTTATTGATCCTGAAAAAATTCTAAAAAAAAAATTCATATATGATGCTGAAAAAAATCCTAAAAAGCATAAAAAGTACCGAAAAAAAAGGAGCATCCTAGTGAAAACCTAGCAATAGGCACTTTGATGTCTCACCAAAAAATTTAAAAATGCAAAAAATTCAAAAAAATAGAAAAAATGCCTTGGTGAAAACTTTGAAACAGGCGCCTTGGTAGCAAAAAAAATAAAAAAATTGGAAAAAGTCCTAAAAAAATCTTCCAAGTGGTGAAAACCTAGAAACAGGCGCTACTTGAGACCTTTGCACCTATGTCTATCAGTCTTGCATGGCACTCCTCTGCTCCACTTCTCGCTTTGCCTCTCCTAGCCTGGAATTGACTCTTGTCTTAGTCTAGGGGGCATATGTTTTTCTAGGCTTATCTTGGGTCTCTTTGTGCATTCAGGTTTCTTGGGCCACTTGGTTCCAACAGTGTTTTTCAACACCACCCCAATTGTGTTTTTCAACACTTCCCTAGCATCAAGTGTTTCTCAACACTTATTAGAAATCCTACCTGCAGTCCAGAATGATACAATATTTCTCTCTGGTAGATGTGATACTCAAAGTTTGACTCTATGACCTACACACACGCACTTAAACACTTGACTTGCTAAAATTTGCTTTATTTCTTTGTGTGCTGTCTATGATGATTTCTTTGATGAGTGTTCTATCCCTAATAGTTTTTGATGATGCTGAGCTAGAAGACTGGGGCATGAGGACATGTTTTATTGCTTTTTCTGCCTATGGGTATATCTTGTTTGTTCTCTCTGTCATTAGCATTTGTGCTTGATCCACTTGACACTAAGGACTTACAAGGTATCATCCTTGACTATTTTTCGCAAGTGCATACTTGTAGTCATCTTGACTTTCTTGTGTCTCGATGCGAGTATAATCTTGCTATACTAAACTTAAGAAATCTCACTGCACTAGTCATCTTGACCTACATGTCTTTGGTGCCTAGGTGGGATTTCCACATATCTATCTGATATAGATCATATTCATATACCCATAGTCATACTAGTGTGTATTGTATGATCTTGTGATGCTACCAATAAAGCTCGATGATGAATATTAGAGTCTAATAGCTTTGTGACCTTGCAAGTAAACCACTTTTCATAGTAGCTTGCATTTTTTAGGTTCATAATAGTTAGTTTTGGATCTTGCATATGGAGAGAGATCTCCTTTCATCTTTCGTGGACTTGTGGTCAAACTGTGCTCACCTTTCACTTCTTCCCGATCATGTCTTTCGCTTCTTGTCTTTCATATCACATCAATTTCTATTCATTTCAGGATCGAAACTGAAATCCGCGTTCACCTTGCAGTTGGCTGACCTTTTAAGGCCTGATCCTTCAATCTTCGCTAGGGCATCTTTTCTTTCTTCATCCCCATCTCTTTCAAACTTCTAGTCTTCCATTTCATTTTTTGCTTCATCTTTATCCTATAGTCAAACTGGGACATATCTTCACTGCTTGATGGTTATTCTCTTATCTTTCATCTTCGATTATGATTTCTAGTGATTTGATCATGTTGCTCTTGCTTCTGCATTCCCTCTACCTGATTTCGCTTTCGATCCCAAGGGGGCAGACACATCATATTTCTATTGGCTATTCTCTAGAGCATATGCTTGACCATTCCATTTGCTCTGATCGATCTATCTTTGCGCTTGACATGTTAGTTCTCGTCTCGAGTTCTGATATTGTCCATCTCTTTCCTAAGTGTTTAGTACTGTCGCTACCAGGCTAACCATGCAGGATTTGCTATCTCTCTGCACTTCATTCTTTGGAGTCAGATCTCTACTTGCCTTCTTGGCTGATCTATTCTTTGATGTAATGTGTTCCCAGATTGATCACACATTAGTCAAAGAGGGGCAAATGTAATCATCCAAAAATGGTCATCTAGACTATTAGCCCCTTGCTAGCATTATTTGCTAAAATCATCAATTGCTTATTCTTGATCAAATCCTAGTTCTATCATTTATTCGATTATTTTCTATGGGCTAACCATTTTATCCTAAAGTCTTTATTTAATTAAAAGGAGTTTCCTCCTCTTTTAATTAAATAAAAAGCCCCCCACTTTTCCTCTTATCCTAAGTTGCACAAATAAAACACTATTCTTATTTTATAAAAAGAGAAAAAACACTTTTTGTCTTATATGGGCACAAAAGTCAACTCTTATTTTCTTATTGGAGGATACTTGTGCACATGGATTGTTTCTCTTTGATGCTCCACCATTGATTAAATCTTTTTCCTCTTAATCTCCATGGTCCATTCTTTCTCATTTCTTATAAAAGAAGAGTTCTCTTCTTCATTCTAGATCCCCAACTTTTTATGCTAATGTTATGCTGTAGGTTTTCTAGGTCACTTTGGAGCTTTTGAAGATTTGGAGCATTCTTGGCTTTTGCATCTACATGCTATCATAGTTTCATTTCTTGCATTGTCATGAAATTCATAGCTTCATATTTAGCGTAGTTTCCTTTGTGCTTTAGATTAATTCATCTAGCTTAATTATGAGGCTTTGTAATACTTGCATATTTCCTTTCATAATATAGCTTGCATTTCCATTTCTAGCATAGTGACATTTGCATTTTATTCTTGAGGATATTGGCATTCTTGCCCTTGTCTTCATTTGAATCTCCCATTTCATGGTTTACTAGCAAGGTTATTGACTTAATAGCTCTAGCCGAGAGCATTCTTAACACCCTTGCACTCCATGCCTAGGGAGCTCTAAATCGATTTCTCAAGGTTTCCAATCCATGGATTCTCTTGGATATAATGATTTAGAGAAGTGAACATCTTAGTGTGTACATATAGTATATAGTAAGATTTCTCTTAAAATTGCATATAGTTTTCTATGCCTTTTCTTCTAGTTATAAGGTACTGTATTGCTCCCTCCTAATGTTTTAGATTCATCTTTTTCATTCCTTTGCACAAGATCAGTACTGATCCAACAATGGTAGGCCTCAATATGTAGTTTTTTACTCTCATACCCAACTATATATATATATATATATATATATATATATATATATATATATATATATATATATATATATATATATATATATATATATATATATATATATATATATATATATATATATGCCTACATTTATTCAGGAATGCTCACGGTTGTCGCTATGTTCCTTTCAATTTTTTCCTCTTTTATGAAGGATAGTTTCTAATATCATATCTACATCAGGCCAATAGACAGGATAATGTCTGCCTTACCTTTCTATGGGTGTCCAAATGGCACATTAAGTTCAGATATTTCTAATATTTGTGAAGATTCGTAACTGGGTATGCAATGAAGGTTGGTAAGAATTGAACAAATGTCTCTTTAGTTAAAGTTGTTAGCTCTGTTACTGGTATAACTTAAGATTCTCTTGTAAGGAATGAAAGCTATTTTTAAAACAAGATGTCAGGTATTGCTTATAATATGCCAGGTTTCTTCCTCACTTTTCCTTGCAGGGGTCGGAGGATTAAATAGCTCCTTGTCTCATTTTCTGTTGTGATGCTCTTGCTCAGTATAATCATTTATGAAGGTCTCTTATCTTGAAGTCAACACAAAAACTTTGTGGTGACTTCTGGAGTAGGTACCCTCATGACATTATTGTTTAACTATTTTTTTCCCCTATTGTGCATTAGATGAATCACCTATCAATGATTTCTCACATATCCAAGGGGAACCTACCTCTGTCTTATCTTAGTTTCTCCTTCTTGTTTTGGTTGATTTTTATTAGTGTTGTTTTATTTGCATCTTTACTAATCTCATGCTGGGGTTCTTTTTCTCACCAAGGGTAGTAAGGTGCAGCTAACTGATCTGCGATATATTATTATATTTTGTTCTCCATTTCTATAGAAGATGACACATTGATTCAACATTATTTGTTGCTCGATATACCAATCTTACTTATCTGATACTTAGTATCCTCTCTGTAAAAGGGGTAAAACATGGTTAATATCATGTCTTGTCATGATTCCGTGAATGACCTTGAGTGCTACTCTAATGATAAATTGATTCTAGGATTTGTTTTCACTATATATCATAGCTTCCATGTAGTAGTCAGATATGGATATCCTAGGAACTAACCCATTATAAGCCAACGTTCCTAGCATATTTTTGCAGGTTTGAAGTAGACTAAGAAAGCTTATTCCATTTTCGATCTATATTAAGATAGGGTAAAAATAAGATACTTTATTTTCAGAAAAGTTTAAAATTAGTGTTAAGTTACAATTATAGTTTTGGGACATACTAACAGGGATCTTAGCCAAAATTTAAGTTATTACAAGTAAAGGAGGAACATAAGCCATGAAAGGAAAATCCTATCGTGCGTGATATCATTTGAGTGATAGACCCTTATATCAGATACCTTGTTCCCTACAAACGTAGTCATGATTGGCTTCACAAAGTTAGGCGCCGAGTAAAAGCAGAAACTATCAGAATCAAAGGAAGGATCATCATCTTTGCTCGTTGCAATAGAAACAACAAAGCTACTTATTCCAATCAAGGACAAGGTGGAGCAAATAATAAAATTGGTACTCTATGTATATCAAATAAATTTGTAATATGAGGGTATGCCCTCTTAGATCTTTATGTACCAAAATCTGGACTACGGTCCCAAACAAGGTTGGAGGTTTTCTCAGCCCCACTCTTTCCTACCAGCGCCTGTACTGAATATATATATATATATATATATATATATATATATATATATATATATATATATATATATATATATATAAGTTAAATCATTATGTAAAATATTTATAATTATAATTATAAATATTTTATATTTAAAAAAAATATTTATAATGCAATATTTACAATTTGTTTAAAATGAATAAAAATAGTTTAAATTAAAAATTATTTGTATCACGTTCATAATCATCTAAGTTATTATATTTATAAATAAATTAATATATTTAAATTAATAATATTTATCTAAGGCTTCAACATTTGATTACAAAAATCATCTCCTCGAAACAGGGTGGTTTGTACCAGATAGGGAGACAACAGAAGGGGCACTAGTTGCACATGAATTTCTACATTCCATAAATATGAATCGGTCACCAACATTTGTGGTAAAGTTGGATATGATGAAAGCACGTGGAAAACTCAATTGGTCCTTTCTTTGCTGATAAGTGGTGTAAATGGGTCAATGCATGTATAATAGGTGCTTATTTCTTAATGGTGTTCCAACAGGGTTCTTTCCAACTTTGTAGGGAGTTCGACAAGGAGATCCATTATCTCCATTTCTATTCATAATTATGGTTAGTTGGATTAACAAATAAGTTCTAAGAATTGTAACATAATTGCTAAGTTTTATTCAACAACCCCTGCCCACCACCCAACCTTCTTAGCACACAACAATGTTCAACAACTGCTATATCACAAGGTTCAACTGTGATCTTTGCAATAAATGAAGATAACCTACAAATGATACTTCATAGCCATGGTGCATACATTAGAAAGGAACATGAAACAAAACCATAAAAGTAAGACACAAGACATGATAGTATGTTCACTATAAAAGACCTAGAAGGTAGTTTGGAGTAGCAAACATGGTCCTATAGCATCAAAGACCTAAAGAACACCATTAGTCTAGAAATATAGTACATGGTAGATAGTGAAATATAATCCAAAATGATAGAAGAGTTGAAAGGTCCTTAAGGTAGTCAAAAGATGATATGATAGTCTTTGTAATGTTGATACAATTATGAAACGATAGTATATAATTATTATTATTATATTGCAATTTCTTTGGTTGGTTAGTAACTACCTAACTATCAATTGTCAACTGTTAACCATTGTATAAAATGTTCCCTGTTGTGTTGAATAATATCAAAACATCCACCTTTTATTATTTATCATTTGGTATCAAAGCAAGGGATATGTAGGCTATGCAAACATGTGTTGATGATAAATGGTGTGAAACTTTTACAAATAGCAATTGTTTTGTTGTATGCAACATGAGAAGATGATTGAGGTTGTGAAGATTGTCTAAGGAATATGCTGTAGTTTCATTTATTGAAGCTTTGGGGATGCCACACATGCAATGGAGATTGTAATGTAAATGCAATATGACTGATGGAAAGGGATGAGTTGTGAATCTTGAACACCTAGTGAATGGGAGATAAGGGAAAGGTCGATTCCTTATGTTTCAACATTTCAACCACCATTTGAATTTGGATTCTTTCTTAATCATAGTTGCTTCTAGTGTAGTGGGAGATATTTGGTTGTTGTGAGAAAATATGGAGACTCATCTAAAAAAATATTAAGGGCAATAGAACACTTCATGACGGTGGTTGTTGAAACCTAAAGTGATAATGGCCCCATACATGTAGAACTTTAAGCACTAGTGTGATCTTTTTGGAGCAAGGTAAGTATGACCTTTAGTTTTTGGAGTGATAGATTTTATTTGGTGAAAAGAGAAACACAATGGTCCCATTACCTACAATGGTTATTAAGCCACATGTTGATTAGGCCACCTTCAAATATTTGTGGTGACTCTTGTGGGAAGTTCGGAAAGAAAGCACAATTTCTTTGCATCTTGAGTAGTTATTGGAGTTCTTTTCATTCTTCTTCAAAATTTGCTAAAAAGATGTTTTCAAGAGTGATTGCTAATGATTTTGTAAGGTGATATGGTCAAGTTTCTTGAAGGCAAAATATTTGAGTTTCTTTTATACAAATAGGGTGAATTGGAGAATTTTTAATATTAGTATTTAGAGAAACTATTTAGGATGAGTGAATAGTATTTATTCATAAGAAAATATTTATGTTTTAAGGGCCTATTTTATTCCATTTTTAAAAAGTTTTTTAAATAAAGAAATTTAAAAGGAGAAATATTTGAAAAGACTAATTTGGAGATATTAGATATTATGTAGTAGACATTACAAGTTCAACGCTCCTTATTGGTCTATTGTATAAATGAGTTGTAACATTGATATTTTGGTTGAAGATGTATCTTTATTATATGGACATATTTTTCAATTGAACTTGACATACCATTGCATTATGAGCTTCACAAATGCACTTAAGAATCTTGTTCATGTTGATTGAGCCTTCAGGGGTTGTACTACTCCCTTTGGTGCTATTTTTGAAGGGTAGTGTAAAAGTTCAAATTGGGGGCTTGTGGCATCTACAGATGGAGGAATTTCCATCATCTCAAGTTTTCTTCACACTTTGAGATGGCGTTTTGCACGAGAAGTGTTTCTAACATTTTTTGTTTCTGCTTTCCGTTTTGCTTTCTTTGTTGATGTTGATGAATTTGAAGAATGTTTATAATTTGAAGATTCATTTTGGAGACAGGTTCAAGATTTAGCATAGAGTTCAATACAGATTGTTGTCCAACAAGCTTTAGAGTATATGATTGAGAATCATAACTTTTCGCAAGCATCAAACAATGATAGAGCCATGCAATAGCTCTTAGGGATTGTTGTCAAATAATTCAAAACATTGTGATTTGAGAGTATTGAGAGCTAAGGACACAACTCAAAGCTACACCTTTTCGAGGGTCAAGAGACAACTTGATGTAACTCAACTTGGTTAAGGATTTGTTTCTTCTGGAGAAGATTTTTTCAAAATTTGTATTCATTTATGTAATCAACAAATTTTGTTGTGTAAGCCTTAAGGGGGGATTCCTAGGGCAAGGTAAATTTGATGTTTTTAGAATTAAAGGTTTCTAGGGGGGGGAATGTTGGCATGATTATCGAAAGTTAGTATATAGCTAGTATTACATTATAGTTGTGGAGGTTGGTTGGTAACTGTGTAACTATCAAGTGTCAATTGCCCATTGTATAAAATGTTCCCTACTGTGTTCAATAATAAATTGAAACATTATCCTCTAATTTATCAAATTTAACTCTCTAAGTATCTTCTTAGCTTGAACATCAATTAAATATTTTACATCTTTAATTATTTCTTAATGTGTCACTCTTTGATGCACATCTTCCATGCACCTTGACTTAAATGCTTTCACATCTCTACAAATGCATAGGAGTTAAACTCCACTTTTCAAATAAGGTAATAAACTTAAGACCAATGCTTCATATTCTTCTATATTTTATACAACAAATTTACAACTAAAAATAATGTAAAAATCAAAGTGTACATTTCAAACAACAAAATGGTTCCAATTCCATCTCTAATTTGAAATATAGTTCATTTAGACTTTTTCATAGATCATGACCGTATAAATACTTAAATAGATACCTTCATAAAAGATCTTGTTATTATAACCATAAAGATCAATCAAAATCATAACATCTCCTAAAGAATATCTTTGATTAAACATCACCAATTTTATGAACTAAATTTTAAGTCTTATACATTGACTCGTCATCAAATTTTAAATGAGCTTGAACAATTGCCAAAGGTTATAGTAAATAAATAATGTTGGACAAACCTAATTTCTTAAGAAAAAGATATCAAACTGATTATCGAAAAGGCTATGGAAACGGGATCCCAAAATGGGTGGAAGCTGTAAACATTCATCATAAATTCAAGTCTGTATCACAAGAAATTTTAGACTTTACATGTAATATTCCCCTATTACAATTTTTTTCTTGTGCATAAGTATGCATAGGTCTTGTCAAAAAGACCATATACAGCCGAAGCATTGCTTCTTACATAACAACTCTGCTCTGTTATCATGATTTGAAAGATCTACCCTTCAATCTTTTCTGCATTAATGTTGAATTTCATAGGAATGAAGATTTTCTCTTCAGTCCTCTGTTTCAAGTTACACGAAATGTTAACCCTGTTTTCCTCACAGGTGGAGAGAACTCGAGTAGTGAAGAATAACCTTGATCTAGTTTGGAATGAAGACTTAAGTAGGAATGATCGTGTATTCAAAGTGGTACGATCTCCTCATTTAACTTTTTTCAGTGAATTGTTTGATTAATTGACATATTTGAATGTAGATAACAGTTTAGCTGTAAAGTCAGTCATTAGTGAGTCATTTTAAGCGAGCAAAGTGTGCTATTTGATTCAAAATGTGAAACGAATCTAGGAATGAAAGCTAATCATGATCTGCAGGAATTGGGGGATGACGACGAGTTTGGAATGGATGACAAGATGGGAAAATGCTACAATGGATCTGAAACCCCTTTCAGAGGAGAACATAAAAGATAAGAAAGTTGTATCTCCTGCAAGGAGAACTGCCTGTACAGAGATTGCATGAATAGGTGTTCCTGCTGGTCCAGGTTGCTTCATGAATCATAACTAAGGGAAATAGCATATGATCTCCAGAAACCAATTTTACCGTATTTCTCATCAGCTAAATGGCTTCAACAAGACTTCTTTCGCTTGGAGTTTTGTGATTACTTCAACCATGCTGACTGTAACTCATTGTTGGAGCAGGCAAGAGAGTTTGTGCTTTTTACCCAAGAGTTTGTGCCAACATAATTGAACTATTGCAGGCAAGAGAACTTGTGTTTTTTCCTTCTATACCAAAAAAGTTTAATAAGTAGCATTAAACTGCTGCAATACTTGATTGAAGGAAAAAAATTCTTTTGGGTAACTCACACTTTCATTTCCACTTCTACTCTTCTAAATTCTCAGATGATAATATGTAGGCTTCAGACTCCAGACTGTTCTGTATGATCATCACTACTAATGGATATATTAAACAAGGGTATAATATCTCTAATCCAAACTCTTTGGCTCTGTTTGTTTGCGGAATTGGAATTTGAGTCAAAATCTGATTATCTCAAAATCAGGTTTTGATATTCCGATTTTGTATATTCAGAAGATGTTTTGGACTGTTTGGTTGACCCGGAAGATGGATGAGACAATCCATCTTCTGCATTTGGTTGCCATTTTCGAAATTGGAATTGGAAGTAAGAAATTCTTATTTATGTGTTTGGTTTGCAATTTCAAATTGGAATTGGAATTACATTATCCATTTTCTGTGTTTGGTTCTACATTTTGAATTGGAATTAGAATTTAATTCTTAATTTAATATTTTATTATTTTGGTCCATTTTTTATGTATAGTTTTTTTATATTAATTTATATTTTTATGTAGTAAATCATAAACAAAATTTAATATATTTTTTTCAATTTTGTGAATAATAAACTTAACTTTTTTCAATACTTTTATACATTTATTATTTTGGTCCATTCTTTATGTATATATTTTTTATATTAATTTATATTTTTATGTACTAAATCATAAACAAAATTTAATATATTTTTATAAATAATATTATAACAAAAAAAAATTATAACATTGCTCGATATCACATCAAAATACAAATAAGTCATCTAGTCCACATATATATCTATCTTTGCATAATGATCCAACAAATCATCCCACAAATGATCAAACTAAATAGTACGATTGTTGCACAAAGTAAACATTGTAAAAACAAGATTTCGGCTTTATAGGCAGCCTCCGCTTTTGCCATAGTTTTCTCGAGTGTTTTGCAATTCTTGCACTCGTCATCTACAACAGGTGTGTGTGTGTAGAACGTGCTGATGATGTAGACAACGACGGGGTGTCATTGGCCCATCGAAAGTACTCGCATCCACCGCCATCCTACAATACAAATCTAAGTTAGTCTCGCTATAATGACTAATATTTATTCTTTGTAAACATTTAAATATTGTGCAATTAACAACCTTTTTCTTATTTTTGCAACTCCAAAATTTATGGTCTGGATTATCCTTTGTGTGTGACGTCCTCAACACACAACACAATCCATCACCGCAGTCACACATAGGAACATTCCTCATAGCCATCAGCACTGTATCAAGCAAAAATTTGTTCATTCATACTAATTTTGTTCGCTATAACAACATGACTATATTCTATGAGTACAAATTGAAAAAGTTATACAAAAAATATAATGACACAACTATAGCTTCAGATATAACAATATCCATGAACTGATTGGTGGTGTGAAAACACACCGTTAAATAAGAAAATGCAAGTAGATCCACTGTCTACGCCCTTATGCCCCACATTCGATGATCAATCCTGCATCTACAAAGTAAACATGATAAAAAAAACTAAAACTTGTTTATTTTTAAATGGAATACACCAAGGAGTACCATCATAAATATTGACCGTTTACAAACACAAACAGTAAACAATCATCAGATAGCTCATTTTTTTATCAGCATATGTGGATATTTTTTTCATCAATGTTTGAAATACCTTCTAGATTTGATTGTATAGATAGTTTTGGATCACACTCTATGATCTATCATCAGGATGAAAGAGACCAAAATGATGGACTTTTCTGTCAATCATTTTTCTCTCTTCCATCGTGATGAGGGATCACAAAGTGTGATCGTAAAATATCTGCAAAATCGAATCTAGAAGCTATTTCAAACATATTTAATGTTAGCATATGTGTAGTCTCACTTTATCATCATATGTGTAGTCTCAAAACTATCCATTTCTATTTTTGTACCTATCAAGTGGTTTTTTAAAATGAATGAAAAATGAAAAGAAATTGAAGATGAAATAGAGCATTGAACAAAGTAGAATTATTTAACTTAATTTTGTAACACAACAATAATAACAAGATGGTTAGGGTATATACATACAAAATCATGAACAATACAGTCGTCTACCAAAACACATTGATAAAATCATGTCTAAAAACTAGAAATGGATAGTTAAGAGACTACACCTTAACAATGCATTAAATGAAGCATTCATCATGTGGTACTCCTTCGTGTATTCCACTTAAATATGTTAAAAACAACAACACTAAAAAATGCAAGCTAAAAAGCACATTAATGAAAACAATGGTCAAGGGAGGGCATGCTTGTTTCCTACCTTGAAGTGGAGAGAAAAACTCAAAATTAAAAGGAAAAATGAAAGAAATAAGTTGATTAACACAAAATTAACTCAATAAGTATACCAGTGGGTACTTACTAGTGGCTACTATATACCAGTGTATACGAAAACAAAGAGGGAAAAATGAAAGAAATAAGTTGATTGGGTTGACACCTGATCCCAAGATTGGAAAAAATTCGCATTTGGAAAAAATCGTTGCAAATTTAATAAAACCGTCGGGTCCGCGTCTTCCCAAATTCATCGTTGAAACATCTTTGCATGGCCATTGAGAGAGCAAGTTTTTACTTCTACATTGCATACTAATTGTAGTTCATTCCAAGTATGTATATGAACTGCAATTAGTATGTAATATTTCAAGTATGTATATGAATTGCAATTGGTTGATTCAAGTATGTAATATTTCTGGTGCATACTAATTGCAGTTCATTGTAGTTTATGTATATGAACTACAATTGTTTAAAGAAACATGTGAAAAAGCACAAACTCCTCCCGTGATAGAATCACAACCATTGATCTTGATTTCTTTCAAATTTGAACAGTGCCTAGCAATAATCTATCACAACCATTGATCTTGATTTCTTTCAAATTTGAATTGTGCATAGCAATAACAATTAATGATACATCTAATATATTAATCAACCATGAAAAGTTTATATTTTCTAAGGTAAGTATACCTCCAATTTTTAGTCTTCCAACATAAGTCACTCGTGGCACACATCCTTCCTTACTAAACACTTGTAAACAAGACAAGTGTTGCAGAAGACTAACACTCATATCTGTATTTTGATCACAATGAGAGAGGTGGAACAGTGATCAAGACTGGTAGACAGCCCATTTTTACACATAGACAGCCTGACCAAACTTGTGTGCCAACTATGAGTCAAAAATCATCAGAGAGATGAGCATTTCAATGGTGTGAGATTGTCTCTGGGTGTGTTGGGTGCCATCTCAGAGATCACTTTTGGATTGGATCAATATATGTTGTAGCTCACAAGTTAAAACATTATGAAGGGCATTGTAGCAGCTTGCATGTTGGTGTATTCTCGGGAATTCCGTAGATTAGACCAACTGAATCAACTCTTTACCAAGCTACTCATGCTTTAGACTTCTAACAGAATCATAAAAATGCCTTTATAATTGACTAGCATTAAGACAAGCACCGAGATGGACTTGTGAGGAGGACTTTTGACATTACAGAGTACCACAATTGAAAATTTAGTGCATGGTTGTTGGATTGCAAAATACATTGTTATGGAAGTTTGAACATCTGGGTGCAATTTTCTATAACAACATTACTCTTCTTAACTGGGAACACCATCTGTAAGTAATATAAACTCGTCTACCTCCATCAGTAAGCTATCAAATTTCAACCATTTTTTGTATTGTATTTATATTCTCAGCACATGTGATCTTTGACTTCATGAAACTAGAATGTTATCACTACCCATACCTTACAAACATGTGATTTCTAAAAACTTGCTCAAGACTGAGTAACGAGTTCCTTATTGTAAAGTTGAGGAATGAATCTCTATATTAGGATAAACATTCAAGATAAATTTAGTGGATTTTTGAGGAACTCCTCACCATAGGCCTTTTTTCAGCCATGTATTTGCCAACTTTGGAAAGTGGAGAAGTAAACATATTGATCAAAAGACTACAAATTTAGTTTTATTGGAATAACAAAATGCTTCCTTGGAAAGCCAGTTTGAGCTCCTGATTCTCACATTTGTGGAGGTGACAAATATGTTGTAAAAGTAAAAAATCTCACATGGGGAAGATTTCAAAGATATCGATATTCTGCTTTCATGTATAAAAATGAAACTTTGACTGAATAGGATAATTCTCGAATTTACTCCTGGACAAAGAGCTTAAACAACCAATGCAACAATAGGGGACATGCACCAAATTTGTTGGCTTAAATTGATCATCCTATTGTAGCAATAGGAGGATTAGAAAAATTGATGCCGCCCAAAAAATATGTAATCATGCAGAAAGACAAAGACTAGGATAAGTCAGCTGCATTTCAAAATCTGGAGTTGATGAATTAGATTGGTAGGTTTTCATTTTACTTCCAAAATAGGAATCATGATGCAGTTAATAAGATTGAATCAACACAGGACACAAAGCTAGTATGCAATCTCACTAAAGAAATCATGACCAAACTTGAAACTATCAAGGCAGATAAGAAACCTTGAAACTATATCTGTATGTAATTGTATAATACCTTAACACACAGACAACCCATTTTTACAAACATGAAGAGTAAACAATCATCAGAAAAATGGGTTGTCTATGCTTCACACTCAACACATATATCTACCAGATAATTTCTTACCATGATACCATTTCAACAAACCCATTTGTGCATTTCTTGCAATGCTTCCAGATTTTGCATTCATATTTACCAGAGCATTTCTTACCATAATACCATTTTAGCAAAAACCCATTTGTGCATTTCTTGCAAATGCTTCTAAATTTTGCATTCATATTTGTAAAATTTGATAAAGTATGTAGAAAATCATGATAAAGTTTGATAAAGTATGTTGGGATGAATTAGCACATCATAAGTGACAATCATCAACCATAAACAATCATAAACAATCAACAGTGTATGTGAACAACTATGATAAAGTATGTAGAAAATAACTATAATCCACCATATGTGGCTGCAATCCAGTCCACTCTCTCATCCTCACTCATCAACAAGAACCCTTTGGCTCTTTCACGCTTAACCACGAAGGTGTCGTATACCCTCAGGAATACAGCTTGACTCAATTGAGGGATGGATTTGAGAGCGCTATATGCATCCGTCAAAGCATTCTCATGAGCAGATGTATTAATTTTGTGAAGGTGCACATTGCTCATGCCCTCTTTTATTTTCTTCATTGTTTCACACATGGAATCCAAGGAAGCGGCCGCACTTGCCTTCCTCCTTCCCCCCTTGTGACTGATGATGTAGGGTTTCCTCTACCACTTGCACTTGGAGTGGACTGATTGGAAGGATAAGGGTCATCATCCAAATCAAAAGCAATATCCTCTTCATCAAGCACATTGTATGGCTCTTCCATAGGGTTCCCTTCTTCAGTCTCAAGGGCCGTTGTAGCTACATTGCCTTCAGCAATGTCGTTACCCACAATTACACCTAGTTCATTAAAGTATTGGAAGGGCTGCCTCTTATACACTTTGGCATTTTTGAACTCTCTTCTCTGCATGTTGGCATAAATAAATGGATTAGGTTCTTTGTCTTTCATTATGTACTTTATAAGAAGGCAATATTATTTTCATCAAAATAGTAGAGAGATCACCCTACCTTGAGAAGCTCATCCCATACGCTATCCTCAACATCCATGCACTGAGTTGCCTCGTTCTAGGTGAAGCCACTTGTATTTCTTAGCTCCTTCATGACTCTATATGTTAGCTTCCATGTTTTCAACTTATTTTTGAAATTGTCCTTAGATAGATTTAGGTTCATATCATTGTTGAACCTCCTCTCAATGGCTGTCCACACTTCTTTTTTAAAACCTCCATCACCTTTTCTTCCTAGCTGTACTTTCTCCATGAGCAAGTCTAGAAACTTTCGTTCCATTTCCTTACTCCACATTATCTTCTTAGAGGAAGAAGATATTTGGCTATTGTTACCAATTTCATCCATGCTCATCATCAGTTCTGTGTATGCCATGTTGTGTAATCATCAAAGTATCTTCGTACATTAGTTTACTCAAATAAAACACATTGATCCATAGAAGACTAATACATCTGGATAGAAACAGAATAAAAAAGAAACCATCATGTATATCAAAGTATCTTCGTACATCATTTTACGCAAATAAAACACATTGACCCATAAAAGACTAATACATCCGGATAGAAACAGAATAAAAAGGAAACCATCCTATATATCAAATTATCTTCATACATCAATTTACTAAAATAAAACACATTGACCCATAGAAGACCAATACTTCTAGATAGAAACAGAATAAAAAGGAAACCATCCTATATATCAAAGTATCTTCATACATCAGTTTACTAAAATAAAACACATTGACCCATAGAATGCCAATACTTCCAGATAGAAATAGAATAAAAAGGAAACCATCCTGTATATCAAAGTATCTTCATACATCAATTTACTAAAATAAAACACATTGACCCATAGAATACCAATACTTCCAGATAGAAACAGAATAAAAAGGAAACCATCATGTATATCAAAGTATCTTCATACACCAGTGTACTCAAATAAAACACATTGACCCATAGAAGTCCAATACTTGCAGAGAAAAACATAAGAAAAAGGAAACCATCATGTAGTCTTGACCCATTAAAAGAACAACTATTCTCGGGATCTATACTCTTCCCACATTCTACTTGCTATATCATCTCGAAACTGTGCCCACTCATCTCTATCACGCTGAGACAACCCATACGTCTCCAGCATTGGTACATCTATCCCATCATGGTCATCTTCCTCTTCGGTGGCAATTTATGATGGAATTCCATCCTCTAATGTAATGTAGTTGTGTAGTATGCAACATTCCAATACAATATGGGCTTGTGTCATGATATGATAAGATGTGGCATGCCTCAAGATTGGAAAACGCTGCTTGAGAATACCAAATGTACGCTCTATTGAGTTTCTAAGAGAGGAGTGTCGATGGTTGAACAACTCTTCTCGAGAGTTTATTGGATTCTGTCTTGAAAACTCCTTCAGGTGGTAGCGTGTACACCAATAAGGAGCAAGAAATCCAGGTGCATTGGGATATCCAGCATCCACTAGAAAATATTTTCCTACATAAATAAAGTATATTATTAAAACTTGAAACATTGATTGTACCCTTGAGTATATTAAACTATGATTTGGCTTATCGGGGGGAACAACAAGAGGATCTGCTCTTGACAGAGTTGAAGCTAGAACATGACTATCCATAGCAGACCCTTCCCAACCAGCAAGGCAGTAGTGAAACTTATGATTGAAGGAACACACACCCATAACATTTTGTGACAGGTTGCCTTTTCTATCACGATATTTACCCTGCATGTTGACATCGATGGTGACTAGTATATGGGTTCCATCGATAGCTCCAACACAATCCTATACAATATGATACAATCATCAATTCTACGGTCAAGCAATAATATGATAAGGATAAAAATCCATACAAGAAAGTTGTAACAACACAACAATTACCCTGAAGAATGGATCAAAACATTCGTTCCCACTAATTTTAGGAGTGTTTGGACTAGGTGGCAGAAAGCAATCTTGGTGGAGTCCTAAGATAGCCCTCAACACCTTGTGGAAGTATCGACTGATTGTCTCTCCTGAGTGCCCAAAGTTGTGGGCAATCTTGCCGTTCCTCAGATTGTGGCCAACGGTGTGGAGGAACATCCCAAGTTGTTCTTCTAACGTCAAGTGTATCATATCTGTCAAGGTTCCTTTCAGCCTTAGGATAGTAGCTAGATGAAAGAAGGCTCCCCTACTCATGCGAATCTGATCATGACAATCCACATCATTGGAATGAATAACCATTCTATAAAAAGAATTTCCTTTTCTTCTTCATTTACGTGCACTACCTTCTCGGCCTACCACTACCCTGGCTATGACAACACAAGAAATAAGAGCTGTGAGAAGAAGAAAATATTGGGTCTCCACAGCTACCCATCCTAGAACGTCTATATTCTTAATAGGATCCATCAATGGCCTAAAATGTGGACAAACACAACGATATCAGTGAGGAGATATCCAGTATGAACCCAGTGTTCCTTATAAGTACATCTTGTCCACAATTTAAAATTTTCTATTTTTTCATTAAGAATGATTTATTACTCCCCTTTATAAATAGCTGAACCAAAATGAAGACACACTAGTATAGAAGAACAACTCAAGAAACAAATAAAATGACTATACAACTCAATCTTTGCAATTTATTAAGTAGACCATTTTAGTAAATAATACAGAATTATGCATCTTTTTAGTAAGTTTCTAATAAGTTTCTAAAAAGCTTGCTTAGGTTCATAAGGTGAGTTTAACCAGTATATAGTGTTAAGGTGTCTCCTTCCTTCAAGGGTCGAGCATTTACTATTTTTGACTACTTGGTGGTCACACCTTATTAGTTGGATTTGCCACTTCCATGCTCCCCTTAGTTCAATATAAATTTACTATCTAGCTTGTATTTGGCATTCTTTTTCATACATTGTGATGCTCTTGCATAGGTTGGCATTCATAAACTTTGGTACATGCAGTCATGTTTACGCAGCATCTCTTTAAGCTCCTAATGCAATCTTGTTATCTTGACATTTGCATAGCACTTGAAATCATGGGCCTATAATTGCTTTGTTTCATTTACAGTTTTAAAACTTATCTTTCTCATATTTTCTAGCATGGTATAGGAGCTTTGGTTTTGAGTACTTGGATTCATAATTAAGAGATTGGAGTTTTTTTTATGATCTTGTAAATTCTTGTAAGCTCTTCTCTTGTGCTTTCATACAATCTTGAGAATCGGAAATAGTTTGCAAAGATCACATAATCTTATATTTGTAAGAGTGTTTTTTGGTGAGATGTAGTGATTGCAACTATTTTGGCTATAGTAATAGCATTTTTGGCTATTCCATTGCATTTGGGGAGCTTCAAAAATTCAGATCTGACTTTTGTTTCACTCAATTTTGCCACCATATGACATAGTAACAAAAAGGGTATATCAAACAAATGGTACATCTTATGCAATTTTCTTCCTCTTTTTATGCACTTTGCAGATTACGTGTTAACACATGTTTAACACTGATTATGTGTAACTTAACATTTACACATAATCAATGTTAAACAGAACAACAACAACAATAACTACTCAGAAATAACTCAAAAATAACTGCTCAGGTCATTGATGAATTACACAGAAGGCACTTAACAATTTCATATAATATTCAGATGGTTTCCAATTCTTTTATATACCAGTTCATAGATAGCTTAATTTCTCAGCATACTAATTGCATCTAGAAAAGACATTTCAGATGAACTATCAAAATTAATATAGGGATTTGAACATCTTGAGGCAGCTGGTTATTTGAACAGTTGGGATTTTGAAAGGACTAGAAATGGGGTTCAGGAGACAAGGAAATCAAATCGTTATCATACCACAAAATGCATCAGGTCCTCTCAAGGAACTAAGCATGTTAGAATACACACATCCACTACAATGCAATCACAAGAACGAGCAATAGTCCATGCACATCATAAGTCTCAGTTTCAAATAATATTCAGATGGTTTCCAATTCTTTCATATACTAGTTCAATCCCTTGTACACATCTATGCACTGTTAAAAAATGTATAACATTCAGAACCAATCTGAATGCATACATTTTATGTTATACATTTTTTAACAGTATAGATTATATCATAAGATCCTACTCATGTAAACATTATATGATAGGATCCTACACATATAATGTACTCTAGATCTTATGGTGTCCCATGTCTCACCTTGGCCTATTCAACCAAGGCTTCTCCTTGTAATCCCATAATGTACTAATTCATGTATACATTGTTTATTTGCATCCTTTGATAGAAAAGAACTATACTCTCATATGAGTCTCTATTGTGCTTTCATTGAAGCTCCTAGATCTCTAGTGGATACCTCCATAGACAAATCTTACATGGTATAAGACCACACTCTATACCAACTCTTATGATATAAAATATTGAATTTGTGCCAATCTTTTGAAATGATAGACTAGAGCTTCCTACAATATTACTTAGTTGTAGAATTTTAGCAACTTGATCATGCAATCTTTATCTCGTAGACCAAATATGAAACCATATTTTTAAAGAACTTCAAGATGGCAAATTATAATCCTCTACACCTATGGAGGTTGCTAGACTTGAAACTTTCAGCCCACATTAATTCACCACCAATCAATGGATCAACATTCAATAATTTGGAGGGTAGTTTCATTTATCTTACATCCACTAAACCATATCTATTTTCAACAATCATATCTCTCAGTTTTGTCATAACTAACACTAATTCAATAGGAAGCAAAAAAAAAACTAATATGTCAAAAGTGCACTGACTTTGGCATCATGTACCACCAATCTTCAAAGTTCACATTGTTAATCTCCTAGACTCTAACTGACACAGATGAATTTTTGCCAATTCAAACTATGTGTGACTTTGCCACATTAGTAGGGACAGATAGCCGTGGATTTTCTATTATTATTGAACCTTTTGATGAGCAAATGCCACAAGTTCCTGATCCTATTTTGCAGGTATTCTAACATGCACTTGGCATGTTGAATACAAATTATATTTCAAACAAATGCCATTCACATAAGGTTTGTGGATAATCATTTAAGTAGATAATCATTTACTTCCATAGAGATGGGATCATTTGATAGTTTATCGATTTGTTCAAGATGTAAAAAATACATCCAAACTATATAACAAAATTGCTTGTTTTATTGCATTTATTGAGCTGCAAGATACTCCTTTTTGTTTCTTATAAGCATAAAAATCACTGGGAAAATAGTAGAACCAAATTGCAGAGCCAGCTGCAAGGCCTTGGATCGCTTAACATGTTAATGAAGCTTATTTTACATTAAGTTTCTGAATTGAAATAAGATAATAACAATATACCCACTTAGTGCTTGGCCTTGGAAGCCCTTCTTCTGAGGATAACATAACAAAGGATTCGGTAAAATATGAATCATATGAGTTCATAGGATTGGCAAGTGTAGATAGGATCATATGAGTTAAACTATTATATGTGGTGCCCAGGTCAATGGTTCTTGTGCATCAACGAGTGACCGGCTTCCAGTCTACTCGGACCATCTTCATCATTGCCAACAACATTATTGATGGTGGACAATAGCAATTCCATAATGATAATTTTTTGGTTGTCAACTATAGTTGGGAACAAATATTTTAATCGCAAATCCCTAAATTCATGATGTTTTATGTGATGGTTCAACAAACATGACAAATACCCAATAGACTCTACATTAATATGAAACATGGCCCAAACATGAACTGCAACTAGTATGCTGAGAAAAAGTCCAATACTCTCACAGGTGAAGACCAGAAGTCTTGTGAATTAGCATATGCAGTACACACAAAATGAGCTGCAAATTTCCCATAGCAAAAAAAAGTATTTTACTGTTAAACCCATTCGCAACGGAGATGAGAACCATACATACTTGTTAAATCGGATGAAAAATGAAAACCCAAAAAATGAGAACCCTCGATGCTGCAAAAATGAGAACCCTCAACGCTGTGAATGAGAACCCTCGACTTTGCGAAACCCCAGCCAAGAACGTGAGGCACGTGACAACTGGATGAAAAATGAAAAGCCAAAAAATTTGGAGAAAACCCCAAAACCAAACCCGAAAATTCATGGACCCGACTGATTTTATAAAATGTGGTACAATTTTTGGCAAAACCGGATTTTGGTTTTGAATTCCACCTCTTGGGTAGGAAGATTGTGCCGTCCATTTTAGGGCCTTATCCAAGTTTTCCAACCCTAAACCGGAATTGCAATTTGGGGTTCCAAACACTGGATTCACGTTAGAACCGGAAGTCCTGCCGCCAATTCTAATCATCTTCCGACAAACAAACGGGGCCTTTATGTTTTGTCATCATACTGCATGAATATTATTGTATTCCAGTTCTCATTCAGTGTTGATCTCATCTCTCACAAGACTAATTGTCTCAGACCAACCCACAGATACCATGCCTAAAATATCAACACACTACTTATGGCCCAATATTGCTGAATTTATGACTTAAACTTTATCATCAATATATGGGAATTTTGAACACAAGCTTTGCTCTTGTCTGCGTAAGCTAAATACATGCTGTGGAACTTTAAAAAACTCATAAACTAATATTCATAAACCAACGATTGGTTATAGTGGACAAGAACATGAAATACCAAATTGCTTAAGGCAAAAACATGACAGGTGTGAGTGGTTGAAAGATAGAAAAGAAGTGATCCTCTGTTACACTTCGACAGTACTTACAAATATGCTGAACTAAATTAGACCATCATGATCTAAACACAAAAGTATACTTTAAGTCAGATTATTTGTTTCTCTCACACACAAATTCACATGAATGCAAACAACACCAAATCCCACTTCCACAAAAGGGTTTCAAAATGACAAAATGGTAGGCTCAAAAGTTACAAATGATATAAAACTTTCTTGCCGCAAATCAAAAGCATCATGTAGTCGATGAATTGAGCAGTGTCTGGTCTTCATATGGTAAACTATGACAAAATTGTAGCCACATGTAAACCATACTACACCACCGCTTGCAGATACCTTAAAGGAAATGTGAAACTGATGTGATAAATCTAATTCCCGTTCGTGAATCCACAGCTTATGTTCTGTATCCAATATCCAAAACACAAATTATCCATCACAATGCCAATCACAAGGGTCCCATTTGCATGTATGGTAGGAATTAGATGCACAAACTAATAGCTTTCCCTCCCATTCAATGAGGCAATATATAAATCCTACTGAGGCAGGAGCGAAAATAGAAAAACCCCTTTGATCTTGATTCACATCATAACCTATAATCATGTGTAAAAGATCCGAGTCATCTCGAAACAAGGCATCTACATCTCTAATTTCTGTCAATTCCTCGGCATCTATGCAGGCAATGGAATAAATGACACCATTAAAAAAAAGTTGAGCCCGTGGAGAAATGTAATCAGATAAATGTAATATACCAAGAATTCGCTCGTGGAGAATTGTAACCACGAATTTGAATGAGAATCAAACACCAGGGTATATCGCCGCTTCTCAGAGACAGAGAAACCTGCGATCACAAATTTTAGAGTATTATGCTTATAACAAAATTCAACAAGATACATCCGGTCTATATCGACTTTAAAAGGCATTGACAATTTTTTCAAAAACTTTCTCACGGGATTGTACACCCAAACTTCAGCAAGAAAGCACTTCCTAGGAAAACGTGGATAAAAGCACATCAACCCATTTGATGCGGTAAATAGCTCAAAATTCCCATTTTGAACAGAACTGTCTAAACCCTCCCAAGAAAAAGGAATAGTGTTAAGATTACCCGTTTGGGAATTGTAAGAGCGGAACTAGTATCGTTCTGGCACTGTCCTGAAATGGTTCTCTGGAATCATTCGTGAGTCAACGAGAAATATCGATTCTCGGTGACAATTTTTGTAATGGGTATGAGCAAAATCTGGGTCAAAAATGAGGGTGTGCCATCTCTTTGACACTGTGGACATCCTCAACAAATCTCTGGTTGAAACCCTCGAAAGTATCTCTAACCCCAAAATGGAATACTGTAGCAATTATTCTTGAAGAAATTGGTGAGATTCAGGTTCAACCTACTGTGATTTTTTGTAACAACATTAGTGCCATTAAATTGGCCAAGAATTCAATTCATCATAGCAGGACAAAACACTTTGATTTGAAACAACAGTTCATCATAGATTTGGTATAGAAGAAAGCGGTTGAATTGAAGTATGTTAACACAAAGAATCAAATTGCGGATATCTTCACGAAGGCTATTGCAAAGGATCAGTTTTTGACACTCAAAGATCAAATTGTTAGCCCTCTCAGCATCAAGGGGGAGTATGTCGATAAGTGATGCTGGAAAAGCTGGAAAAAGCATTTTTTGGAGAGTTTTTTTTAATTAGTTTTATTGTTTTTATGGAAATAAGGAATGTGCATAGATTTGCATATTTATATTTAGAATTTAGTTTTTCTTTGTTTTTTTAGTTTTATTTTTTGCAAATACTCTGCACTGCTTCCTGCTTTGCTCGCCATTTTCAGCTCGCTCAAATAAACCTTCTTTTCATTGCCGACAATCTCGAGTGGCTGTTATCGAACTGCCATTGGAAAAGAAAGAAGAAGTGTGTTCAAATAACCCTAATAATGTGATTGGATATGAACGCGCCCCACAAAATGATCTATAATGAATTTTAACAAAAACTTTAACGACACTTTAGGAGGAGTGAATAGTATTTATTCATAAGCAAAGATTTATGTTTTAAGGGCCTATTTTATTCCACTTTTAAAAAGCTTTTTAAATATAGAAATTATTAAAGGAGAAATATTTGAAAAGACTAATCTAGAGATATAAGATATCGATGTAAGTAGACATTAAAAGTTTAACACTCCTTATTGGTTTATTGTATGAATGATTTGTAATGTCGATATTTTGGTTGAACATGTATCTTTATTATATGGACATATTTTTTAGTTGAACTTTGCATTGTTAAGGGTAGTTTAGTTGTGAAGGAGTTCATACCATCAATTGATGATGAGATGTCTACATGCACACCATTCCTCACTACTTGAACTGTGACATGGCTTCGTGCATGGATTGTCTAGGCTTTGTGGCTCCTTCGTCTGAGGTGGCTCTTAGTTATGAGCAAGGTGGACACATCAGTTTTATGTCATCAGTTATGACTATGGTTTGTATTTAGCTGGAAATTGTTTATGTTGACTTGGCACCGTGAATGAATGTTGTGGCACTATTTATGTCTTGATCGTCGGTTCAAGGTAGATGTTATTGTTGTGTTATTAACAACTCTCCTTTATGGGTGTAACAGAAGTCTCTTGCTATTCGACAAGAGTCTCTTCATTTCCATGAAGTCTTTTGGAACGATGTTATGGAATATATATGCTCGGGTTATTTTCTAGATGGAGGTTAGCAACATTACACTGACACTTTGCGTGTATGTTCGGCTTTGAGGATACAAGAGCCTTGTCATATCTACAGTTATATTATTATTACAGTATCATGAGTTTTGGGATCATCACTTTAAGTGTATATGCGCAGAGACTCTTTTAAGGCATCATCTCCTTTCTTTATTATCATGATCAAAACTCTTGTATGGTGATTGTTGTTTAGTATGTGGTATTAATGAAGATTAGAGTTTGTATTCTCTCTGTTCGGCTTCATTATTGTGTAAAGACTGCTCAGTATCTGTGAGATTGTAGTGTCTATTATATATGTTGCTATTCATAGATAAAGTTCTATGTCTAAAAAGAAATAAGGCAGAGTTATTGATTGACTGGTTGGAGATGTCAATCATAAGTGAGAATATGTATACTTTTTTTGAGATCTAAATAAAGGATATATCTTTTTTGGCGTAGCTGGGTTTTTTCCTCGAGTAGGAGGCTTTTCCTAGGGTAAATCTTTGTTCTTGATTTTCTTGTGCTTTGATGTTAAAGGTTATGATTATTGCATTTATATTATTATGGTTTGAAAACATTAACATGGTATCAAAGTGGGTCTAAAAAAAGATCCTAAACCAGAACTATTAAGTCTTGAGATATTCTATTTACGGTGAGTATTCTTGGACCATCACAAGTTATGGACATGGTCTTCTTGGTTTAGTTATAATCATTTAAGATTGAGAATTGGTCATGTTTACGAGAGGTATTCTTTAAGGATATGTCCATTGGTATTCATTGTGTGAGATAGTATGCATGCAATGTTATGATCATCTTAAGAATGTTGGACTATGTTTATTGTTTAATATTGTTAAAAGAAATAGTTGTGTACTGATCCTTATTTGTGTGTGTGTTGAGGTCTTTCTCTAAGAAGATTAGACAATAAAAGATAAGTATTTTCTATTATACCTTTGAATATTGATCATGAATTTTTGTGTAGTTAATATTAATTCATGTTATTTCACTGGGAATAGTGTATGCTTTTAGCAAAGATTTGAATATTTCTCCTCATGATAGATTGATTCTATAAATTATTATTAATATCTCTTGGTTGCAGGATGGATTGAGAAGAAACGAGATGATGAGAGATTTCATGCAAAGTCAAGCAAGTTGAAGAAATGAACAAACATGAGGACTTTATTTGCAGTCATGAGACTGAGTTGATGACACATAACCCTATTGAAGAGGGAGAATCTATACAGATTGTCATTGCAATTAGTTTCTTCAAGAGGAAGAAATGACAGTCAAAGGGAGACTATTCAACCACAGAAATTAGATTCATAGGGAGATTAAGTGGGAGATGTAGAATGTCATGTCCTTTGCAGAGGATCAACAAGCTTGTGTAGTAGTGTGACTACAGAGCTCTTTGTTGGACAAACATTGGAGCCAATTTCCTGGTATTGTGATAATCAAAGCTATGAAAATGTTGCCCCCATTGAGAGAGAGTCTCCACTAAGAGGGAGTCTTATCATTCAAATGATATTTTGTGTTAATGAGTTCTTATCTACAAGAGAAGTTCGAGGTGCAATCCCTTGTTAATGAGTTCTTTTCTGTGAGAGAAGTTTGAGATGAAATCCCTTGTTAATGAGTTCTTCTTTGCGAGAGAAGTTCGAGGTGCAATCCCTTGTTAATAAGTTATTCTCTACGAGACAAGTTCAAGGTGAAATCCCTTGTTCCACCCTCTAGGAGTAGCTATGGTGGATCCACCCTCTGAGAGTAGCCATGGTAGAAGTCATGTGTGTGACTCCATGACTTTATTTTTTGTGTTTTCTATTTCACCCTCTGGGAGTAGCTATGGTGAATATTGTTATGATGAGATAACAATTTTTATTGAGAAAAAATTTGTGATGAGATTTTTATTGATATTTATTTTGGTTGCAGCGTCATTGTGTTTGTCAGGATGAGACACACTATGACACATATGATCTCTCTCTCTCTCTCTCTCTCTCTCTCTCTCTCTCTCTCTCTCTTTCTAAGACGGAGTGTTAATCATAGTGTAGTTGTGAGAGAGTTCATACCATCAATTGAAGATGAGACGTCTACATGCACAACATTCCTTGTCACTTGAAGTGTGACATGGCTTCATGCATGGATTGTCTTGGCTTTCTGACTTCTTTGTCTAAGGTAGCTCTTAGTTATGAGCAAGGTGGACATGTCAATTTTATGTCGTCAGTTATGCCTGTTTCAACTAGAAATCATTTATATGTTGACTTGGCACCGTGAATGAATGTCGTGGCACCATTTATGTCTTGATTGCCGGTTCAACGTGGATGTTATTGTTGTGTTATTAAAGACACTCCTTTATGGGTGTAACAAAAGTCTCTTGGTATTCGACAAGAGTCTCTTTGTTTCCATGAAGCCTTTTGGAATGATGTTATGGAATATATATGCTTGGGTTGTTTTCCAGATAGAGGTTAGCAATAGTACAATGATGCTTTGCGTGTATGTTCTACTCTAAGGATACAAGAACCTTGCTGAATCTGTAGTTATATTATTATTATAGTGTCATGAGTTCTGGGATCATCTCTTTAAGTGTATATGCGTAGAGACTCTTTTGAGGCCTCATCTCCTTTCTTTATTATCATGATCAAAACTCTTGTATGGTGATTGTTTTTTAGTATGTGGTATTAACAATGATTAGATTTTGTATTCTCTATATTCGGCTTCATTATTGTGTAAAGACTTCTCAATATTTATGAGATTGTGGTGTCTATTATATGTATTTCTATTCATAGAAAAAGTGCTCTATCTGTAAAGAAATAAGGTAGGTTTATTGATTGATTGGTTGGAGACTTCAATCATAAGCGAGAATATGTGTACTTGTTTTGAGATCTAAATAAAGGATCTATCTTTTTTTGGCATGGCTAGGTTTTTCCCTCGAGTAGGAGGGTTTTCCCAAGGTAAATCTCTATGCCCGAATTTCTTCTGCTTTGATGTTAAAGGTTCTAATTATTGCATTTATATTATTCTGGTTCGAAAACATTAACATGGTATCAGAGCGGGTCTAAAGAAAATATCATGAACTAGGACTATTAAATCTTGAGATATTTTATTTACGATGAATATTCTTGGACCATTAGAAGTTATGGACAAGGTCTTCTTGGTTCAGTTATAATCATTCAATATTGAGGTGTTCATGTTTATGAGAGGAATTCTTTAAGGAGATGTTTGTTGGTATTCATTATATGAGATTGTATGCATGCAATGCTATGATCATTGTATGAATGTTGGACTATGTTTATTGTTCAATATAGTTAAAAGAGATAGTTGTAAGAGAGTTTGTACCATAAATAATACTCATATGATCTCTCTCTCTCTCTTGCTAAGAGGGAGTGTTAAGGATAGTGTTGTTGTGAGAGATTTCATACCATCAATTGATGATGAGACATCTACATGCACACCATTCCTCACTACTTGAAGTGTGACATGGATTCATACATGGATTGTCTTGGGTTTATGACTCCTTCATCTGAGGTGGTTCTTAGTTATTAGCAAGGTGGACATGCTTGTTTTATGTCGTCAGATATGACTATGGTTCGTATTCAGCTGGAAATTGTTTATATGTTGACTTGGCATTGTGAATGAATATTGTGGTACCATTTATGTCTTGATTGTCAGTTCAAGGTATACATTATTGTTGTGTTATTAAATACTCTCCTTTATGGGTGTAGCAGAAGTCTCCTGGTATCTGACAAGAGTCTCTTCATTTCCATGAAGTCTTTTGGAACATGTTATGGAATATATATGCTTGGGTTATTTTCCAAATGGAGGTTGGCAGGATTACAATGATGCTTTGTGTGTATGTTCTTATCTAAGGATACAAGAGCCTTGTTGTATCTGCATTTATATTATTATTACAGTTTCATGAGCTTTGGGATCATTGCTTTAAGTGTATATGCATAGAGACTCATTTGAGGCATTGTCTTCTTTCTTTATTATCATGATCAAAACTCTTGTATGGTGATTGTTATTTAGTATGTGGTATTAACGATTATTAGACTTTGTATTCTCTCTATTTGGCTTCATTATTGTGTAAAGACTAGTTAGTATCTGTGAGATTGTGGTGTTTATTGTATATGTTGCTATTCATGGACAAAGTCCTCTATCTGAAAATAAATAAGGCATACTTATTGACTAGTTGGAAACTTTAATGATAAGAGAAAATATTTGTACTTGTTTTGAGATCTAAATAAAGGATCTATCTTTTTTGGCATGGTTATGTTTTTCCCTCAAGTAGGAGGGTTTTCCTAGGGTAAATCTGTGTGCCTAATTTTCTTATGTTTGATGTTAAAAGTTTTGATTATTGTATTTATATTATTCTAGCTCAAAAATATTAATAGACATACCATTACATTATGAGCTTCACAAATGCACTTAATAATCTTGTTCATGTTGATTGAGCCTTCATAAGTTGTAGTACTCCATTTGCTACTATTTTAGAAAGGTATTGTAAAAAGTTCAATTTGGACACTAGCAGCATTGGAGGATAGGAATTTCCATCATCTCAATTTTGCTTCTCACTTGGAGATGATGTTTTGCATAAGAAGTGTCTTTGACATGTTTGATTATGCTTTTCATTTTGCTTTCTTTGTTGATGTTGATGTATTTGAAGAATGCACATGTTTTGAAGATTCATTTTGGAGATAGGTTCATGATTTGGTGTAGAGTTCAATATGGACTGTTGTAAAATGAGCTTCAAAGTATATGATTGAGAATCATACCCTTTTGCAAGCATCAGACAATGATGGAGCCCTCTAATAGCTCTTAGGAATTTTGTCAAATAATTCAAGACATTGTGATTCGAGAGTTCAAGATTGAGAGCATAAGAAGATAGCTAGAAGCTACACCTTTTCAAGGATCAAGAGACAATACATGATGGAGCCTCGCTTGGTTCAATATTTTTTTGTTTGGGAGAAAATTTTCTCAAAATATGTATTCATTTAGGTAATCAACAAATTTTGTTGTGTAAGCCTTAAGGAGGGGTTTCTAGGGGAAGGTGAAATTGATGTTTTTAGGATCAATGTAATAAGGGGAGAATGTTGGCATAATTATCAAATATTAGTATATATTTAGTATTACATTACAGTTGTGGAGGTTGGTTGGTAATTGTGTAACTATCAACTCTCAACTGTCACCCATTGTATAAAATGTTTCGTATTGTGTTGAATAATAAATTGAAGCATTCACCCCTAATTTATCAAATTTAACTCTTAAGTATCTTCTTAGCTTGAACATCACTTGAATATTTTTCATCTTTGATTATTTCTTAGCATGCCACTCTTTGTTGCACATCTTCCATGCACCTTGAGTTAAATGCTTTCACATCTCTACAAATGCATAGGGGTTAAACTCCAATTTTCAAATAAATTAGTGAGCCCAAGACCAATGCTTCATATTCTTCTATATTTTATACAAAAAAATTATAATTGAAAACAATGTAGAATCAAAGTGTACATCTCAAACAATGAAATAGTTCAAATTTCATCTCTAATTTGAAATAAGCTCATTTAGACCTTTTTTTTATAGACCATGAACATATAAATACTTAAATAAATACCTTCATAAAAGATCTTATTATAACCATAAAGATTAATCAAGAACATGATATCTCCGTAAAGAATATCTTTGATAAAACATCATCAATTTTGTGAAGTACATTTTAAGTCTTATACATTGATTCATAATCAAATTTTAAACGAACTTGAAAAATTGCCGAAGGTTATAGAAAATAAATAACGTTGGACAAACCTAATTTCATATTGTCTTTGGATTTTCTTGAGAAAAAGATATCAAACTCATTATCAAAAAGGATATGGAAAGGGGATCCCAAAATGGGTGGAAGTTGTAAACCTTCATCATAAGTTCAAGTCTGTATCACAAAAAATTCAGACTTTACATGTAATATTCCTTTATTACAATTTTTTTCTTGTGCATAAGTGTGTATAGGTTTTGTCAAAAAGCTCATCTACAACCGAAGCATTTCTTCTTACCTAACAACTCTGCTCCGTTATCATGATTTGAAAGATCTACCCTTTAATATTTTTTGCATTAATGTTGAATATAAGATGTAATTGATTTTCCCCTCATTCCTATGTTTCAAGATATACAAAATGTCAACCATGTTTTCCTCACAGGTGGAGGGAACTCGAGTAATGAAGAATATCTTTAATCCAATTTGGAATGAAGATTTTAAATTTCCTGTAGAAAGTAGGAATGATCGTGTATTCAAAGTGGTACAATCTCCTCATTTAAATTTTTTCAGTGAATTATTTGACTAATTGACATGTTTGAATGTAGATAACAGTTTAGTTGTAAAGTCAATCATTAGTGAGTCATTTTAAGCAAGCAAAGTGTGCTATTTGATTCAAAATGTGAAACAAATCTTGGAATGAATATTCATCATGATTTGCAGGAATTGTAGGATAATGACGAGTATGGAATGGATGACAAGATGGGAAATGCTACAATGGATTTGAAACCCCTTCTAGAGGAGAACATAAAATAAAATATAAGAAAGTTGTGTATCCCTACAAGGAGAACTGCGTGTACATAGATAGCATGAATAGGTGTTCTTGCTGGTCCAAGTTGCTTCATGAATCATAACTAAGGGAAATAACATATGATCTCTGAAAACCAATTTTACCCAAATAACCAAGGGCATTTCTCATCTACTAAGTGGCTTCAACAAGATTTCTTTCCTTTGGAGTATTGTGATTACTTCACCCATACCGACTGTAACTCATTCTTAGAGCAGGCAAGAGAGTTTGTGCTTTTAACCCAAGAGTTTGTGCCAACATAATTGAACTATTGCAAGCAAGAGAATTTGTTCTTTTTCCTTCAATACCAAAAAGTAGCATTAAACTGGTACAATACTTGATTGGAGGAAAAAAATCTTTTGGGTAACTCACACTTTCATTTCCACTTCTACTCTTCTAAATTCTCAAAATGAAAAGATCAACAAGTTCTTATATTAAGCGCTCTTTCTTTTGAGTTGAGTTCTGATGCCACATATGTGCCCTGTTATTTCACAATTTCTATTCTCTCTGAATGAGTAAACACAGTTATCCATCATTGTAAAGTTTTACAAATTCTATAAAAATAAATCCACTAAGTAGTTTTCTAACAAAGGAGTAGAGTTTTCATTCTCATGAGGTATTTTTTATTTTGGGGAAAATTGCCTACTCTTAAGGCTAATAACATTTTGTATTTTTATAACATTTCAAACACTCTTCGAGCTTTAAAATGTCTCCCATTGCTACTGTGATTAGCGCTCCAGTCATTGCTGCGTTGTGGGCTCCAACCTCTTCTGATGCATTCGGGACTATTGTTGTCGCTTCTGCTGCCGCTACTGCATTGTGGGCTCCTGCCTCTTCTCCACATGTTGCGATCAGGTCTGTTGCCACCAATTTTTCTGCATTTAGGGTTCCAACCTCTCCTCTTGTTGTGAATGGGATCTCTGATGATGCTGCTGATGGTGGTCGTAGGCAGTCTCCTTGTCTTGTTGGGTGTGTGGAGGATGCTTCTTTGCCTCCCACACACGCTGCTCCTGATTCGACCCTGCCCCTTCCTGTGTTGGCAGTGACTGGGGTTGCTAGTTCCCTTGGTGCTCCTTCAGTTAGTGCTGGGGAGAAAACTAGGGGTTCCTCTCTGCACAAAGCTTCAGCTCTTAAACAGTGTTTGGTTCCCAGACATAGGGGTGTGGCCCCTTTTCGTGTCTCTAACCCTCTGATTCTTTCTCTAGATGACGAGGTTGTGAAAGACATTAAAGGAGCGTCCTTTATTTTTTCTGAACATGGTCTTATTTGCATGTTTAAGGGCTTTTGGCCGAGTCTTTCTGATATGCATGCTTGGATTACTCGCCAATGGGAACCCATCATTTCTAAAACTGTTCACATTTTGTAGTACCCCTACCCCTAGTCTGATTATATAAATGTTATGATTACTTTAGGATGATAGATTAGACGTTAGGAAATCATTGATGTATATGATTTTACTAACCCCATACTGGCATGTGTATGGTTAATGTGATTATTTTACATTTCTGTTTGACGTGCTTGATGTGGTTGAGGGACAGAGTCGTAGTTACTTGCTTGCGAGATCCACACGATCGGCCGATTCCCGCCATTGTCTATTATATATATTTATATCTGTATGTACATGCGGGTGTTGTATGCAGGTTTGCAGGTACTGGGCATCGACTTCTCTGAATTATCAGGATGAGCGTGCCCTATCGCAATATCTCAAATGGTAAGAGGGGGGAGATAACACAGATCCAAAACCCTAACCCAAACCCATTTATCCTAGTTGTTGGATAAGTATCTATTGACTACCCTATCCAAATTTGTCAGGTTGGCAAAGTTTGTGGATCCCTTTCTGGTGTTGCTTGGTTTTGGTTTTGTTTGATTTTATGTCGTATGATTTCAGTTGATTTGTGGTTATGTGGGTGATTATTAATTTATTGATTATCGTTGAATTATGTTTGTTTAGATTATTTTATGTGAATATCAATGTTATGTGCATAGTTGAATTTAATGATTAAATATGCTCCTGTGATTAATTGAGGAAATTAAATTAAAGTTGAGTATTTGAGCATTTGGAAATTAATATTGATTATGTCCTAAGTTTATTTTGATGAAATTCAATTAAAATTAAATAATTGATTATTTGGATTTAAATGATTATTTTATTGGTAATTGAATTTTATTATGTTTGTGAGTATTATTAAATAAATAAATATTTAATTGCATATTTTAGGACGCATTAAGTATTTTATTTATTTAATAAATATATTTTAAATTATTAACATGTGCATAATTGAAAAGAGAGTTGTCAAAAAGTGAACAACTAGTTTTCAAATGCCAAGTTGTGTTGTGCATATAAAAGATATTTTATTTATTAAATAGAAATTACTTTCAATTTTGGAGTTGGAGTCTGATCAGGAGTTGTCTTATGAGTCATTTCTGATTTGGAGTTGAATTGTGAGTTAGCTTTTGAGTTGTCTTTAGGGATTGCTTGAATTTGGGAATTGAATTTCTATTAGGAAAATTATTGCATTCATTTGAGAGAGACAGGTTTTGGAGAAGATTTTTGGGAAGAGCTTTTGTGCTTGGAATTTTTGGAGATTTGTGGATTGTTGTGATTACTTGTTGATTTGGCTTGATTGTGCATCTGGATCTGGTTCTTGTTTTCAACATAGTTTTCAGATTTGCAGGCAGGATTGGTTTTGGAAGAAATCTCTCTCAGATCTTCAATAGGAGTTTCATTACAGTTCTAGCATTGGATTTAAGGTAGAATCTGGAATTCTTGTTGTGTGTTTTCTGTTATTTTATCTGGTAAAATTTTGTGTTTGAGTAGATCTAGTTTTATCTCATTAGATCTGTATGTTTTCTTGAATTTTGGGTATTAGAGAAACCCCAGATCTGATAATTTATGTTTTTATGATTACTTGGCACTGTATTGTTATGCTGGAAAAATTTCATCTTAAGGTTGCTTATAGTTTGCTTGTAAAATAAAAAATTGATCCTGGACTATAGTAGAACTATAGTGTTGGTAAGAAAATTAATCCCCTTGTGGAAGAAAAACAATTTGTTTGAAAAACCCAATTCTGGTAAATTAAAAAAAATACAGTCAAATAAATGCAGAGGCAAAAGTTAAATTGGTGACATGATTTTAGTGTATAATGTTGACAAAAAATATGTCCTTTTCAAAAGGAATATATTCTGTGTCATTGGAATCCCAACTCAAAATTGTGGAGGAGGAAAATATTATCTGTTAAATTATATTTATTCTATTCTGTAATTTTTTTTATAATTTCTGAGTTAATTAAAAAAAATGCATGAAGAAAAAAATATATATATAAACATTATTGTATATTTGTTTGAAAAAATATATATATTAAAAAAAAACAATCAAATTTCTTTTGTTTAAAAAAGAAATTTCATAAAAAAATATATATAATAGAGAGGAGGCGGGGGCCACCACTTCCCCCACCCCCCAGCCGCCGTGCATACCTCACTGCGTAGGCAGGAGATACTGCAGACAACAGTACCTCTGCCGTGGCAGGAGTACTGTCACCTGTAGTACCCTGTTGTGCACAGGGGAGCATAGGGGCCGTGACCATCCGACAGTGGGCGTGGGGCCCAGCCCCCCCACATATTTGCTTTTCAAATTTTATTTTATTTGTTTAAAAGTTGCTTTATTCATAATTTTTGCTTAATGATTTATTTTTAGTTTAATTAATATTCTTTTATATATTAATTTAGTTTATATAATTTTTAAATTTAGTAATTTAATTTGATTTAGACTTGTTAATTATTTTAGTGTGTTAAAATTTATGTATGAACTTAGTTATTTAATTGGTGTAAAAATTTTAGTTTGCCTAATTTATTTGTTAAATTGGTATAAGTTTAAAATTGTTTATTAATTTACTTTAGTTAAATTAGATCTATGTTTTAGATTTGATTTAACAAAATTTTAATTAATAGGTTATTGGATGTTTTATTTGGTTAGGTCTATGCATATATTCTTGTATGCTAATTAATTTTCTAAATTTTAGAATTTGGATCAGACCTATTGAATTTATTTTCAATGCCACATGTTGTTATGCCGAAAATAATGTTTATATGTGATTTACCTTCTAAATGTTTAGGTTTTGAGTTAAGGTAACCTGTTGAGTTAATAGTCAAATGTGACATACATGCATAGGTGTAATTAGGGTATGTATATTTATTGATTGCATATTGAGCGTATTTAATTGGATCCCTAATAGGAACATTAATTTGATAAGAGCTATGTTTATACTAAAATTGGGCGTTTTTATCCTACGAACCTATAGGATGATTATAGAGAAAGTTCTTTGGTTTTCACAATTATTTTAATGTCTATGATAGGTAACACTTAACAGATTGAATTGTTTCTGCATGTGGATTTAATTATGTTCAATATGAAACTTTGTATGCTTATGATCAAATTCTAGTTTTCTATGATGCAAATGTGTCTTCTTCATGTCTGGAGTGTATACTTTTGCTTAATGTGTTTTAGGGCATTAGATGACCTAGGGGAAGACAAAGGTCGGGGTTTGTTTCAGTTATTCTTATTTTTGATATTATGATTGGATGTGTGTGTTGAGATTCGATTATACCCTGATTGACCATTTGGGCTCATGATGTATTGTACTTTGTTTGTGGTATCTCTATAACCATATCTAGTTTTTTTGTGTGAAAATGGATATGATGTTATGTAGTTGTATACCTGATTAGATCTAGGAGAGATCTTTGAGCCTAGGATAGTTTACCTGGATATGTAGTAGGAGGTGGCTTGCAATAAGCATCAGGGCTCATAAGTGGCTGCCAAGATCACTTATTGTTAAGTATCTTAATCAAGTGATAACTAAATATAACATTGAGAGTTTTATTAAAATGAACCTAATAAGGTATGGTCCTCACCCAGGCGTTAGTGCTAGTATAGACTAAAATGGTGTTGAGAAGATGACTAGCCCCCTTTTAAGGGATGAGTTGGCATAGTTGATGACTTCATCAGTACGAGAGGTCATTGATACCGTGTATGGTCACTTGGGTGCCGGGATCCAACAAGATTACCAGGATGAGACTCAAGGGTTAGACGTACATGATGACACCTTCCTATGCATAGTCTAGTTATCCTACATGTGTCGGTTGCCTCTGGAATAGTGAGTCTTTCATGACATTATTACTTTTTCACTTTGAGTTAGAAAGATTTCAAGATCCTTTCCTTAGCTTGATCTATTTGATGTTTGTTATCCGAGTGGGATCTATTGTTGTCTCTGTTGTTGTTCCCTTTAAATGCAGGAGATGTTTTAAAACTAGTCACTTAGCATATCAGTGTGGATTGGAAAAGGTTAAGAAACCCGCTTCTTGGTGGAAGGGGGCCTCCTCCCAACATTAATCTATTGTGAAGGACTCATCTATCAGGAGCTTTTCTCAGGAGATTGCTGAGGCAAATGTGCCTCTTGGAACCATTGCTGGTTCTTCCCTAGGAGTTGATTTCATCCTTGGATCACCTCTTTGTACAGATTCAGTTGCTCAGGGCTCTGATGGTTGTGAGGCTTCTACCACTTCAATTGTTAATACTTCGTTGGTTCACTTTGGATTGGATGCTACTGATTCACCTCTTGAATCAGCTTCTTTGGATACTTCTGGCCCTATCCTGGATCATTCTCTCAATTCTTAGAACTTGGGTGTCTCGGTTCTTGATTTGATTTCTTGGCAAGATTTGGCTAAGAAAGCGGAAGATGGATGGACTTCTGTGAAAGGGAAAAAAAATCTAAACATCTGCCCTCTTTTGATATGTCTCTCCATTCCCAGTCGAGAAATAAATAATTTTTCTTGGGTTTTTCTTTCCAAGCAGCTGGACCTTTATTGGATGTATTTTTCTTTGCTATCCGTTGGAAGTTTTAGGGTTGCTGGACTTAATTGTTCTATCCTTTTATGTAGTGGTTGTTCTTGTTGGGGATCCAAATTCTTTTTTTTTTCTGGTTCTTTCTTATTCCAGGTTGTGGGAACCTGTTGTAAAACCCTCAGTGTGGTCTTGATCTATCCCATGTTTGAATATTTTTTTTAATATCCTTTCTGACCATTTTGTATAGGGTTTCAGGGCCCCTTCAAAACTTGTTTTTCCTTAATCAAAACATTTTGTATTTTTATGGTAGTAACTATCGAGGAGTTGCACCAATATTACATATTTCTCACTTTTAGAGAAACTTTCATTTTAATTGTGAATCCTTAGCATATTTTAGCATAATTTGAATTAGAATAGGCATAATTGCATCATAAATCATAATTCTTAGTCTAGAGTTGTCTCTAATGAATGCCAAATTTGAAAGCATTTCTTTAGCTTTTCTAGTTAGAGATCCATAGGATGCTTATTATCATTATGCAAGTTGCTCTACAAGTGAGAAATCTGAGTGGATCCTTTCATGTTTATGCCTCAGTGGATGATTGGGTGAAATCCATTGGTCATTGAGAGATTTTGCTTCCATAGGTTACTCTGACAGTTTGGTTGAGTACAAGACATTCCACAGGGTTTAGCACTATACACAGGAGTACATGCAGAGATATCTATGTGGGGTCCTTAGTGTGTGTGTGAAAATTGTACCTGATCTGTAGACACAACACTTCAGTAAAATATTAGAGGTTAGCTATAATCAAAATCATTTAAAATTGAAATCTAATCTAACCAAGCAATTTACTGCCTTCTAATAGGTGTGAGATTGATGTTCTCAGATTGTAATCGAGATCAGTGACCTAGACGACACCTAAATGAAGGATTTGAATGCAATTGATCTATATTTTTGATATTTTCTATGCAATAAGAATGATAAAAACTGATATGAATCTATGCTAATATGAAATTGATATGCTATGAATGCTATTGAAAATTGATATGCTATGAATGCTATTGAAAATTGATATGCTATGAATGCAAAAATAAGATTGATCTCACAAAGATGTCGATTCGCAAGAGCTTTGATTCTTCAATTCCAATTCTCCAGCGTGATTGTGCAAAATATGAGATGAATTATGAAGAGCTGAGCCTTGTTTTTATAGAAATCCAAGGCTTTAGAGGTGCATGAGAAAAAGCCATAAATCACTCAAATAACTCAACTTGATTTTTGAGTTATTTTTAAATAAAGATAATTAAGTCACAAAAATCATGCAAAAGCACAGTTCAACTTGAATTAGAAGTTTAGATCAACTTTAAAATTCGAAAAGATGTTGAGTTTCAAAAAGCTAACAACTTGCATTGATTTTCCAATTTTTAGTTTAACTGGTCCTTGAATGTGCACATGGATAATTATGATTTAATAAATAAATAAAGTGATTTATTCTCAACTTAACTGCTTTTTGAAATAAAATAATTAATTTATGGGTTAATTAACTATTTTACCAAACTTTTATTAAAAATTATATTATTAAATAATGACAACATGCTTTAATTAATTAAATAAGAATTTAATCAATTATTCATAGGAATTTTGATTTATTGTCAAAATTAAATAATACAATTAATAATAGATATAATTAAATTTAATTAAACAATTAAGTGGCAAATATTAAATCTAATTAATTAAATATGCAAAATATTTAATTAATCAAATTTTAGGATAAATGTGATTTATTGCCAAATAATTATAAAATTAAAGATAATTATGATGATTAGGAATATTGCTAGGAATACTCCCCGATGCAGAATTTAAGATAATCAATTATGATTCGATGATGTTTAGATGTGCCTTAGATTAGGACTTTGATGTCAATTTCATTCGATTTGTCGATGTAGGAGGTTAATGAACTTATAGCCCATTTTTGGGGTATTACATTTTGCCCCTCTTTGAATTACTATGCAAAGCGCAGTGCTTCAAAGATAGTCTGTGTTTGGTAAAGATATGAAACTAATTCAAAAGATAAACCGATCTCAAGATAGAAACTGATTGAGAGATATTGAGATAGGAGGTCCTGAATGACCAGAGATAATGTTTACTATAGCAGCAATGAACTGATGATTGCAAAAAAGTGTCAAAATGCCTGATTTTGAACCTTAGGATTGATAAGAAGTGAGTGACCCGTTCTAGACTCGATTGTCTTAGCAGAACTAGCAGGTATCACATCCGAACCCTTCAGTTGTCGAAGAACCAAGGAAATAACACTAATGAACTGATGGTTGCGAAAAGCTAATACAGATTAAAAGATTAAGAGAATACCAGATTGATATGGATCGATGAATCTGATATGCCCCAAGTGATGATAGATTTGCCCCGAGCGATGAGGACTTTTGATGAATCAGCGACTAGACGTGATTGCTGTCTTGATTACTGAGGAAAGATATTGATTTCCATAAAGATATGATTTCAAATTTGATTACAGACTTTGAATGATATGCAATACCATGCCCCCTTCAGGATTAAAATTGAAATCTGACAAGAGAAGTCAGCGTTAAATGGTTTAGAAGCACGTAAATTGATTTGAGAAGTGGTTATACATGTTCAAGAATGCATTCTGCATCGTTGGAAGGTCCCAAAAGACCAAGTTGGACTAGGTTTGACCATGAGTTGACCATGGTCGACCAAGTTGAAATTATGATAGTTTGATGTTAGATAATCAGTTAAGTTGAATACTAGATTTATGTGATGATTGAAGGGTGATTATGCAAGTAGTTAATAATATGAATGATCTCAGATTTGAATTTTGATCCCGAAAAAGAATTCTAATTGCTGCTTCATTGGAGGAACCTTCGTGTGAGATTCAGCTCTTGTTAGATTTGAAGATGCGAGTGGAGAATTGTTTAAGCATTGAAGTTTGTTTAGCCATTGTGAGATCATGCAACATGCAAAATGCAAAGAGACATGCAAAATGAAATGCAACCTAAGACCTAGGACCTAGTCATTGATCATATGTCGATTTTTTATCATCATTGAACTTTTAGGTAACCAGATAAATCAATACAATGCCCACTAGCTAAAAAAAACCATAGACATATGAATATTGATTTGTATGCGCAAGAATCAATACAACACCCACTGGTTATACAACCATGGACATATGAATATTGATTTTTTTTCGGAATGTTGGATTAGATATAAGCACCAAGGTACAAATGCCAGGATGACCTGAATATTATGTCCATTTTGATATAGCAATTTGTACAAGCATCAAAACATAAACGTCGTGATGACCTGAGTACGCCTTGCATTGCAAACACATCAAACAGTCAAGAGATCATTCTAAATCTAGTGTGAATTACCCGTAGTGACCCTTTATTGTTCACCTCCTTAGGCAAGATCGCGTTTCACAGTAGGAGAAATAATTTACTTTAAAAAGATAATAGTTAGATCAAACGTTCTTGAATTTTTCGGGTATCAATGGTCAAGGTACGCATGGCCATCCAATTCAAGATAGAGGCTCTTACAGTCGGACACCATTTCAATTCAGAATTTTCAAAGTTGTTAGATTTTCACATACAAGCAGAAGACAAAGAAAAAATTATGCCCCCAGTCATCACCCTCTAAATCCTGTAAAGGACATCATCGAAGAGCTCGAAGGGACACAATATGCAAAAATCTCAATGCGGATCAGCCAGCATACAAGGAGATAAAAGCATGAAAAGCACAAATTATTTTCAGTTGAGTTTTGATGTTTGATTGTTGTAGATGCAAAATCCTTTCTAGAGACGAGACAGACAGACAGACTCAACTGGAAGCTTCAAAGGACTCTGACTGGACATGAAATGTCTAAGATACATGGGAGACCATAGGATATGACATTGATTGCCCCCAAATTTGAACATTGATAGGATATAGACGCTTGAGCTGATTGCTGTACAGACCGACTTATTGAAACCAGGATATGCAGAAACAAACCGGGAGATATGTACAAACTAAAGCAAGACTGAAAGTTGGAAAAGACCAAGATTGTGCTGATAGATAGAGCATTTTGCAACAAGTGGCACCCGTTTGCCGGGTTTTCACCATCTTGGCAGAGATTCTATTTTTGCTACCAAGGCACCTGTTTCCAAGTTTTCACCAAGGCACTTTTTCTTTTTTTTAAATTTTTTTATGTATTTTTCATTTTTTTCAATTTTTTTTTAATTTTTGATATTTTTTTTTTGAATTTTTGATATTGTTTGATTTTTTTGTGAATCATCAAGGCGCCTATTGCTAGGTTTTCACCAAGATGTTCATTTTTTCAGGACCTTTTCTGATTTTTATGATTTTTTCAGGACATTTTACCATAGACTAAATGCCTTAGACATAGAATTTCTTCAGATGGAGAACGTTGATTGGTTCACGAAGCTGTTCTCCTTCCATAGTTGAGAGTTGATAGGCACCAGAGCCAAAAGTAGCAGTGATGACAAAGGGACCCAGCTAGTTGGGTTCAAACTTTCCCTTGCGTTCTCGATGGGATTGATTTTTAGGATTTTCTCTCAAGACTAGATCACCAACCTGAAATTCTCTGTCTGAATTTCTTGTTGTAGCCTCTAGACATTCTCTTCTGATATACTTTGAGATGATCATACGCTGCTTGTCTGCGCTCATCTAGTAGTTCAAGTTCTTGTAACCTAGACACTCTGTAGTCTTCATCAGTGACAAGTCCATGCATTTTGATTCTGAGTGATGGGATTTCAACCTCAATAGGTAGTACCGCTTCAGACCCATAAACTAAAGTGAAAGGTGTAGCCCCTGTAGGCATTCTGATACTAGTTCTATATGCCCAGAGAGCTAGATTGATCATGAGATGCCAGTCTCTTCCTATTTTATTCACTGTTCGGTGCAAGATTTTCAAGAGATTTTTGTTTGAAGCTTCAACTTGTCCATTCCCTTGAGGATAGTAGATAGATGACCAATGTTGTGTAATCTTGAATTTAGCACATAAGTCATCTAGATCTTTATTTTTGAATTGGCCCCTGTTATCTGTGATTATAGAGTGAGGGATCCCATATCTGCAAATGATGTAGTTCAGGATGAACATAGAGATCTGTTTCCCCGTTGCTTGTGTTAGAAGGACTGCTTCTACCCATTTTGTAAAATAATCTGTAGCTATGATTATATGGGTATGTCCATTAGAAGAGTGCGGATGGATAGCACCTATGAGATCAAATGCCCATTGTTGAAAAGGCTATTGTGTAGTAAAGGGAATTAGATCTCTCCCTAGAGCATGAATCAAGTTGCCATGTACTTGACACTGTTGACAGTTTTTAGCAAATTTAATAGCCTCTTTCTCCATTTTAGGCCAATAGTACCCAGCCCTAATAAGTTTTCAAGCTAACGTTAAACCGTTCGAGTGTGACCCACATATACCCTCATGGACTTCCTCTAATGCACGTTGAGACTCTTCCCGTTCTAAACATCTAAGCAGTGTACCATCTAGACCTTGTTTGTACAGGTCATTACCAATGATGACATATCGGGATGCGGAGCAGATAAGGTTTCATTTCTCAAAATGGTTAAAGGACTCAGGGATGATTTGGTCGTGGAGATAGGAGAACAAATTTTTGTAGTGAGATGAGTCATAACCTACAACAGTGTAGATCATGCGGGTTTCAGGGGAGTCATATGCAGGATAGGATAGGGCTTCCACCAGGAACTCGTAGCGTAGTTCATGTTTGGGCTGCTGTAAGAGAGTAGATAATGTCGCCATTACATCGGCAGCCTTATTCTCCATTCTGGGTATTTGCTCAAATGTGATAGAGATGAAGTATTTCTTTAAATCATCTACCATTCTCTTGTAAGGAATGAGCTTTTCATCTTTGGTTTGGTACACATCATTGACTTGGTGGATAACCAATTATGAGTCTCCATGGATGTGCATCTCTGTAACTCTCCACTGTATTGCCATTTTCATACCATTGAGAAGTGCCTCATATTCAACAATATTGTTTGTGCAAGGAAACTTTAGTCTAAATGCTTTGGGTATCAAGTATCCTTGAGGAGTGATGAACAATATGCCTGCTCAAGATCCATTCTGTGTGTAGGAGCCATCAAAGAATAACTACCATTCTCTAGAAGAGAAGTGCATGATAGAGGAATCGGGAAATTCCATTTGCATGGGTGTATCATCAAACATGGGTGCATCTGCTAGTTGATCAGCAATAACTTTTCCTTTGATAGCTTTTCGTTCAACATATTCAATGTCAAATTTGCTCAAGAGCATGACCCATTTAGCTAGTCTACCTGTGAGGGCAGCTTTGCTTAGGAGATATTTCAATGGATCAATTTTAGCTACCAAATGAGTAGTATGAGCTAACATGTAGTGTCTCAATTTCTGCGATGTAAAGATCATAGCTAGACATGTCTTCTCTATCATTGAGTAGTTCTTCTCATAGGCCACTAAAGTTCTGTTGATATAGTAGATGGCTCTTTCCTTCTTGTTCTCATCATGCTGTGCTAGTAATGCCCCCAGTGATGTATCTGTTGCGGAGACATATAATATTAATGGCTTCCCATGTATAGGAGGCATCAATATAGGCGGATTTGATAGATACTTCTTGATATGGTTAAAGTTGTTCTCGCATTCTTCATTCCATGCAAAGGTCACACCTTTATGTAATATTTTTGTAAAAGGCTGTGATATGTCCACTAGCTGTGATATGAATCTTCTGATAGATTGAACTCTGCCTTGCAATGTCCTCATTTGACTGATATTTGTGGGAGGTTGCATCTCTATGATAGCTTTCACCTTAGCTGGATCGACCTCAATACCTTTCTTGGAGATGATGTATCCTAGGAGCTTTCTAGAAGTGACTCCAAAAACACACTTTTTAGGATTTAGTTGAAGACTAAATTTTTCCATTCTGTCGAGGATCATGCTCAAGTCAGTTAGATGTTCAGTTCTGATCATTGATTTTGCTAAGGTATCATCAACATAATCCTCCATTGTTCTATGCATCATATCATGAAAAATAGATGTCATTGCTCTTTGGTATGTAGCTCCCGCATTTTTGAGTCCGAATGGCATAACATTCCAACAAAAGGTTCCCCATGCACATGTGAAAGCTATTTTCTCTTGATCTTCTGGAGCAATTTTGATTTGGTTGTACCCAGAAAAGCCATCCATTAAGGAATACATTTCATAGCCCGCAGTCATGTCCACTATCATATTAATGTTAGTCAGTGGAAAATCATCCTTAGGGCATGCTTTGTTCACATCTCTAAAGTCTGTGCACACTCTGATTGAACCATCTGGTTTTGAAATAGGTACAATGTTAGAGATCCACTCAGCATAGTCTATGATACGGATGAATCCAACTTTTAGGAGTTTTTCTAGTTCTGCTTTGACTAAGAGTGCAACATGAGGATGCATCTTTCTCAATTTTTGCTTGATTGGTTTTACTCCAAGAGCAATGGATAGATGGTGCATAATGAGATTGGGATCCAATCCTGGCATATCTGAATATTTCCATGCAAAATTGATCTTTTTTTCTAATAAGAATGTAGTGAATTTCTGTTTCTCTTCTTCTGATAGAGATTGTGCTACATGTACCAATTGTGGTTCCTCTATTGTACCCAAATTGATGGATTGAGTGGGCTCAATCAGAATTGGAGATCTATCCTGTAAATGACTCGGAAGGACATCAAATATCTCATCCTTAGGTGCCTCAGAGAGGTTTTCACCTTCAGATACGTCTTTTCTTTTTACTTTTGTAGGATCTGAGACTGCCACAAAGTGGTTTTCACCCTCAGAACTCTTTTTCTTTTTATTTTTATTTTTTTGACTAAGATATTTGATGTCTGACTCAGTCATGCTGACGCTCGGTTCGCTGATGGAAGTCCTCATAGGCTTGACTGCATTGAGGTAACAAGCAAGGGCATAGTCACTAGAAAAGGTGTAAACACCATGGCTTGGGTTTGTGGAAGTTTGGTCAATAAGATCAGGGCGTTGGATAGTCAAAGCGGGAAAGGCTTGGGATATGGTGTTCACAAACATGGATATGTCATCATTGGTCCTAACCTGACGCTCAAGTTCAAAGGTGATATTACAGCTCAAAATGTTCAATTCATGAATAGGCTCAACATCATCATGGGAGTCCTCTTCAGCCATAGGTGAATCAGACATGTTAAGTTCATTGTTTCGCTCTAGACCTACGTTGGGTTGAGATACATATTGGTGAATAACATCAATATATTTCTCTGTGATAAGCTCATCTTCTTCTGGAATGGCACCCCATTCATAGTCATTTGACTCAGCTTTTGATTCAAGATCTCTAGGAAATCTTAGAAAATGTGTGAAATCAGGATGAATACCCCAAGAAGGATTACCCTCAGTCTCTGACTTGAATTCATATTCATGGGAATCAGTGTCAGAATAACTACCCCCTTCTTCTTGATCAGTTTGATTGCCTTCGAGATTGGCTGGTTCTTGTGGTGCAACCATCTCTTGCGCTACAGTAGGTTCTTGTGTGTCTACTACATTAATTCTTTTGATAGGATCATCTTTATCATCAAGAAGATCTTTGATCTCTTTAGGCAATTTTTCATAGGGGATGAGTTCTGAACTATCTGAATCATCATCTGAGGGTTCTGTCTCTTCTTTCTTGAGAAGGGGTTCTCCTGGTGCAATTTGTTCTATGACATGAGAACAACCACCTATGAGATGATAGGGTTTCTTCTTAAAGCCTAAGCCACCAGTATCTTTGTTGGCTCTACCAATATGTGGAATGGGTGTCACAAGACCCTTTCCTCTGATTCCTAGAGGTCCTTGACCGGAATATCCCATCTTGGCTATCAATCTGTTCCCTGGACCATATGAATTAGAAGGGATTGTAGGTGCTATAGATTCACTAGGTTGAACAATTTTGGATTCAGAATCATCTTTGTATAGCCATGCAAGCACAACTTCATCCTCTTCAAATTCTTGTTTGGATACTTGCTCCGCCACAAAATTTCTTTTGTATGCTTCCATAGGTTCCTTAGGTTCTGATTTAGACTGCTTCAAGGATTGTCCATACGACTTAGGTGAGATTGGGAGAGATGTCAGAGACAAGACTGGCTCTATAGTGTATTCTCCCATCCCATTTTCTTTGATATTGATCTCTTTAGCAATGTCGTCCATCTTAGATGTGGAAGCCACATTTTGTTGCTTGATGGAAGATTCTCTGTTATTAGGTACAAGCTTATCGACACTTTCCTTCAATGTATTGCAAGTTGTACTCAGATCTGCTGGGATAGTAACTTCTACCCCTTCATAGGGAAATTTCAAGCATTGATGGTACGTAGAATGAATGGCTTGCATTTCATGGATCCAGGGTCTCCCTAGAAGGATATTGTAAGCCAATGGTAGATCAAGCACCTGACATGTGGTATCTTTGATGACCGGACCCACTCGGATGGGTAAGACAATGGTGCCTTTAGAAGCTCTTTCTTGTTCGTCATAGTCTTTTATGGTGATCTTCTTTTGAGGATCAATAGCCATCTCTGAGAATCCCAACTGTGTGATTAAGTTGTAAGAACAAATGTTGAGGCCTGCGCCCCCATCTATCAACACATGTTTGAATCGATGGTTCTGGATCAAGACTTCTATGTGTAAGGGCTGATTATGTGGGTGACTCAAAGAGTTGTCATCTTCCTCTGAAAAGGAGATATATTGTGGAGATGTTAGATGACCAACCATAGTCTGGAACCTGTCTAGATCTAGATCATCAAGAACATTAGAGCTGAGAAAAGCTTTGTCTAGGATATCTCTGTGAGCTGGAGATATTCGAAGTAACTCAAACATAGAGATTTTGGCATTGGTATGCTGGAGTTGTTGGACGATGCTGTAAGATGTAGGTCTTGTATCCTTTGGATTGGAAGATTTCGAGGCAGCCTTCTGTTTGGAAGTAGATGTGAGGTTGAAAGGTATCTTAGGGACATTAGATGAACTTGGTGTTTGTCCTTTCAGATGAGCCTGAGCTTGTGATCTGGTAACTGCATTAGTTGAGGAATGATTTTGGTCTCTTTGCAAAATTGTGATGACATTGCAACTCTCAGAGAGACATGGTTCAACCATATTGATGACAACATTGTTTCCAGGGTAGGCATAGTTGACTTTTGCCCCCATGTTAGGCTGAGAAGTGGAAACTCCCTTGCCATGTTGAGGAAATGGTTCTGTAAATGCTGTGTGATCATCATTGCTGGTAGGATTATCGATCATGATGTCCCCTTGATCTATCAAGTCTTGAATGGTATGCCTCAAGTGGAAGCATCCATTATTCTTGTGGCCTTTAGTCCGATGGAAAGCACAAAATTCATTATCTTTCCACCAATATGGTTTTGGATCTGGATCAGGGTTTCAGATTGGTGGTAAAGAGATCATGTTATCAGCTATCAGGGTTCTTAGGGCAGATTCCAAAGATTCTCCCAGGGGAGTAAACTTTCATTTATTATCCCATCGTTTGAATGGCTTCTTTGGAGATGGTTCAGTAGATTTTTGCTCTGAAGCTTCAATGGCTTTGGTGGCAAGGGTGAGATTGTAGGTGGGTGCCTTTGATGGGGTGCGGATAGTGTCAACAACACCATCAGAGATGATACCTTTGTTTCTATTCCAGCTCTTATTTTTATCTTTTGAGCTAGATCCAGATTCAGACTTGTCCTTTTGAAGTGTGATTTCTCCTTTCTTGACAAGTACTTTCTCAATCTTGATTGCATTATCCACCATTTTATCAAAAGATACATGATCTTGCATTTGTAATGGATAGTTGAGCTCTGGAACGAGGTTATTGATAAAGATTTCAAGTTTCTCCATTTTGGGAATTGGTCTAGCATATAGAGAAAACTTCTTTCGCCACCTCTTGAGAAAAGTTAGGAATGATTCCCTTGGATATTGCTTGAGGTTACAGATATCGATCATGGTAATCGGATGTTGAATATTGTAGGAATATTGTTGATAAAATAATTTAATCAATTCCTCAAAAGTTTTGATCGTAGAAGGTAATCTCGAAAACCATTGAATGGATGCTCCTCCCAAGAATCTAGGAAAAAGATGCATCAGATAGGTCAATTCATGCATGAATTCCATGAAGTGCGTACAGAACTCTCTGACATGATCTTGAGGATCAGAGTGTCCGTCATATTTGTCATACTTTGGCATCTCCACTCTTTTTGGGAATGGAGGCATATACAAGTCTTTGTCAAAAGGGAAAGGACAAAGGGCCTCCATGGAGAATTCCTTGGGTTCCTTCTCTTTCTCAATTTTATTCATTTTGACCTGCATAGCGTGCAGCTGGTTCATTATGGCCGTCATCAGAGTTTCTTCCTCATGTGTGATGATATCTTCAACATTGAAGTGAGGAGGAAGTTTAGCTCCTTCTTGGGCTAATTGCAAAAAGTATGCCTCTCTATCCACTTTCAAGAAATGCCTCATCATTCTCTTGAATTCATCGTCATTCTGACATCGATGGATTTTAGAGGGTGTAGGTTCTTGGTCGGCATTATGTTGAGAATGGTGTCCTTGGGATCCTCCTCCTAGAGAATCGTGGTTTGTCCCTGCTTGAGACATGGTAGGAGTTTTTGGGCTCCCTGGAACAGATTGAGGAGGAGTTTGCTGATTACCTCTGTGAGTTGATAGAGGAGGTATGTAACCAGTTTTCAATCGAAAGTTACCGAGACCGTCGTCTTCGTAGATACCTGACTTGATGAGTTGTTCAAGAGTTGGACTTGGGGTATTGGTCAAAAGTAAGTTCTGAGATGTTTCTTCTGATTTCTTGTGTGAAGAAGCTCTGGTCTCCACCATTAACTTTGAATGAAACAGAAGAAAAGGACGAAGACAACTGAAGAACAATTTGATTCGAGAAAATCGGATGATGCAACCTTGTCAAGATTATGATAGTTTTGAAGATCTGATGAGACGTGGGTGAAGGATACTGTGCCCTGGATGTATGGGATAGATCACCCAAAAGATAGCGGACACGAGTTCTCAACACTTAGTCTATTTTTGAAGATTGATTGAAGATTGATAGTTATGACAAGGTTTTGACATGAGATAAAAAGGACTCAAATTGATCAAACAGAAGGCTAGATCGGATTCAAAAGATTAATCTCAAAAAATGGTAGAATGCTCAATAGCTACTGCTCTGTTCCTGACACAATGATATTTTTGACAAATTCTAGAACTAGGCTGGAAACATTGGATATCTTGCAATTTGACAATTTCTGACAACTCTCTCAAATTTTTCCAAACGACACTCTGCAGACTCGTACGACACTGGGTAGTCTATGAAATGACAGTTGCTAAACTCATACGACAGTTGGGTAGCAATGAAACGACAGTTGACAAAACTCGTATGACTTTCTGACCTCCTGAGATGAATTTTGACTCCAGAAAAGAATTTTACTTCAGATTTTGCAAACTTTGAGTTTTCAGATTTGAATTGTTTGAAAATTTGTACCGTCCAAATTTTGAAGGTTATACCAGATTTGATCATTTTTAATAGCCAAGTAGATAAACAAGCACGCAGAATAGCTAGCAAGTGATTCCAAGCACATTTGAAAATAATGAACAAGGGCAAAAGCAACCTTGCGCATGAACAATCAAGTGACCAAATTGTGCTAATCCCTGAGAGTACTAATCGTGTATGTTCTGAAAAGTTTTGCAATAACACACATATACCTGAGAATGAAAAATTGGCCTCTCTAGGGTTTTTAGTAATGGTTTGACTCTGCAACTTTTATGATTCAAAGGGGTGAACTCCAATCCTGGTGCACCAGGGTTTTGACCCAGTCCGAGAACTTAATCTTCAAGAGCTGCTAGGGAGATCTGACAACCCAACAATGAACCATACCCGTGGAGATTTCTTCCACAAGGACATTTATATAGTGGTTGTCACTACCATGGCGAAAATGGCTATTACCGCTTGAGGTTCCGTCAACACAGTTTTCCCTATGAAGGGATTGTCCGCTACGGTTAACCCTCTCTAAAGATGACACACAATAGTATACCACAAGGGGACTTGGCTCCAAATCCAAGGTTTTTGACACCTTTTCACTTTTAACCCAAACAAAGCAAGCAGATTAATCCGACACACTAAGACAAAGTTTTGCTTCACCAAGGTCTATGATGCCAACTCCATGTGATCTATCAACCTCTCCGGGGAGAGAATGTATCAATCAATAAGAGAAGACACACTAACCAATTTTGATTCACCAAAGCTCGTGATGTCAACCCCACGTGATCTATCAACCTCTCCTGGGAGAGAATGTATCGATCAATAAGAGAAGACACACTAACCAAGTTGAATGTGAAACACACTAAGTATCCTCCCTACCTACAAGGATTCTGTCATCAAAAAGGATTTTGCTAGGAATCCAATCTCTCAAGAATCACGAATAGTGTTCATAGGGCCTAATTACTATGTGAGCACAGATGTATGTTTCCAAAAGCAAATATACCAAAAGTACCCAAAAAGTAAAAAGAGGAACACTTAATGCTTAAAGCGAATATGAGATGAGTCCACAAAGTGGAACACTTAACACGTCACACAAGCTGAAAATGAGTCCCCAACTTAGAAAACAAGTGAGTTCCTAAAAGCACAAAAGGGTTGCCAAGTGGAACACTTAACGCTTATGTCTTGTTGACCCCTCCCCTTTATGGCGCTGAGATTGCAACCACGGGGCGAAAATGAGGGGCCGGTGGATTAGCGAGTCCAATAACCCAAGATAGCAATCAAGATCAATCACAAGTACTCTAAGACTACTTAATGAATCCTTAAGGGGTCACAACCTAGTATCAATTATGCAAGTGTGTAGAAATAGATAAAAGCATGAAAGGATGCACACAAGCCAGACACATAAGAGATTTATTTTAAGTCCAAATTGAAATGTTAATAGATGAAGGAGAATACCTTGGATCCTTGCAATGTGCTTAGTAGATTTTACCTAATTTTTAGCAATTTTTGTTGAGCTTTACTATGCAAGCAAGCTATGAACTCTCCAACAAGCCAACAAGCAAACAAGATATGCAAGGTATATTCAACTTATGAAAACCCTAGGGTTAGATCTAAAAATCAATTTTTAGGAGCAATAATAACTAGAAATTAATCCAAATGACAATTCATATCATGCATTGAATCATATGAAAAATAAGTGTATACCCATCACAAAATTTTAATTTTTTTGCACTGCATTTGACCTAGTCAAAAAGATCTAATTTTTTTGATATGATTTTGTTCACAAAAATAGAAATTCAGAATAGAGACCCCTGCTAAAAAATAGAGAGCTTTCCAAAAATGCAAAAATTTTAGAAAAATCTCTTCATTTGTGCCCTAGAGACCCATTTTATCAAAACAGACCAGTTTTTGTAAATTGACTATTTGAGCTATGATATCATGTCCAAATTTAAAACACAAAGAATGGAACCCCTGTAGAATTTAAAGAGCTTTCTGAAAATATAAAAATTTCTAAAAAACATGCTGATTTGTGTCAGATATTAATTTTTTCCAGAATTTGAAGAAAAAATTATTAAAAATTCAAAACATCTTAGAAAATTCTAAATTTTTTACTATAGTTTCCCTGACATGTCACCAACTTGAAAAAAAAATTTCAGACCAAAATTCCAAGCCGTTTGGGAGATAAAATTAAATCTTTGAAACTTTAGGGTTTTAGCTCCCAAAAAAATCAAAACCAGCATGCAAAGGTGGGTTGCCCCACGGTGGGTGCCATAAATGTGTGTGTGAAAATTGTACTTGATCTGTAGACACAACACTTCAGTAAAACATTAGAAGTTAGCTATAATCAAAATCATGCAAAATTGAAATCTAATCTAACCAAGCGATTTACTGCCTTCTAATAGGTGCGAGATTGATGTTCTCAGATTGTAATCGAGATTAGTGACCTAGACGACACCTAAATGAAGGATTTGAATGCAATTGATCTATATTTTTGATATTTTCTATGCAATAAGAATGATAAAAACTGATATGAATCTATGCTAATATGAAATTGATATGCTATGAATGCTATTGAAAATTGATATGCTATGAATGCAAAAATAAGATTGATCTCACAAAGATGTCGATTCGCAAGAGCTTTGATTCTTCAATTCCAATTCTCCAGCGTGATTGTGCAAAATATGAGATGAATTATGAAGAGCTGAGCCTTGTTTTTATAGAAATCCAAGGCTTTGGAGGTGCATGAGAAAAAGCTATAAATCACTCAAATAACTCAACTTGATTTTTGAGTTATTTTTAAATAAAGATAATTAAGTCACAAAAATCATGCAAAAGCACAGTTCAACTTGAATTAGAAGTTTAGATCAACTTTAAAACTCAAAGAGATGTTGAGTTTCAAAAAGCTAACAACTTGCATTGATTTTCCAATTTTGAGTTTAACTGGTCCTTGAATGTGCACATGGATAATTATGATTTAATAAATAAATAAAGTGATTTATTCTCAACTTAACTGCTTTTTGAAATAAAATAATTAATTTATGGGTTAATTAACTATTTTACCAAACTTTTATTAAAAGTTATATTATTAAATAATGACAACATGCTTTAATTAATTAAATAAGAATTTAATCAATTATTCATAGGAATTTTGATTTATCGTCAAAATTAAATAATACAATTAATAATAGATATAATTAAATTTAATTAAACAAGTAAGTGGCAAATATTAAATCTAATTAATTAAATATGCAAAATATTTAATTAATCAAATTTTAGGATAAATGTGATTTATTGCCAAATAATTATAAAATTAAAGATAATTATGATGATTAGGAATATTGCTAAGAATATTCCCCGATGCAGAATTTAAGATAATCAATTATGATTCGATGATGTTTAGATGTGCCTTGGATTAGGACTTTGATGTCGATTTCATTCGATTTGTTGATGTAGGAGGTTAATGAACTTATAGCCCATTTTTGGGGTATTACACTTAGATAGATATCAAGTACACTATATATACCAAACCAAAAACTTCAAGTGAACAAATCGAGAAGTTGTCAGAAATAAAGAAATATGTTGACATCAATGAAAAAGCATTAAAGCCAACACATATATGCATAAAATATCCAAAAGATATTTGATAGTCTTTTAGTTAACTTAATTGAATATTATAATTCATTCTTTTTGTTAACATAGGGGTAAATAGGGTTGATTTAAAGGTATGAATCAATGAGGTTGAAAATGGGGGATCTTATCCTTGATTAAACATTCTATAATAATGTTTTAGTGGGGTTTGAACTCTGACAACAAGAACAACATCATAACTTAACCATCACTCCATGCCAATTTTTGACCATTATAATTCATTCTTAAAATAGGCAAAAGTGTGCATATTTTTTTTTCTTTTTTATCCATATACCAAAAAGTAGCACTATCCTACATTGTGATATTTAGTTGAAGGAGATTTTTTTTTTTTGATGTCAGACTAACATTCCCCTTTCCACTTCCTCATCTTCTACGTTCTAGAAAAAAGATCAACAAGCTCCCATATAAAGGGCTTCTTCTTATAACTTTATACCATAATACATTGAAATTTTGAAACTCATCTTTGGTCTTTTTTTAATATGTCCAAATTTCTTCTACAAAAGTAAGAAAAAATTCATTAACCAATGAATCACAAGGACCATGTTATCTTAGGTTGACCCTTTTGATTGGACCATGTTTATGCTCACGCACAAATATATGAATGCGTCTTTGACAATTTTGATGTAGATTAAGTTCTTATTGTTTTAAATTAAAGGATTCTTATAATATTTTAGTTTCAAGTGTAGGATTTTTAGATCTACTTTCTTGTAAATTGATATACATTAAATATTTTTAAATACTAGAAACTACACTTTAGGGTGCAATGGGTACGTTGAAGAGATATTGAAGGTCCATTAGGTGGAAAATTTGGTCCTTTTTTTGTATATATTGGTGTAACTAATAAGGTCAATTGGAAAACTATTTCCAATCAATAATGTTTGTACATGAAATTTGTCAATAGAGAAGTGATAGCTACAGAATAACTATTCATCCACTTACATCAGTTGAAACACAAGATTTTTTTTTTTTAAACTCTAAATTAAGAACATAATCATGCTCCAATGGGTTGAAAAAGAGGTCAATATGCTGACCAACTTTTGGTCAATTGGTAGGCCATTTAACAAGTGATGTTATAATTTAATTAGAAAATTACATAGCTGTAATTACAACTTAATCTACATAATGTAAGTTTTAGTAATAAAATATAATAATAAAGTTTCTTTTAAATCTAATTCTTGATTATTGAAGTTTTTAATCTAATTATTGCATACGTATAGAGTATATGTTTTTTTATGCAAAAAAGGTCTTCAATGGAGAAGCGATAATTTCAAATAAACCACACACACACACACACACACACACACAGAGCTCAATATGTAAAGAGGGAGTGTTAGATATAGATAAAGGATGGTATATAGAAATAAAGAGGAATAGGGAAAATGACAGGGACAAAGAGAGAGAGATAGGGAGACATAGGTAGATAATGATATGAATACAAAGGGAGATGAGGCATTTACAAGAGAGATCTCAATAGATAGAAAGATAGAGATATATGGATAGATCGATAGAGTGGTAGATCTAGAGAGATAGATTGAATAAGAGAGAGGGTTGGAGATAATGAGATATAAATAGAGAGGGTGAGGGTGATATATGTAGATAGAGATAGAGGGGGAAAGAGTGAATGAGTTGAGTGAAACAAGTAATAGAGAGGGAGAGGGGAGGGTAGAGTTGGTCTATTTTTATATACATTTGTGTAATACACAAGGTCAATTAGTAGGATATTGAGCAAATGATGTTGTTTGAGAAAAAAATATTCTCAATACATAAGTGATAGTTTTAAATCAATTATGTATTAACATAGAGATATAAAAAGGAGAAGGGGGGTAAGGAGATAGAGACATAGATATAAATAGATTCAGAGTTGGAGTAAAAGATGAAGGACGAGAGGGATATAGATAGAGGGAGAGAAATAGAGAGAGAGTGTATAGGACTATAAATAGAAGAGATACACACATACAAAGAAGGATATAGGAGGAGAAAGAGATAGGGAGATATTAAAATACAAAGATAGAGGTAGGAAGTGATATAGAGAGAGTGGTAGAGAGGGGAAGAGATATAGGGTAGAGAGAGTTAGATAATATAATATAGTTACAAGGAGAGATGTAATAAGAAATGTAGAGAGATGGAGATAGAGAGGCAAATAGATATAGACATAGAGGTTTAACGGGAGCGAGAGGAAGAGAGGGGGATAGATATATGGATAAAGAGAGGGAGACATGTATAGAGATAGAGGGTGAAAGTGGAAATGAAGGTATACATAAAGATAGAATGAGAGAGGAAAAGAGGAAGAGGGAGACAAATAGATAGATAAGAGGTAGGCGAAGAGATAAAAATAGATATACTTAGATAAAGAGGAAGAGATAGAGAGATACACATGAAGAGGGATAGGGAGAAACATAAATATCATATTAAAATTCCTTAACCAATAATCAAATTTTTCTAATATAACTATTTTTTACATATAGTTTGAAAATAAAATGCATCTTAATGTTGAAGCATAAAAAATTAATATATTTTTTAAGAAATATGAAATCTTCCATATAGTTTAAGCTTGAATCTGTTTGATTTGCAAAATATATCTTTTGTATTACATCAAATACTATATACAATTATTTTCTATTATATATTTTTTCAATTGTTAATTTTAGATTCACTAGAAGCAAAAGATGTGAAGATGATCTATGGGGTTTGAGTTTATGCTAAAATAGTGTAGAGACAAGTTAAACTATGTGTTGTACAATCTTTGTTATAGGAAGAAAAAAATGAATTGGTTTGGTCAAATAAATAAAATCAATTTAAATTATATTTAACAAAAAAAGTATAAAAAATAAAATATAAATTGTTGAATTTAAAATTTAAAATTTGTATAATAAACAAGTAAAATCAAATATAAAATAATTAAAAAATAAGAGTTGTGTTACAACTTGAGTCCTGCCTAATTCAAGAAAAAAAAAGTAAGACCTTTGTTTTGTTATTTGATGGATCCAATTGAAAGGGTAGGTTGAGTCCAAGGGATTTCCTCAGCATGCATGATGATACACTCATTTTAGGTTTTTGTTTTAAATTGGTGTAGACATGATATAAACAACATTACTAAATACATACAATGACAATTCCAAGTCAAAGTCTTAACACAAACTACATTGTTCTGGAATTTAGAGAACCTATTGTCTATATACATTTAGTAAAGTTGTGATTGATACCCATCACAAGCTGAAATAATGAAACTAAACTTGGAGAATAAATATCCATGCTGATGTTGGTAGAAGTTCTTGAACAAATTTGTGCATACTTACATGTGTCACATCTGAGTACCACTTAAGAACATAATGTTTCCCATCAAAAAAATAATAGAGTTTTCTTCATACTCTAGCATAGGCTTAAAGCTAGGAAATGGGTGAAAATTTGTGCTTCTATCATCACTCTACAACCCACCCACTTGCAAAAATCTCTAGCCTCTATAATGCTTACATATACAACTTTGTCCACCATTTTAGTCCAATGCTTGGTTGAATCAAAGCCATGAACATAATATTTAGTGTCCACCAAAGACCATGTCATTGAATATATAAATCCATTCTCAAAGAAGATGTTGTAGTCCTTATGTTTCCAAAGGGTCCTGATTTTATAGCTTCCATTAAAATTGAAGGCCAGGTAATCCTTAATAGAAAAAGGCCTTGCAACTCTACACAAAATGTCTTAGAAAATTTTGTGTGAAATGTTGGGCTTTCTTTGTCTCGTGTGAAAGTAGATATATCAATTGGGTGTTCCCCAAACTGACATCTCTAGCTTCAATGGATATGTCTAGTCTGTAAATTTTCTGAAAGAGGATGTCATAAAATAACTTGTCTTTCTGTGGTTTGTTAATAGCTACTTTTTTTGCTCTCAAATTATTTTTTCTTGAGTTGGACTAGAATATGAAAGAATCAAAGACAAAAATTTAGTGGTAGGTTAAGTGGTCTCAATAGCAAGTTAAGTTGCATTGATTGTGGGAAAAATTTATGGTTAATAAAGAAAAATTGTTCTTTTTAAGTTTAAGTGGCTTAGGAAACCAAACATATAGAGTAGAAATGTATGCGGGCTTAATGTATGAAAGCTTTGTGCTTAACATTTGAGATGGAATAATAAGTTAACAATAATTCTTGGAGTAATAATAGCATTGGTGAACTTGTTCAAAGTTCACATAAAAGTAGAAATCTTGTAGATGACAAAGTGATGCAGTGAGATTGCTGATACAAACGATGTATCTTTTATGTTTATAATGCAAACTTTTGACATGAATTTCCTAAATCAACTGTAGTAATTTTCTTTTCCAATATTTGGAGCCTTTCTAATGAACTCCTTGTTGGGAAGCAACCATTAATGAGGCTCAAAATATTGGAATCATGAAAATTATTCACATAACTATTTCAATCTTGTCGCTTTACATTATTTCTACTTAAAACATTCAATCTTATTAGATATGGTTTTTAAATTCTTGGTTTCAACATTTTCATATTGCTTTGGAAGATGGATGGTAGAAAGCTTTGGTAGCAACAAATTTGATAACATGCACACTATATTTTGTTGAGGATATATATATATATATATATATATATATATATATATATATATATATATATATATATATATATATATATATATATATTAGAATTCATGGCCATATATAGATGTAAATAAATCTAATTGCAAAAGAAGATACAAGATGGTTTATTTTGGGGAAGAAGTTGTAACCTGATTCAAATTTGATGTTTATTTAAGATTCAAACCATGGGGAAAGAAGATGTACAATTCTACTGTTCTAAGAAATTTGCTAATCTCCTCATCATAGCACAAAGATTGTACTGAGCCCTCATTAGGTGCATATCCAATAAAGGATAGCGCCTTCTGCATCCCATCCTTGATGATGAACTCAATTACTCTCTTTTTGTCATGGTATACTGAATAAAGGGTCTCACAATTCTTCCACATATCTAATCAACATAAAACCTTTATGGTTATAAATGTTTTTTCTATGAACTTAGTAATACTCATTTCAGTCGTGGAAACATAGCAGGGGATATAGGGAATGAAAAAGATGTCATGGCATTTCTACCATAAAATTAAATAATTAGGACCTATAGTGATGACATTGGCGGGATGAAAATGTGATGATAATCACAAGGCAATTATTTATACTAACTTGAGTGAGAGGAAAGGAAAATCAAACCAAAAAAACTATAATTTATAAGCAATTACCATGGAATAATTCATATAGTGTTAGTGCATAGCCAAAAAAGAATGTCATCACTCGAGCACAAGCATTGAAATAAATGTTTAACTAACAAAAAAAACTCAAATCTTGTTGATATGGATATATTACAATAATAATAACTATAAGTAATGTCCACCATTTCAGCTTTTTTTCTTTTAGAAAAAAAATTATTGATAAATTCTACCTAAGGGCACAATTAGAAATCATCTTCAAACTTGAATAAAGAAAATGCTAAAAAAACCAATGAATATGCTATCATTAGAGTCTTAGTTGGCTAAAATTTTCTGATAGTTTTGACGAATTCAGCAAGTATGGCTACTTTGTGTAAATTTTTTTTATAGACTCTAATATCCATTTACTCTGTTAGAATACATAAATAAAATAGCATTTTTTTTGCTTTTCCATATGTAGCGGAACATAGAAGAAAAATCCATCAAAGAATACTTATATAGACATTTATGATTTCGAATAGAGCATTTGCATTCCCGCTAGTACTGCAGAGTTTTTTTCTTATAGATTTTTTTGTGCAGTTTGGTGACAGAAATATTTGATATGCTCTTTTGAGATATAACTAGCAAACAAGAGCTACTTTTTTGCCAGGGATATTTTTTCATAGAGAAAAATATGACTTAATATATAAATCAAATCTTCTCAGAGAGAAATGTATTTATGTACTTTAGATAGTATTTTTTCTAAATTGTATTAGTATTAATTGTTTAAGGTTGTTAATTATATTATTTATATAAAATTTTAAGATGATTAAAATAGTAGGAAAAAAATTGTAATTCTGAACTAAGTCGATCTAGAGAATGTTTTGCATATGACTATAAAAATATATAATGATACAAAAGTTTTCAAAAAGACTCAGCTAAAGTTTTAGAAAGACACGTTCAAGTATTTTAACAATTTTAGATACTTAAATTAGCAATTGCACCTTGGTGTGCAATAGATAGGCTGAAAATATAGTAAAAATGTTAATTCAACTAAATTTTATAAATTAAAGTAATACTTAAAATAAAGTATTTAAACTATTAAGCATGATGCTTATTCTCATTTTTCTATTTACTTTTCATTTCACTATCTTTTTCATTGGTGTCGACATTGAAGGCACCAACCATATTATAGAAAATATAGGGCTTAAATGATACAACTTGGGAGAGTATTGATATTAGCTACAAATATAGTTAGCAATGCTTCACTGGGAACATGAGTAGGAATCAATTTTATAATTGTATGATTTGATTGAACCTTAAAAATAATGTTGTTGGCATTGTATTGGAAAAAAAATTAAATAAACATCTTTCCCCAATTAAGGTGTGGTGTCTTTCAATTTTATCACTGTTGTTGGCATTGTATTAGAAAAAAAATTAAATAAACATCTTTCCTGAATTAAGGTGTGGTGTCTTTCAATTTTATCAACCTCATACAATTGCAAATCTCAAAATATTGAATATGTGCACAACTCCATGGATCCTCCAAACATTGCATCTCCACATTTAGAAAATTATAGTAATCAAATACTTTCAAATATTGGAAACCCTTAAAATTAATGGATATTTTCAAAAGATTGAGGAATATCAATTTTAGTTTAATAAAGCTTTCACATCAAACAATAGAGTCCCCAAGGTCTACCATGACAATGATTAAGTTACTTACCAATCATTGCATAGTTACTTATCAACACTCTTAACATTATCCAAGATGATTTGAGGTTAAAAAAAATGGAGATAAGTAGAATGGTAGAACATAGCATTACTAATTATGACTTGTATCTTATCTTTTTGTTTCTCAAACTTTGTTTAAAATTTTGAAAATGGATATTTTATTTTAAATTTTGAAAATTGATATTTTATTTCACAAGAATTGTCATCTTTAATAAATATTGAAGACCATATGACATTTCTATTAGGAAAAAAAACACAATTTTAGTTAAATTCAACTATTTAAAATACAACCGATGCCTTTGTCATTGAAGTTGTGATTGTCATTATTAATATCTTATTTTCTTCACCAATAGATGAACATCAAGAATTTGATGAAGAATATCTATTTTCTAGAATGTGGAATAATTTAAAACACAAATTTAAATCCAATAAAATTGAACAATACTCTCTAGTCTGTGTAAATTTATATAAGTACTCATTGAATTTAAACTCTGCTTTTTACATTTTACATTTTGTTTATGCATCTCAAACTCTGCTTTTTACATTTTACATTTTGTTTATGCATCTCAAACTCTGCTTTTTACATTTTACATTTTGTTAATGCATCTCTTGTTATGGTCAAGATCATGCCTTGTAAGATTCAAGATTCTCATTTCTATATTTGCATTTAATAATTAAAATTAAAATGATGAGAATTAAGCATTTAGGTCAATCATTGGAAGAAAATATGAAACTTCAAACTCTTTTATTTCTATTCTTCGATCATATGCTTGAATTGAAAATATAATTATATGCAAAACAAATTTACTCTAATTATTTTAATAAATTTAGTTGCCAAATTCCATCACATCTCATCATAATATTTGTATACCTCTTACAATAAGATTGACGTAACAATCCATAAATCAATCACACACCAACAAAATACACACATAAAAAATAATACATAGTAAATATTTAAAATAAAATGAAAAATATCACATTATAAAAAATATTAACTATAAATAATTAACTATTCCACTAAAAAAATGTAATTACCATTTTATTGTACTAATTCCATGATTCATAATAGAAAAAAAATATATGTGAATTTTTTTTTTAGACAAATGCTTTAACAATGTTTAAAAGAAATCATTTCTTTTGAAGTTATTGCTGAAAATTGGGGAAGAACAAGTTGGCACAAAAATAATGTCAGATTTCATCAATGGAGGACTTAGCTTTATACAAAGAGCAAAGAGTGAGTGTCATTATCGAAATCTCATCGCCTTAGAAACACCGTCGACCCAAATGAATTAAAAAAATGGATATTTATTATAATATTATCGCATGATGAGGGCTCATCCTAACACAAAGGGATAGATAGATAGTATCGCATGATGAGGGCTCATCCTAACACAAAGGGATAGATAGATAGATAAAATTTTAACGTCCATGAGGCTAAAAATAGCCTATGGGACAACAAGACAACTTACGCAGACTTAATAACTCCGTGCATTTCTTGTGCAAGTTGATGATGAGTCCACCTAGCTGCTCAATGTACTCATCGCTGAATAGGTTATGCCAAGAGCTATCACCTATAGTATCCCCAAATTTATCTCTACTGTCCTTGTAGGCCTCACATTCTAAAATAAAGTGTTGTTCAGCTTCTACTTTCCCAAATTTGCAAAACCTGCAAATTCTCTCTTCCCAAGCCTCCTTTGGCCTCTTCCAACGCCCTGTCTCAGAACGTAATTGGTGAGAGTTGGTTCTCAACTGAACAACTTCCCTCTTTGTTGAACGACATATCCTAACAAGTGAATAACCTTAATTAATGACATGAGTAAATAAAAGATCTTTGCCACAAAAAAAAATGGTGAACGATGAGCAACGTAAGAAATTATGAACGGGTAAGATAACTTCAATCATCTTGCACGTTTAATATGTAATATCAGTTGTTGATCATTGGCAACATTAGAAATATGCTTTAATATTTTTTGAAAGTGCAGTTTCCAATGAAAATTAATGCTAAAAGATTGATGCAAAAATATTAGTCTTATCTATTGATAGGCGAGACCAATTAAATTTAATAAAAAAATCAATGCAATTTATTGATTTATAATTTTTTTGGGTTAGTTTATTGATTTATAATGTAACTTATATAAAATTAATATTATTTTATGTAATATATAAATAATAAATAACACAAATCATATTATATAATATTATTTACATATTATATAATATAATATATAATATTAAATAAATAGTTTATAAATATATTAAAAATATATACATATTGATATCTAACTTATGATTTTTATAAGTATAAGAAACCAACCAAAGGGGTTGACCCTTACAAAGCTACAGTCAAAGGATTATCAAGAGAACAACATCACAAACTAATGTGCAAGAATTACAACAAAAGGCCACTAATGGCACACTGTCAACAAAGAACCTTTATATAAATGTTGATTGGAGAACACAAGGCCACAAAAGGTCATATCCAATGCATAGGCCAAGAAAGACCCCAACAATGCTCAGCTACCAAACCTCTTGTTGTGACATTCCAAGAAAAGGAAACTAAAAGGTTCCCAAATATTCCCCTTTGGATACACATAATTGTCCAAGATTGTCTAGTGATACACAATACCAACTTGACTGCAGATCCATCCCTCAACATCCCTCATCCATCCCTCAACAGGAAAACCCCTTTCCACCTCAATAGAAAAGGGGCCCACCTCTATAGGAGTAGCTAATAGATAGACCAACAAAACAAGGAGCATACCAATAAACCACCTTTCTTCCAAACATCCATAGAAGGGAGCCCACAAAGGGTTGCAAATCTCCTTAAACACAAAAAATGCCTCCACCTCAACACGAGACTCATCCACCTCTATAAGAACTGTGAAAAAAGAAGCGAACCACAAGTGTGAAGCCCACCACCTGAATAATAGTATACTACAGTCATTCTTAGGGTCAAAACAACCCTACAGCCAGCTACAAAACTTAACCAAAAATAGAAGACTAGAGCATGCCCTTGAAAACTATCAACAAACGATTGGTCCCAAGAGAACAAAAGACCACTATCCAAGCCAAACAAAAATGGATAGTCCAAACCCAAAAAAAGAAAAATGAAAGTGAAAGCCACTTTCATCATGACAAAAACTACCACCAAACTCAGGCTACATTAAGTAGCATACCAACCAAACCAACTATCCAAACTAAAGAGCCACCACTTTCTTGATAGATGATATGGTAGACACCATCCATCCTTAATCTCAATAGTCTCTGAAGAATCACATTGCCTTTATTAAGGGCATGACCTGTCGCACCTTCGGACACCAAGAAACAAGCTTCAACATCCATGAAACAAGTCTCCACCTCCTTAGGAAATACCTCCACAGCAATAGGGACCATGAAGGAAGAATAAGCAATCCAAGAACCAGGGCCCCATCTTGGCAATTTTAATTTCCTCCATCTCCACCGAAACAAGAAAAGCCCCCAAACTAGTAGCAAGCACCAACCAAATGCAAGAGATTAAAGAAAGCCCATTAAGAGTGTCAATAGACAGTTGGCCACCAAAGAAAACAAAACCACTGTCCATACATAAAGGAATAGGCAGTCCCAAAGAAAAGGCACCTCCATAGAAACCATGGAACAAGAAGAAGCAAACCAACCACACCAAGCCCCCCTTCCTAGCAAGTTGAACACCCCTCCACTTGTAGATTGTCAACACACAAATCTATCCACACATAAAGGAATGAACACCTCCATAGAAACCATGGAACAAGAAGCATCTTGAACCAACCACACCAAGCCCCCCTCCTAGCAAGTTGAACACCCCTCTTCTCCACCTGAAGATTGTCAACAGATAAATTATTGCCAAAGAAAATAGAATCAATGTCCATGCACATAAGAATGGACAAGAAAAGGCCTCCACTTCCATAGGAGCCATGGAAAAATCACAAGAAAAGGCCTCCACTTCCCTAGGAGTCATGGACAAATCATAAGAAAAGGCCTCCACTTCCATAGGAGTTGTGGAAGAAGAAGAAGTAAACCAACCAAACCATGACCCCCTCCTGACAAGCAAGACAACCCCTTTCTCCACCAGGTTAGGAATAACCTCCACATCAATTGCAAACCACCCAAAACCAAGAGACCAAAGCAAGCCCTTAAGGATTGTCTGCAGACAACTAATAATCAAAATAAGCAAAACCACTATCCATACAAATAGGAATGGATAGTCCAAACTGAATGGCTACCGCAACCATATGAACCATAGAGGAAGAAGAAGTAAACAACCATTACTAGGCCCCCCTCTTGGGAAGATGGACACCCCCCTTCAACACCAGGTCAGAATAGCTGAAACCAGAGTAACCCGGGGACACGTCCCCCCTAAAACCCAGACGTACTTGAGATAGGGATGCACTCAGGACGTGGGGATGGCGTCTCGACAGTTTGGGCGGAGCAGCCGTTTTGCCACCATCTCGGTGGGGGATGCGGGGACGTCTCGGTGTCCTGGACGGGGAGAAGGGGACGTCTGGACGTCCCTCGACCTTGAAGGAGACTCCCAGACGTCCCCCATCATGGCAAGCCAAAAAATACAAGTTTTTAATTTTATTTTTTTGTTCATGGGCGGGATGATTTATACAAATATAACATTTAAGTATAAGTTTGATTTATTTAATTTCTTATACTTTAAGTTATATTTGTATAAATATAAAATATATATACTTTAGGATGTTTGAGATAGGTTCTAGCTTCATAGGAGTTAAGATGCAAATTCTAGATTTTGGGGGTTTTTGAAAAATTCCAGACTTAGCCAAATTTCAGGATTTAGCAAGCCTTCAGTAGGGTTACCTCCCACAATCTATCATGGCTTTCTAAGGTCACACTCAAGCTGACAAAATGATTCTCAAAAGGTTTTAACTTTTGAGTTTAATTCGTTTTATCACAAATCACTTGGTTTCAACCCCATCTCTATGAAAGACTTAGCTTAGCTCTTGCCCAAATCCCAGACAGACATAACTTCCCAACAAGCCAAAATCACTCAAACCTCATTTGTCGGGCCTAAGGACTTGAAAATAACCACCAACAAAGATATAAATGTTAGATATTGGTCCTTTTGTGTTGGATATACATGTTAGATATAACTTATATGAATATCTAACATTTATATCCAACAAAGATATAAATGTTAGATATTAGTCCTTTTGTGTTGGATATACATGTTAGATATAACTTATATGAATATCTAACATTTATATCCAACACAAAAGGACAAATACTTCAACACAATATTTTTACATCTTTATGTCTTATATTGTTATACATCTTTTCATGACTACCATTTTAAGTACCACATGTATAGTATATACTATATACACCCCCGCCCCCCGTCCCCCGCCATTGTCCCCAACCGTTCCCAAATTGAGACCCCTCTGTCCACCCGTCCCAGAAACTTGTCCCACCGTCCCCAGGGCAGTCTAACTACTATGGCTGAAACCATATTTATCTCATTAACAAATGGGTCACTAATCCCATTTGTTAGCTTCCAAAAAGTTTCCTCAAATACTAGGAATCACGAAAAGGGCATCCAACAAACTTGGGATACCCAACGTTCTTACCTTCATGCCATTGCAAACCACACCAAAAGCACCAGAAACATGCAACCACCAATCCCCTCGCAAGGAGCAAGAACTAGTGTCAACCCGAAGGCGAGCATCAAGAAGAGAATCGCAACCGAAGAGTCCACAAGGAAAATAGGGGACAAAACCCCAACGCCTAAATCTGGGAGCAAAGACTCCACACCAAGGAAAACTGCCCAAGGAGCAGCCCATATCCACTTCAAATCCTCTGAATCAAAAACAAAAACAACACCACCATCCTCCGTGGCATTCTCTTCACTTCTCTCAACTCGAGTCCTTCGTGGCATTCTTTTCACTTCTCTCAACTCCATTGACCTAGGTAGTTCATCGCCCCTAAAACATCTTCTCACCGCTGAGAGAAGACAAAAGAAGAGGTAACATGATATAAAAGGATCCTCATAACATATTTATAAAATTAATCATTAATTATATCTTCTATATTACAAAATAAGAACTAGTAATATAAATAATAAATAAAATAACAAATTTAGAGTTTTAAAAGTATAATGGATTTAGAAGTTCAACTATAAAGGGAATTTTAAAAATGTAAATCACCAGGAAATTCTAATATTATTCAAATTAATATTATTTTTAAATATTATTAAAGATTTTTAACAAAAGATTAAATTTTAAAATCAAGTACTTATTAGAATTCAAAAAAATATTTGTTTTTTTAATGTATTATTATTTGTAAAATTAATTAATGAAAAATGTAATATAAAACAAGACAATATAAATGAAAACAAATGTATTTAGTTATTTTTAATGAAACGGAAATAAAATTATACATTATCTTACAGTTATTTATAATATTTTATACAAATTAAAAATCGGGAACAGAAAAATGAACGCTCAGGACGTTTTCAATAATTGTAATAAATGGCAATTGCATAGTTCAAATGTGTGTAAATTTAGATAAGATGAGATCGGTTATGTGAAAATATATGTTGAGAATGAATGAGAGAATGAAGAACAAACTCAACAGTACACAAGGACGAACAATTTATCAATATATAATTATATTAAACCATTCTGAAAACCATGGATATCACCATTACAAACACACCAACAATGTGATGGAAATGCTAATAATTAACTTGAAAATGTGAAAGTCTAATTTTAGCTCCAATTTATAGAAACCTACCAATTCTTTGGATGAGCAAATGAAACTCATGCAATCAATCTAGTCACAGTCCAATGAAATCTCCAAGCCTTAAAAAGCAGTGCAGATCAGAAGCTACAACATGAATGGAGCTATTATATTGACTGGAGAGTCCAGAGTTTATAGCTCTGGACAACTTCATCTCACATGGAATTGCAGTTTGCAGGTGCAAAGGAGAGACTCATTTTGGAAACATCATACAATATATGAAAGTTATGTTGTTGTATGGAACCAATGATGGAAAAATCCAGATGACTTGGAACCATAGTCAAGCAAAACATATTGTTCAGTTGGATCAAATAGTTTTCTTTGGGCACAGTGTAATCTGCTCTTCCCTGAAAGTGAAATGTTATATCAGGAGCATTCACATTGCTATATAACTGGTAGCACAAATCCAGGCCAAGCTTAGAGCCATCAGCAAGAGGAAGATTGATTGCAGATTGCAGGGCACTTTTCAAAGGATTGTATGCTCTGCTATCTAAGTATGTAAGTTGTGACCCTGAGTCGATAACCAACCCACCTCTTCCATTAGGGCTGAACTCAAAAACACCTTTTGGCAAACCCAACAAATTGCCTCCCACACTGATACCATCTAGTCCTAGATAATAGTAAGAAGCCCTTTTCATGGAAGGGTTTTGTAACAGTGGGGTTGATTTCATGTTAGAGACTACTGAACTCTGTAAATCTCCAAATATTAGATGAGATGTTCCGGCTCTGTTGGGGACCAAACAATAGGAGAACTTGTGGTTGATCCTGGAACCTAATTGGGAGACTAATGACAGGGGACCTCTGCCAAGACCAATCAAGCCCACTCCCTGAGGGATTCCTAGGGTTTCATAGCTGCAACCCAGGGTTACATCCGAAATGCTTCCTGAAGAAAATGTTAATGTCTCAGACAACAAAATACCACTGCTAGAACTGTTTCCATACCCATATGAATAGTGGTATTTGCAACCAGCAGAAACGCATGATGAGGGGATTGATTTACAAAGTGGGTTCTTGCAGGAAACCTTGTTAGGGCAGCCATTCTTGTCATTCTTGCAATGATAAGAATTACAGGGCACCCATATTAGGTCACTGCCTGTGTCAATAATGGCAGGGAATTCAACTGGGGGTGTGCCCACTCCAATCTCCACCAAATATTGGTTGGATTCAACATGCACAGATGTTTCAATCTCATTCAACTCCCTCACATTCCTTGATACATTATGTTCATATGCAGTTTTAGTAAACTGATTTGAGCCTCTGTTCGTCAAGCTTACATTGAAACTGAAATAAGTACTGCTACATACCTGACTGATAGAACATACAGCAAAGACCAACATCAACTTCATATGCAGATTCATTATGAGACACACCCAGAAATAAATTAGTGTCTATAAAAGTTGGAGGTTATTGATAAAGCTCAAAATATATGCATTTATATAGGGCTAAACTAAAGCATTTATCAGAGGATTATGGACTTGATGCTGGTGGTAACTTGTATGTTGATTAAAGTGTTTATGGTTGGCAGAATGTTTGAAAACATGGATCTACCAAAAGAGAATTTGTGCTAACTTGAATAGCAAAGACTTGGTACAAATTTACAACTACCAAATTCCAATTGATAATTTAAAAAAATCAATCATGCAGCTCATCTACCATCTAAATAAATAATTCTCTCCACATAGTTCCAAAATGAGGGCTTGCTGAAATAGCTTTTAAGGAGATAGCAATGTAATTTTTGGTGCAACCATAAATTTCATAGCACAGAAGAAAACAACACAAGGAGTTGAAAGGATAATTATTTGCTTCAATTATATCGATCTTTTATTAAATTTGATGTAAAATTCTGAACTGCAAGATATAAAATTAAACTAATAGGAAATGGACTTTCAGGATTTGCTCGTCTTCAAATACTTACAGTTGATTAAAATAAGAGAGTAATAGTTGTTTTATGTTATTATTTTGACGTTAGGCGCACCAAAAAAATGTCTTGAAAATTTGAAATACAAATATTTCAAACATTAACAGAAGGATATGCTATCTTAAGATCCATGATTTGATATTTACAGAGTTATAAACATACAATAAAACAGTGTGTAAACCAGTAACCTACTGTACTTGATAATCTACCTACTCCATTGAAACTCTCATAATTCTGTAGGCTGACAGTCTGTCTCTCTCAACACTGTCTTGAGACCCTTTCCACTGGTCCAGGAGTTTGCCAATGGATCTATGCCATAATCAGGCCCAGTCATATACTGGCGCTTTTCCCTCTCCTCTTGGAATGAATAATTGTATCTTTCTTGCACATCTAATAAACATGGCCCTCACAATATCAGAATTGGAGCAAAACTACAAAAACCCATTCACAAATCAACCTAAATTTTAACTATGGATTTAAGCATAATTGCAAATACCCATTTGCTAATCAGAATATGGCTCTTTAAAAAATTAGAGTTGGAGCGAAACTACTAATACCCATTTACAAACAGACCTTAATTTTAACCATGGATTTCAGCAAACTGATGAATACCAATTTACTAACCAAAATATGGGCCTCAAAAAATTGGAGTTGGGGCAAAACTACTAACACCCATTTATAAATCAGACCTTAAATTTAACTATGGATTTGAGCAAAATTACAAATTCCTATTTACTAATCATAACAAACTACTAATACCCATTTACAAATCAGATCTTAATTCTAACCATGGATTTGAGCAAATTGCAAACATCCATTTTCTAGCCAGATTTATAGTGAAATTTACCTGCAGCAAGTTGTTCATGCAGCTGACCATCTGCAGTGAGAGCCATCATGAGCTGAGGCAAGCCCAGAGGCAGAGTATCTCCCTTATCAAACTGCCAAAAGTGAAATACTTTCCCATAAGTCTTACAGACTTTCTCCAGGCCCTGTCTCTGTATTGGCCCTGGAATTCCTGGCATGAAGAGCACCCCACTCTTTACTTCATATTCATGAGAATGCCACAGCTTTTTCTCTTCATCAGGCAGAGTCAAGAACAATTTTTCAGACACCATGTACTCAACTCCAATAAGCCTGGCATTCTTCTCAGGAGAATGATAGAGCAGGCATTGCCTCACATCCTCATTGATGTGGCTGCAAAAATGGTGGGTCTCTGTTTGCCTTGTCATGTCATGGGCATAAAAATGGAAGCTACACATACATCAAAACAGTAACATCATGAAAACTATTAGCTCATTGAAGGTTGAAAATCTTTCTGCAGGATTTTGGATGAAAGGTCAGAATAACTTACGCGCAGAGATGCTCATGGACATTTTTAATCGGTGCAAAATTCTGTATGAGCTCTGTTCCAGTTTCCAGGATGGAAGTAGATGTTTTGCTGGGCTCCCCTGGTATATGAAGGGATTTAGAGATTGGCCCTGGCCCTGCTGCTGCCATTTCTTTTACTTTACAGTCTGCTAATCAATTTTCCAGGAAATTTTCATGAAACTGCAGATAATTTAGAACCCAGTTCAAGATTTACAGATAATTTAGAACCCAATTGAAGATTTACGGCCCACAATGTCTCCCTACACTTGTAATAATCAATCACTTAGATTGTTCTGTAACAAGTCCAAGAACCCAGTTCGATTTTTTGGTGTGCCCAGCTTATAGAAGGTGGACTTCCTCTGCACAAATTGTTTCCGCATTTGAAATTACAATTTTAGCAGAGAGTTGCTTCAGATGGCACGTGGCTTCCATGCTGCTTCTGCCACATGTCTTGAAAAGTGACATTTTTACAGTTTGCATTTGGTGACTCAAGTTTGGACATTTTTGTAAGTTCTATCTTCTCTGACATCTGCCCTGGTTTCATGTTCACGCGTTGCATTTTAGCAACAAATTGTGCCCTGTTACGAGCAACATGCAAACACTTAGCAGTGAGTAGAAATCCTAGAAGCGGTGGAAAAAAGATTTGTGTGGAAAAAAAGGATTTGAACTATTTTATGCAATTTGTTTATAGGTCTATAGATAGTTTATAGTGGTGCGTTGCGGGAGGTATTTAATTGTACTACAAATGAGATGTGGGTACTTTGCGTACATAGGAGTCAATATTTTTTGGAGAGCTAAAATTCTTTAATGCTCAGCTAAGAACCAACTCTCATCAATTCCGCTGTGAGACCGGGCGTTGGAAGAGGCCAACGGAGGCTTGGGAAGAGAGAATTTGCATGTTTTGCAACTCTGGGAAAGTGGAAACTGAACATCATTTTCTTTTAGAATGTGAAGCCTACAAGGACAACGGGGATAAATTTGTGGATACTATATCTGGTAGTTCTTGGCATAATCTATTCAGTGAGGAGTACATTGAGAAGTTAGGTGGACTCATCATCAACTTACCAGATTTAGACTTGTGACCTCCTTTTCAATTCTAATAAGAAATTAACATGTAAGAACATATGACAAAGGTTTAGTGCAAATTCACTAGGTTGAATAAGAAAAAGATTTAACCTTGCTTTTTAAGGTGTGTGTACGCTTTATGAAAATAGGGATTTGACATCTCACTCTATTTAGAAATAAAATGATATGGAACATTGCAATTTAGATTCTTTATATTTATGATATGCGAAAATGGGGTTCTTAATCTTGTCCAAATCAAGCGATGTTACAATTAGGGTTTTTTTTTTCATCTCTAGGATGAATGCATATAATCGTTCAAACTCACGAGCATAGTAGTCCAATTGGGTACAAAGCCTACAAGCACACTAGCCCATTGAAGATATTGACCACAAAATCACAAGGATGAAGATGAGGAAAAATATATACATCTCTCTCTCTCTCTCTCTCTCTCTGAAATATGTATAGGTATTGGGAAATATGGTTTTCGAATATAGTGATAGATACATGGTCCATTTTTTTATAATGAAGTTTGGAAATATGAGATTTGATGACACAACAATTAATGAAGGAATCATTTCACTAGATATAATTCTTTGAGATTTCACAAGGTATTTTATAAAACAAAATGTTAAGTAATCTTGAATTTTTGTTATAGGGATCATTGATGAATATCATTAGGGAAGGACCAATTAACAAACATGACTAACCTAACTCAACAAACTTCAATTCGTGCGAAAACAACACCTCAACCACTTTTATGTTTATTGCTACCTCATCCCCAAACTAGTAAAAACCTAATTAACTATCCACAAGCATTGTTATTTCATCTCCTTTTACCTCAACCCTAATTTATAAGTCATAGTCATCCATGAATGCTACTAAAGTCAAAGGTATCAAAATACTATGCATTCAAATCAACACTATCCTATGCTTGATATATGTGTATGTATTTGACTATAATAATTTTTTTTAAAAGATGGTTTAAATTTAAAATTTCTAATCTTATTTTTAACAATTCTAGAAAATAAATATATAAATGGATTTTATAAATATGATAAAATAAATTTATAAATATATGTAACAAGTAACTAACAATTAATACATAACCAAAATATACCTTATTAATGGAGATTAGGAAAGTGAGAGGTAGGGTTTTAGGATGAGTTGGGGATGATGTGTCTAAGGAAGATGGTTCAAAAGATGATGGAGATGACACTATTGTGTTTAGAGATGGGGTTACTAAATTGTTTTTGCCTTGTTTTGGTCTAAAGATCCCATTGATGGTGTGTACAACTATAGAGTGGAGTTCCTCCTATTTGTGGGGAGTGTTTTTTCCCTAATTCTTTGTGGTGTTTTTGTGAATACTAGGCTCGACCTCAAGCTAGGGATCTAATAACCTTGTCAAAAAAAGAGTCATTATTAGGACAATCGAGCCGCCCATAAGTGGACCAAAAAAGAGTGAAAACCTCATAGGAAACAACCACAAATACACGATCACCAATAGCTCCCAATACTATAGGCAAAATGTATCAAGTGTCTTACTCAGAAGAGCTATACATCACCCTCATCCACATAGGTTGATTATTAAAGTATTTATATTATATGTTGGCTAAAACAACTTTTTATTGAGTTAGATACAAATCAGAGAAGTATTTGTGTAACTTTGAGGGAATTAGTAGTAGTAGTATTATTTGGCATAATAGCTAGCTATTGTGGAAAAGGTTGTGACTACTATTGAAAGTTAGTAGTTGGGTTGTAACCATGACTAATTTCTCCTCCATTGCTATTTTCATGTATTAGGTGATGCAAGTTTCCATTACTAATTGTAAACTTGTCATTGGTATGACTAATATTTATGTGCTCCTTGTTGGGATGTTTAATTAGGTGGCATTAGGAATTTTTAGGCTTGGGGTAGCATATAGCTCAATGGTGGGATATACCAATTGTTAGCATTTTTAAATGAATTAGAAAATGGAGCATTAAAAGATAAGGGGTCTTAAAGCATACCTTGTCTTCATGTTCATTATCTCCTTTTTGTTATGTAGAAAACTTGTCCATCTTTGTCTTACAATACCTTGAACTCTTGTCTCTATTATCTTCTATGGACAAGATTCTCCTTGGTCTGGAAGAAGCAGTTTATAGTATAGACAAGAATCTAGAGATTCCTCAGTTGGAAGAGTATATGAAGGTAGAGATTGGAAGTCTGATGGGAAGGACGAATCTGATCAAACACCCCATTATGGCTTTTAAGAACAAGGAATGGTTTAAAGCTACATGGGAAGAGCTTGAAAGGAATGTAGGGTTTCTATTGAAATGGCACAAAGTGATACAAACCAATGATATGACATGATTCGAGAAATATTTATGAAGGATGAAGGGTATGAAATTCTAGACTTGTTCAAAGGTATATCCCTAGATAGAATCCATGTGTTTGCACCAAAAATCATCAAAAATAGCTAGCATAAGAATATGAGGAAATCCACCAAAGGGAAGGAGACTATGGAGCTCGACACCGAGGAAGAAAATGACTCAGACAAAGACCTAGTTATTCTGAAGAAAAAATAGGAAAGACTTTATGCATTATTATAGACTTTAAGAGTATAGTTTGGGTACAATCCTCATTTTGTAACCTGTGGATATCTCATAACAGTGCATATATTACATAATAGATACTTTAATAAGCATCTGGTTATAGATAGAATATGTAAAATTTGGACATAATAGCTCATAACTGATGGTCTATGTGATAAGTGTCTTAAACATTATAATGAATGAATGGTTAAAATAGTAGATAAAATTATCTATGTGGATGAAGTTTCTACCATGTGATTTAAATTATAAATTATTTTCTTAGAGTTCATGTAGGAATCCCTGTTATGTTGTTTTGTTTTAGAAACAAACCCTTTCTTAGCTATGGATAAGGTTAACACTTGTAATTTTTTCACAATGAGCATGGTTATAAATTACCTATACTATGCTTAAATAGGTTATGTTATCTGTTTAAATTATTCTAAACAAATGAATTAATTTTCTTACAAATATTTAAACATCTTCAATTTTAGTTGTTTTGTAGATAATTATGGAAGGCTCCTAGGTAAAGAAATAAATATTTGCAAGGGCGATTGACATACGATAGGTATAAGATAAATCCTCTTAGAAAAGAAATGGATGGTTTCGCAAGGATTTTTACTTATAAATCAATAGTTTTCAATACTTTGAATGGGACTAATATAAGTAGTTATAATATCATTTTGATTGACTCTTTCAAATATAGCTTGGAAGGCTATATTTTTCCAAAGAATAGTGTTGAATAATTGATGTAGGTTTATTCGGTTTTAATTCATACATAGGTAAACTCAAGATGTTCCTTAACAAGAACTTGGAGTGATATTAGGTAGAGCTAATTACAAAGGCAAATTTTGTTCCTTTAAAGACCTTTTCTTGTAGAGGAAGCTCAAGAGATAGGTTTGAATATTTAGGATTGAGACAGTTGGTTTTCGAAACATAAGTTAGGAAGTGGAAGAGTCTATTTATATGCCTCCACAGAAGTCTTGTGAGAAATTCCCCTTTGCACTTCACATGCTCCCTGATATACCACCGTATCACCATGTCAACTCCCATTAAATTAAAGGGTACAAAGCCCTAGGTAGCCTTTGATGGTGAAATGACAATCAACAGATTAAAATTTGTCATGTTGAACACTCACTCCCTAATCCTTAGAGCTATTTGTCGTATTTTGGGAAGGGAATTAATCACCAATGAGGATAATTATAGGGTCAATTCTGATATCCTTGCAATTTACATAGCTATGGCCATTTAGGTGGATCAAGGAAAGTCAAATATCAGTAGGCTATGTGCCCGTATTTTTAAACATAAATACCTTGGGGGTCTGGATTTGGTGACACATAATATTTGTGGGGAGATCGCGATAACTAGACCAAGATTCTATGATATACCTATGCTCAATGGTAGTCCAGTACCATCCTCCCCGATCCTTGTATCTACAGATATGACTACTCTGATGTCCATAACTCCTATCACAAGGAGAAACCTAGATTTCCTATTTTTCTTCCTGCACATTCGGGTATTAGAGGAGGTAGATTGGTTCTATAATTATTGGCATGAAGATGATGTTGGGGGGAAAATAGAGATGACTTTAGTGATTTAGATAATGAAGAAATGAATGAGGTCAGAATGGAGGATGTAGGCCCTAGATAGAAAAAAAGGAGAAATGAGGAGTCTCCAAAGATGCCCAAGGAAACAGATGAAACCACCTAAAAGACTATGTAATCATATCTTGTTGGATCAATAATATTTTTCTTTTGAAGTAATCTTAATAATAGACAATTAAAGGCTTTTGTGCCTCAAGCCTCCCTTGTAAATAGTGCATATAAAAAGGTTTATCTGATTTCAGATAGTGGTAAGTTTTTGTGATTATTAAAGATATGAATTTTTATGTCTCGTTACTTTCTTTGCCTAATAGTAGTTATGTAATGCCCCTGGTAAGAAATCACTAGGTTCTTTGCAACCCTCTGTCCTATTTTGATTCCTTTATCCCGATGTGTCTAATAAAAAATTATAGACTCTGTGGCCTTCCATGAACAATGTAGCCTAGTATGCTAGTAGATTTACAAATTGGGTAAATATATTATGACGTTTTAGCTAGAAAGATGAAAAGTGCAATAGTGGGGATATTGGATGAGTAACGAGCTTAAGAATAATTGGAAATTTGAGAGCATATGCTTTTTAGTATATTTTCTAGAAGTATGAGGTTATCTTTGCTAGCTCAGTCCGTGGGAGAAGGTTTGGTTTAAGAGGAGAATTATGTTTCGGTTGGTAAGGAATAACACCTCACAATTTTTCAGTTCAAGCTCATATTGAGATTTCGACACTGCCTTTTCTTAAGTATGAATGCTCTTCCATTGGAGATAGTACCAATCATATTAGTGTATTTCTCTCTTAAGGTATATTTGGATTTTATTTGAAAATGACAACTTACAATTTGCAGGTTTTGAGTAAATAGATATAGAATTATTAGGGAGATGAATAAACCTAAGTTTATCTAGTCATATAAATATATGTATATCCACTCATTGACAAATTGAATAATACATATACATCATTATATATGTATTCATTAATTTATACAATTATATTTATATCAATAGATAAACTTATTTTTCTTGTGCATATTCACATATATTAATTTTATTTTTAAAATTCTTATGTTATACACACACACACACACACACACACAAAGCTATATATATACATATAAACTTATAATATTTACATGTACATTGTTGTTCTCAATCTTACATATCTTACTCATATATTTGTTCTTTTAGATTTAAGTTGAAATAATCATAATTTAGGAAATCCTATGTTCAGTTGGTACATATATTATATGTGAGATTTAACCTTTCTAATTAATCACAAATGCTCCTTTGGATTTTGAAATTATCCCTAACAAAAAATTGGATCTTTAGATATATGTCTTCTTGCTAAATTGTATTTTGTAGATATAGAATGTGGTGTTGAGATTTGTGCAAGAACATGTATAAGCATATTTGCAGAGGATAGAATGAGAAAATGAACTTACTAAGAATGCATGGAATGGAATTATTAGTTGTTACAACATACCATTGAATACAATTATAAATTTATGATAGTGTAGACTTAGGTATATATAAAAACTAAGGAAATTCCCTTAGAAGGTTATGTAAATATAGAATTCATAAATGAAGGAATGCCTTCACATTTATCTATAATAATTCTATTTGGTTAGGACCTTGGTCCTGAGTTACGATGTAAAAGGGATCTATGTGAATAAGATCATGATCCTACAACTTAGAGTCATAGAATTTAGGCTTGGTCTATATTGAAAATAAGGTCATTGAACTATTGCAATGAGATTTGTAAATTTCTTATTGTACAGGATCTTACAGATCCTAGGCTAGACTGGAGGTTTTCTTTACTCCATTCTTTCCTACTGGTGCCCGCACTGAATAGAGTTGTACTTTTTATTTTTCAATAAAATAAATTATTAGCCTAGGCATATTATCTATTAAAAAAAATAACTGTAGATTTTATGCCACCTTGTACTATGGTGCATCTAGAATGGAAAAAGGTTTCTATTCTTAAACATATTCATACATATTTGATTTAATGAGTAAAGTAAACCAAATTCATCAATTATCAATATTTAATTGCTTACACACACATGCACACTTAATCAAGATGAGAAACCATAATTTAAAAGTTTCCATCTTATGCAAAACTTAAATAGGATTGTAGGCGTCTTACAACTTAATTTTATAAGGATGTGATAATAATAATCATGAAAATAAAGATTTAATTATCTAATCCATAATCCATGTTAGAATATGGAGAGAAAAGTTCATCAAACCAATTTTCTTTTCGCATTGGATTTCTTCTCATGTCTCTACAGAGATTGTCATTATCTGCGATTTGAAAAGTAGCATGACAAGTTCTCCAAAAAAAGGGTGTCATTATCTCAAGATATTTCTCAAGCTCTTTTGTATTCTCCTCCATTTCCTTGATAGTTGGCAATAGTAATTTGTTGGAAAGAAAATGAGCCAACCATTGCGAACGTATTTCTGAAGAGTGTAAAATTGACAAACTTTCTATATAGCCCAAGATTGCCATTTGAGGAATGTGTGGATGGATAAGCCCCCTGCAATAATATAATATCATGAAAATTGCTATTATTTATCCCTTGAAAATAGTTTTTTTGACAATAATCTCAAATTTTAAAAAATAACATGAATAACATTATATGATCAAAGATTATAAATAAAAATTTAAACTAACTATAATAAAATATACAAATATACAAATATTAATATTAAACATCTAGGCCTTTATGTGTGTGTGCGTGACAATTATTCTCAATCATATTAAATTAAAAAATAAATCATAGTACCTGTACAAAGAGAGTGCAATGCCTATTTTCTCTAAAATAGGTCCAAATTTTTTTGGAAGAAGACTCTTCAATTTCTTGTCCCCTTCAAAACCAGTGCCTAAAACCACAACATCGGCTTCTATCTTTGTTCCATCATCTAGCACAATCCCCTTATTATAAAAACTCCAACTAGATGATTTTTGAAAACGTATTAAACCTTCCTCCACTTTTGGAAAAAACTTGTTAGAAAATGATCCAGTGTTACAAGAAGTTATTGCTTGTATAAAGCTCATATTTGGAACAAGTCCATACTTTTTTAGGGGAAATCTCCAAAGCAAATAAAGCTCCACAAATTTGGATGTTGCCCATCTCTACATACAAACATCAATGTTTCTAGATGATTAGGAGAATAAATTTGGATTTGAAATATTTATGTAAGTCCACACTAAAAGAAATTATTAATAAATCAAAGAAATTTACCAATGGAGAAAATAGGAATGCTAGTATGATCAAGAGAAAACCTTGATTTGGTTTTCCAAGTAAAAATTGTGTAAAACGTGTGCCATACAAATATTGTAAGTGTACTCCCCAAAACAAATAATCCTCAGGCATCATCCAATGGGTTCTTCTAAAGACCATGGTACAAGGAGGGTCATTATCTCCTATAAATACAAATCAATTCTCTTTTAAACGCATATTCAATAAAAAAACACCACGTGCAATTCGCTAATTTTCTTATTATCACCCCTGCTACTAAGTAAATTAAGGATACACAACATTTATAGTGCATATTATACCTTGATTTGCCTCAGCACATTCCACAGCAAAATCCATTGCTGATTTTTGGTATCCAATGATTACAACTCTTTGTCCTTTGATTGTTTTGTTAGCCTCTTGTTCATCTAAGGCAGCATAATCCATGGTATGCAAAACTTTTCCTTGAAACACTTCTGGTCCTTTATTTAAAGGAAATGATGGGATGTTTGGTCGACCCTCATATTTACCAATACATAAAACTAAGAAATCAAAGTGATGCCACTGCAAAAACCTCACACATAAATCATTTTAGTAAACATGTAAAACTAGATTACAAATGGATCAATTTTACTATAATAAACCCTAACAATAAATAAATCTATGATGTTTTATAATCTTAATATTAATCAATTATATTTATTTTACTAGTTATGAGTTTAAAGACAAATTTGAATCAATCATTGAAGTTTAAATAAAAAATAATAGTCCATAATAAAAATATTAATGTTAGTTTCTTATATACAATAAATAAAATGAAACAAGAAATAAATCTTTTACTAGAAAATAGATAATGTAAAAGTCCATTCAAACTTCACCTTTTTATTTTAATATATCTAGATATCAAGATATCTACACCATATTTCACTTCAATTATCCACCGTCCTAAATACCCAATATTTAGATTTGTAAAATCTTAAAGTTCAAAACACATATATCCAAAATTCTCAAACCTTTGATTGATAAAGATATTTTATATTAGATGACAATTGTATCCAAAACCCTCAAACCTTTGAGCTATAAGGTCTCTCTAAATTCCAAAACATGTGTATCCAAAACCCTCAAACCCATGATCTATAAGATCTTTCTATTTTCCAAGATATACATATAGATATCCAAACCCCTTAAACCTTTGATCTATAAGACCTCTCCAAATTCCACAACACATGTATCGAAAACCCTCAAACTAGTGATCTATAAGATCTCTCTATTCTAAAACACATATATCCAAAACCTTCAAACCCTTGATTTATAAGACCTTTCTATATTCCAAGACACATGTATTCAAAAACCCTGTACCTTTGATGATGGATCTATTAGACCTCTCTATATTCCAAGACACTTATATCCAAAACCCTCAAACACTTGATATAGAAGACCTCTCTATATTCCAGGACACATTTATCTAAAACCCTCATACCTTTGATCTATAAGACTTCTCTATATACCAAGAAACATTTATCTAAAACCTTCAAACCTTTGATCTATTAGACCTCTGTGTCGCACAACAGTTAGCAGCTTAAAAAACACTCTTCCAAGTTGATATACATTTATAAGCCAAGACAAACCATTTCATAAACATAAATGATAGCAGATAGTATCTTAAAAAGGAAAAGAAAATGAAAATACCTGGATGTATTCTCCATTGCTTTTCTGCACACCAACTTCCCAAACTTCACCATCATCATAAGGACCTCCATTCTTCCCCCACAATCCAGCAGATGCACCACTTTCATTCCCACTATACCGAATCTCCACCACTTTGGTATTGAACTGAATGTAATCCAGCAGCCCAAAATGGTTTGCATAACTGTTAAAATAGTCCATAACTTGAGTGTGATTGGGTAAAAGGGTAGTAACATGACTTGGCCATGGAAAATCAGTGAATTGGTAGGCAGGACGAGGAGTCTGCAGTTTTGTTGATGCAAATGTTTGCCTCCACACTCCTCCTAATCCTTCTTTGGCCTCAAATACAGTGGGTTTCAGACCTATACTTACTAAATACTTAGTTGCAAGAAGACCACTTATTCCTGCTCCTACAATACCCACTTTCTTTTGCTTATAATCACTAGACCCATCAGCTTCCTTCAATGAACTATCCATGACCTGAGAAACTATTAGCAATACAGAGAAGACTTGAGAATCTAACTATATAGTTTTAACTTTAGGTACTTAACCCAATACTGCTAATGAGTACCTTGTTTTGAGTTCTTAAAACTAGAGCAGATTCCACCATGATGTCAGCTTAGACTTCTGCCAAAACGGGTCATAGTTTATAAGTATGACTGTATACTAATCTAATAAACCCAATTTGAAATGACTACCTTGCAAAATTAGAACAAATTCCGCCATGATGCCAGCCAAATGGCCGACTTTGAAATGACTACTGCCAAAACATGTGATGATTTATAAGTATTAATGAATACTAATCTAAACCTCTCGTTTCCTTGCTCTAATATTTTAAATAAATGATGCTTAGTATTGAATAAATGAATGATTACTTAGTATTAATGAATGATGCTTAGTTATGAATGAATGTTGGTGTATCGTTGGCAGTCACATGGGAAGGTCACGTTAGTCCAATCTGTCATTGTGATGCCCATTTTGAATTTTAATATTGTCAAATGTCTATTGATTTTCAATATTGTCTGCTATTGATTGAATTGTATTCTTTTGAGTTGGTAGATTCTCATTCACAATTGATTGATTAAATGTATAGAGAACAAAATTGTGTATGCTTTTGAATTTCAGTTAATTAATAAATATGTCAAATGTGTGTGCAAAATGTTGAGTAGGTATTGGTGACTATTGAATATTACTAGTCGCATAAGTCGATTGTTATTTAATCTTTCGTTAAGTATTGTCATGTCATTTTTATGTTTTTAATGTATTCTATCATATGGGTTTCTTGTCTTCCTAGTCAGACATTTTATTTGGTGTTCCCAACAAGTCATATCTTGTTATTTGTTTGTTTGATGTAACAATTTCTTTTTAATAATGTCACGAGATTAAGCATCTTGGTGATCACAATATATTAGACAATATTGCCATGAATGTAGCTTAAGAAGTAAGTTGTCAAAATTAGGTCTATCTGGCATGTACTTCCTTTTGATCTTGGATCTTTTATTGTGAACTTTTGACAAATAATATATTGTTTTTGTTAGCCTTTCCTCTTCAATCATGGCAGTCAAAGAACCCATATTTTAAATGTTCATGTAGTCGATATGAATATCTTGTAAACTAGACATTATATGATATAATATCATTTCATTTCCACTAAATCTGAAGTACAAAAAAAAACACATTCTATGTACCCACTCTTCTTAGATGTTGTCAACCTTCCAAGTCTTGCACCTAAAATGATGTGAGCTAGTCTTAACAAACTTATTAACATTTTCACTTTCCATTTTATTTCTACACCTATATGGTACTTTTATTTGTGGCCATATATATGATCAATTTTTTTGACATAATATTCCTCCCAGTTTTCTCTTTCCACATGATTGCCTTCACTTTCTCTCTCAAATATATTTTGATTTCCAAAATTGTGCTAGGACACTTTTGCATGGTGATATCACATTCACTCATCCACTTGGACTTTTGTTTCAACATTTTCCTTGCTTGTAGTTTAACTTTTTCTTTGCTACCATTTTGGGCCAATGATGCAATACCATGTTCTCTATTCTATTTAAGTGGATTAACATCCAAATAAAAGACAATACCTCTAGAGGAAAAGTGCTAGCCTCAACAAAAATAATTTCATATAGAACCAAACTTTTCATTTAGAAACTCCTTGTGATTAGATGTTTTTTTGTAATCTCTCTATCTACCTCTATTTTAGCAATAACCTATTGCTAACCAAACTTTACACCCATTTAACACCAATGGCATGACAAGAAACCTAGAAAGAGTCTTCTTAGTTTTCCAATCCTATAATTTAGCTTTTAGATGTCTATTTTGAAATAGGCGTAAAATATTCCATCTCCCTTTTTATCATTTTTTCCTTGTACATAGTCTAGCCAAGTTCGTTGTGAAAGTCAAGGCCAAAGAATTTATATTCATTTACCATTTATAATGGGTTATATTCAAACACAACCTTTTTGCTAGTATTTAGTTACATCCTACTTCCTAACAAAATAATTCTAAAGTTCTCAAGTTATCTCTCAAATCAAGTGTTGTTTTTACCATTAATTACATGTAGAAGAAAATTTATTATATAGTGAACATGCCCACCACCATACTAACTTGTTAATATTTAGCCAAAATAGAGTAGAAGATAATGGATGTCCCTAATTGACTCAATGACACTCCCAAAATAGTCTAATAGTCCTTGACTTGTTTTAATTTTGCCCTAAACTTTATCATACAACCTATGAATAACACTTTTCTTGCATCTCTAAAATTATCAACTCTTCCATTTTACCTCAAAGTTTGCTTCTAGGAATAATTTTGAATTCCTTCTTATATTAAAAAAATTAGAATTTTTTTTTCCTTGTTTATCCCATTCCTTCTTAACAAGTTTCTAAGAGTAATTCAATGATTAATTGTAGAGAGTTTTGGCGTAAAAATTGCTTTACCTTTTTCTCTCTTTTCTCCTTCTCTACTCAAGTGTTAATTTTACACTGTATCATACTCTAATTTTTTTTTAAGAAAAAAAGTTAATGATAATAATGTAGTAGTGTTAAATGGGTTGTTAATATTTCCACTTTTGATAAGATAAATGATGAATGACCCCATTTAAAATCCTTTTAGTGTACAATGTGAGGGATTTCAAGCCCATTTTAGGTATTCTTCCCATAAACCATATTTGTGTCATTGAGATTTTCCCATTGCTAGATTTTTAATTCCTTCTTTGATATCTTTAGTCGAGAACAATTTAATGATTATATTAATTATTAAGGCAATGCCTTTATCTTGGTCTATCTTATAGAATAATTTTTCGTACTCTATCTATTGGTAATTTATGATCTATTATCCCTTTAAATTTGTACTATTTTGTTGCAATTCCATTCAAATAACCCATACAATCATGCTTCCCAAGATAAATCAATTATTCACTCCTTGTTTGCAGGTATAGATCCTTTTAGATAGATCTTTCTTTCATTTTGTAATCTCTTTCAATTTCCTTTTCAAAGGACCCCATATGTTCAACATTCTCTTGTTAGACTACAACTAATTAACTACTTTGAGAACAAAATGGAGAATGTGAAGATGATCACTGAGCTACTAAAGTATATGTGATACATTAGATCAGTTATTATATTGTCATTGATGTCAACTAGTTTTGACTATACTTACCATGATAATTGCAAACATCTAAAGAAGGTAATAATGGTGAAGGAATGAGATATTAACATGAAGATGAGATGTATGAGTAAGATATGATTATGGTATTCATTGGGTAACTTATTGATGAGTCTATGATAGTATGATATTGATTTGATTGTATAACATGATTCTACTAAGTGTTGAAGATCAAGAGTGTACAAGTTAATGTGGTCATTATATGAAGAACTTAGTATACATCGAGAAGACATAGTGTACACCGAGAAGGTGTAGTTTATACCGAGTACAATATTAACCGAGCAAGAAGTCACCGATACATCATGGTATTGACCGAGCATAAGAAATAATATGGAACATGTGATTTTTGACTTAAGATGATGAGCTGAACAAATCTGGAAGATTCCAAGGATAAAGATAAAGTTTTTTATGAAGATCTATGGCTGAAAAAATTCAAGGAAGATCAAATGATGAAGATTGAAACGTATTGAAGGCACAAGTTCTGAGGAAGGAGAAAGAGGCAAAATCAACAATGGATATTAAGAGGCAAAATCTATGGCTGAGAAGAAAATGGTTTATCATGTCTATAGAAGGAGACAAGAGATTCAAAATGAAGGAATGTGTGTGAGGAGAAGATTGTATTCATGTGAAGCCGGTTAGATAGGTTGAAGTAAGAACCGAGAAATTCTGCAAACTCCACCAAGTGTCAGAAGGCGATAACCAAGAAGAACAAAATTGGAGGATAAAATGAAATTGAAGAGTTTATGATGGCCAGAGGTATACTGAGCTTAGCATAGATCTGAATATCTACAAAGGAAGTTGCATTTTAATTAGATCATATACTGTTGCATTCTAACCATTGCTATAGACAAAATCTCTTAACCGAATGGGACTTAACAGTCTTTATTTATTTCTTTATGACATTCAATGAATGTTGATTTTTTTCTTATTGACCTAAGTGAATGTATGGACACAGAGAGCTATTAGTGATAAATCCTCTAACAAGGTCACTCCTTACAATGTGTTGTGTAACCTTTAATAGGGTTGGCTCTTAACCGAGGTCACTTTAGAAGAGTGAAAATATTTTGGGTACCGGTCCCAGGTGGTTTTTCCCCTAAACAAGGTTTCCACGTTAAAAATCAAGTGTTAAATGTGTATGCATGTAATTTTTTGTTATTTTTCTTTACACATTACATTAAATGGTTTGATCATTATATACTAGATGATTTATTTGACAGTCGGTTAATGAATCAAAAGTTACAGACAAGTATTTACCAAGCTATTTAGTTTATTTGTTGAAATTGGTTTTATACATCTAAGAGTAAATTGGGACTATAGGATAACTGGACTTAACTGATTCACCCCCCCCCCCCCTCCCTCAGTTATCTAACAATTGGTGTTAGAGATAGGGTACTTGAAGGAAAATTTTGAAGGACTTAAGGTAAAGATCACAAGATGTACAAGAGAGAGGTGTCAAAGATGAACAAAGACAATTTATCAACATGGAAAAGAAGGATGAAGTTGTATTTATCAGGAATTGGAGATTATGTACTATACTATCCGGGAAATGATTTCATAACTCCTATTGGTCCTTTAACTGTCACACATATGAAAGAGAGATAAGAACATAATGAAATGATGATTGAGATTGCTTCTTCTTGTTAAGATATAACTACAATCAGATATGGTTATATATATATATATATATATATATATATATATATATATATATATATATATATATATATATATATATATATATATATATATATATATAAAGATCAATGGATAATTGTATATGTTACAATCCAGTTAATATTAACAATCGGTTATGAAGGGTCATGACCCTACGTAGCATAAGCTACATATGGTCATGGCTCTTCAAGACATGACTATTCAAAGGATATAAATGCACATTGATGGTTGGTGAAAAGATCAATCACAATGGTAATCTATTTCAATACAACACTCATATATATTCTCTATAGGACGATCTTGATTTTACAACATGGTTTTAGAGCCTAACCTATAAGAGAATAAAATATATTCACAAGCCAATGATACTCTGATGAATGTCCATGCCTCTACTGTTCCCATCAATGGCCAAGGTGGTGGTATCTAGATTTGAAAGTTGCTAAAGTTTTTTTTAACAAAATTATTTTGTTTGTTGCTTACAATCATTTTATTCTTTGGGGTGAGTTTCTAAACTATTCACATGCATCCCACATTTTGTATGGCCATTGCAACTATGAATACTGAAAAACTCCCTTTAAATATCCATTGTACTTCGATGCATGTTCATACTTTGTTACAAATTTTCCATAATTTGTGACATGCAATCATCTCACTTCATTCCTTGAGATGTGTATGTGTCTCTTTGACACATTCTATCAAACAATCCATCTACTTTGTTTATGTTTTCACATTTTGCAGACATTTCCTTGACCTCATCTTTTATACAATTTCTTGAACTAAACCATTGCTACTTCATAGAAATATCACTGAGTATCTTTTGTAATCATGGCACGCAATAAGAGAGCATGGAAGTGATAGGCTTTCTAATCATTGCTCATGCCCTTGTTGTGAGGGTCGGGAGAAAATTGGATATGGACTTCAAACATGACTTTATACTTGCAGCAGTGCATTTTCTTGAGAGTTTCTAAAGCACTGTAAACAAAATCCATTTTCGCAACTTTTGAAATCATTGCATTCCATGAAACTAAGATGTCTTTGAGGGAGTCCACCAAATGTTTTATGTCCATGTCTAAATTTTCAAATTTTACATGCAATGTCTACTAGCGGCATTTATCTTATGCCTCGTGGTTGTGATCTCATATTTTGTACATATATCTATCAATGGCATTTGTATTTGATTCAAAGGATCAAACAAATGAAGATTTTGTAATGGTTTTGAAGTTAGTTATAGTAACTCTTAGCAGAGCATGCATGTAAAGAATCTTACTCAGATAATTATTGAACACAACAGAACATTCGACCAACATATCTGCATATTTGAATTGGCATAGAAAAACATTGTTGAAAGCATTATAAATTGGTTACACACATTATTTATATCATGCATAACATCAATCGATGAAGTGAGAAGGATAAGTTAAGGTAATTGTCCCAACTATCTAAGTTAATCGAAAAAGGGGATAGTACAAGTGGGATAGTAACCAATGATTAATATAATCAGATACCAATAATGTATGAAGTCAACATCTAATTAGTAGTTATCATAATGAGATGTGATTTGTAAAGAATAAAATTAACATAAGGATCAAAATGAAACCAATATGTTATGAAGAAGGATGATGGGTATGAGTATCATATTAATGGGCTCACCTTACGAAAGGAAATACTTGAAAATATTTGAAAAGATAAGTATCCCATGTTTTATTAATCCATATGAATTTGCAGTTTGTAATTCATTAAATAATAAATTTTGTATGCTTCTATCATTTTTATGTTCAGGATAGTTTAGCTTTATGAACTATTCATAATCTATCTCTGACATCTTTAGAAAGGTCAAGAAGTTGGCAAAATTTAGCTTCTAAGGAAATAAATGATTTGGTCAACTTGGACAAACTTGATCATATTGATTGAGAGGGAGTTCACTATTGAAGGTAAATTTTTTTTGAGATTATAGTAGTGGGAACACGTGGATAGAGTCGCCAATGAGATGCATGTGGATATAATCCCTGATTAAGGCATTCCATACATCATGAGAGTACAACTCATTGAGATAAACATCATGCTAGAGGTCTTTATTATATTCCCTCAAGTCCAAGAGGGAGTGTTAATGTTGTGGCCTTGGAAAAGATCAAAATGCATCTTATGCTAGCTGATGTAACCTTATGACTATTCAGATTATTTGTATTGGTTCTCTCAGGAAGGAAGGCATGAAGTGACATCCTGCAGTGACACTGAGTTGAGTATATAAATAGGGTATGCCTTTGTGATAGAGGGAAAAGCTAAAGGATTTGCATTAGTGGACATTCAAGGATCTTGATTCAGAGGGACTAGACCATGTTTTGTTGGTTCTCTAGTAATCAAGAAATTGTAGCAGAGAATTATGATTATTACCATGTGAGAAGGCTATATGTCAGAGGGAGAAGTTAGAAGATCAAATTAAGTTGGCACCCTAGGATCTTGGTCATACAAATTCATAGGGAGTGTACCATGTCAATATGGTGTATACTTTGTAAGCTCAAAATTCACCAAGACTGTGAGACAGTACAAACAAATGTAGTTCAGTGGAGAACAAATGGTTGATATTCTTACCAAACCCCTTGCTAGAAAGAAGATTGTTTACTTTTAGATAACCTTGGTATGTTGAGGAGTAAAGCCTTAGCTGAAAAAGAAGGTTTCAGCTTCAGTGATCCATCATTTTGTATCTTAAATGATTCTTGTCTTTGATAGACAAGTCTAAGGTAGAAGTCTTGGTTTCCACTCTCTGGGATGAGCCATGGTGGATCCAACCTCTGAGAAGAGTCAAGGTGGATGTCATATGTGTGACTTTAGGCCCATTCATTTTGTGTTATATTATGAAAGGTGACAATCTTTCATATGTGTTGGGTTACTATTTATAGGTGATGACTTAGACAATAGCTTAACCTAGTGTCGGGTATGACTATGTATTGTAGTCACTAGTCTTGACACTAAATTTTTGGAGTTGTTAAATCCAATTCCAAATTGGCCAGGGATTATAACAACATGTGAATCAAGATTAGACTACATTAATTTGTTGTCCCAGAATGTGTCAGATATCTTGATTGTTATCACTAAATCTAGTTCTGAATTGGTCGGGGATTGTGATAACTCTTCTATTAGGATAAGTAATATTAATGTCCCGAGCTGTGTCAGATATCTTGATATGAAGTTGTAAGATATAAAAATATATGAAAGTATATTTTTAAATCTATGTTTTTTATTGTGTGTGTGTTGGAAAGATGGGAATGTGAGGTGTGTGGACCAAAATGTAATGTATGAAAAGGGAGGTTATGGCTAAGAGATGTAAGGATGAAAAGTGTAAGATAAAATATGCAAAGTGTATGGAAAATGTTGTGGACAAAAACTTAATAAAACATAAATACTTATCTTGATGAGGAGAAGATTCAAAAATCACTATTTTCTGGTGTCTTTGTTTAGTTTCAGGAAATTCTACAATCGGATCTAGCCTGGAAATGCAAAAACAAAGAAAACCCAGAAACCTCTTGCTTTTCTGAGCAAGGTCGACCTTGACCTAAGAAAGGGGTAAGATCTTACCCCAGGGCACAATCTTACCCCAAAAATTCAACCTTGACCTGCACTTCTCTAATGGAATTTTTTTTCGCAGATCTTAGAAGTTTGCCAAAAAGGGTACTCAAATCAGCACTAATATTCGTTGTCCTGCACCTGGATCTACAAGAAAAAGGGTTTTGTTTGTTGGATGAGGGGTTTTCCTTGGTCAAACCCTGGTTTGGAATCAACCTTCAAAATATAATGGAAATAGAGAATGCTAGCAAGTAGTAGAAGTAGATCTAACAACGAAGCTATGATATTCAATAGATATGCAATTGTATTTGAAATGTAAACAAGTATGTTGATATGAAATCTTGGACTCAACACTAACAAATGTAAATCAAAACCTCCATGATTGTATGCTTGGAATCCACCTTGAAGGGAGAATGAATAGATCTTGAAGATGAACAAAGAATTTTGAAGGAAGATCACACCACCATGATGGATAGATCTAGGGTTTGAATGATGAATATTGGATGCTTGAACCAAATCCCTCCAAAAGACTTGAAAGCTTGAATCCTTGGTCTTCAATGGAGAACTTGAATGCTTGAATGTAGATGAAGGCTTGAATGCTTCCTTGATTGAGAATGCTTGCTTGACCTTTCTTGATGATTTTGACACTTGATGGAGATATGAAAAAGTAGATGGATGAAATGAGAGAGGAAGGCTTCCTTTTATACAAGTTAGGGCACAAAATTCTAGAGAGGCTGACATAGGAGAATTAAATTTCAATTTAAGCCTTTACTCTTGGAAGTGGACCTAATTTAAATATCATTTAAGAGTTTACCATTTTGAAGCCCGAAACAACCGACTCAGAAGTGGGAGAATAAACTTTTCGAAAACCCGACATCCGAAAACTTCTAGAATTTGAAATCTAGACCCGGGGTCAGGGTCAAGGTCGACCCTGAACTAGGTCAATGTTGAGGTCAACCTTGACCTAGAAGGTCGACCTTGACCCTGAGGTCAAGAATCTCAGGGTTTCAGGTTTAGGGTGCCAGAAGCAGGCTAGAAAGAGGTGGAGAGAAGGGTAGAACAAGGGGAAAAAGCCAAAATTGATCCAGAGATCAAACAAGGCATTTGACATGATCCCAAACCACTTACTTAGAGGGATAAACCTATCATAAATGGAAGTGCTTCCATTTTTTGATGATACATTTAGCCCCCACTTTAGCAAGAGTATGGATTCAATGCAAACTCTTGGTAAAGGAGAAGAAAGATCCAAGTGGATTCATAACAAGATAAAATAACACTTAGCTAAGGACATGAGCCCTCAAGATAAGGATTCTAACTCAACATACGAGGGTGCTAAAACAAAGCTAAAAGACAAAAAGAAGGGTTAGTATACAAACAAACCCAAATCAACTAGCAAAGGAAACCTTGCTAAGAGATGTTCCCTATACTAATATCATATTTGGAAAGCTATCATAAAAGCATAAATGATTACATAAGAAAGACAAGAGAAACACTATAAATAACATAGCTTCATGATCTAGTCCTACTAGCATGAAAATGAAAAAGAGAGAAAAGAGAAAGTGATTACCTCACCCAGTAAGATGCCCACCTTACCATGAATCACCTAGGAGGGAGAGCCCAACAGGTAACAAGACTCGATAGTTCACCCAAAAACTATTCTTTGCAATTTTAATGTGTCTTCTGATGGCTTTTGGAATATTCATAGATCTACCTTCTTGTATCACTATGAATATAAAATGCGTGTCCCGTCAGGATTTAGCAACTTATGTGAGTTACCTTCCATGGATTTAGCATATTTGAAATTTGAAAAAAGTGCGTCTCTTCAAGATTTAGCAACATATGTGCATTACCTTCGGAGGATTTAGCATATTGAAAATTGAAAAATGTGTGTCTCTTTAGGATTTAGCAACTTATGTGCATTACCTTCAAAGGATTTAGCATATTTGAAAATTGAAAAATGCGTGTCTCTTTAGGATTTAGCAACTTATATGCATTACCTTCAGAGGATTTAGCATATAAATAAAAAACTATAGTACAAGGGAGACCCTATATATGCCCCCCTCCTTATTGTGGCTATCTACTAGACATGATAAGGAAGAGAAAGAGGATACCTACTTCACAATGTAAGCATATATCTTGTTTAACAACAATGTACACTATATTCTTAGCGAAGGGTATTGACCCCTACATCCAAGAGTATAGATAATTGTGAAAAGGATATATCACTAATGGAAAAAGTATCCTCAAAGAAAGAGATCTTATCAAAATACCCCCACCATAGATGAGTGCATTTAGATAAAATATCATCTTTAAAAGATAAACCAAGCGGGAACAAAGATTCAATCATCAAGCCCCCTGCAATCAAGAGGAAGAGGAATCTTTGAAATGAGGGAAACAACTCTAATCACCAAAGAAAGGGAAAGAGTTTATAAAGAACATAATTTCCATAATAAAGAAGAGGTGATGACCTAGGACAACAACCTCTCATATAAAAGGATATCCATGGTCAAAACATCGGTCAGTATAATGAAATAATGTTGCAAGATAAACAAATGCCACTAAGCTAAGGAAAGTAGATCCCTAGACAAAGAGAAAGAAGGAAGAACCTTTCCCTCCTAGCGATGAAAGCAAGGGATACCTTTTCAAAACAAATGGCTTTAGAAAAGATATCTTGAATAGAATCTATGGATGATTATAAACATAATACAAAACCATAGAGAGAGAGAATAGAAAGAATACCGATTAAGCTAAAAAAAAAGCCTAATGGATCCTAGGAGACTAGATGGAAATACACCTCTTTCCCCCTAGTCTAGAGACAAGAGGAGAAGAGATCTATCTATACTATATCAGAATGAGGGGTATCCCCTATATCAAAATTATAAAGAAATTGTAAAACTGCACGAGAATAAGATATAATTCATAAAGCATATCTTTCTCTAACATATAACTTGAAATGCACACAATCAACAAGTAAGTGTGTATTAATGTAATGAAAAGGACATTTATACTTATATAGAGTATCTATCGGCATAGGCTTAAAGATTTATTTCTTGGAATTCATTAACTGGACATACACCTTTTTAGCCACATCTTGACGAATCTCAGGATAATCTAAGGTAGGTGTTGGAAGAAGAACATGAAGAGGAGGACGACTATCAACCACCTTAAATTGAGATTGCAAAAAACCAACACCACACATATCTTTTTTAGGGGATATATGAACCGAATACTTAATACCATGCTCATTAACACCAAGCCCTAAACCTCTATAACCTTGTTTATTTATCATATTATATCTTATAGTGTACATATCATGTAAAGCTTCTGCAGGAGGTGATTGTTTATTGTGTTCATGAGTAAAGGTTGTATAAGGTGGAATAATAGGTTTAGAAGAAGTTTCTTTTCTCTTCCCTTTAATATCATTTTGGATTGTATAAGAAGGGGAAGGTAAATCCAAGAATTCTTTCACATCTATATCATGAACCATAGTGTGAACTTCATCATAAGTATGGGAAGAACTAGGGATAGAAGATGGAGAATTAGGCATATTAGAAATGTTAGGAATCAGATTAACATTAGGAACTAGATTAGGAAGTATAGGATTAGGATTAGGAAGATTAGGAACTAGATTAGGAAGTATAGGATTAGGATTAAGAAGATTAGTAGATGGTGTATCATCTACCAAATTCTTCACATAATCCAAAAGACTGATAAGTCTGCCACATAAATCTTTAATGAAAGTTTTGAAAGTAGGAAGACTAGTATTGGTCAATCTCACAATAGCATAGGCAAGTGAAAAATGAAGAGTAACCAACATAATGAAGTGGATAATACTTTCATAAAGATCATAAGTATGATAAAGATATGCTAAGAGGAGGATAATAAAGAAAATAACCACACACCAAAGCATCTTAAAAATATTCATAGTAAATGAAATGCAAGAAATATTTTTGTATTTTGTAAAATATAGATTTGTTTTTGTTTTTTTGAATGTTCAAATGCAAGAGCACAAAAGAAATCTAATCTTAAGGCAAGAAAAAAAGGATCTAACACCAAAAAGAAAGATTTGTCTATTGCGGGTTCACCAAGATGTAAGATATAAAAATATATGAAAGTATATTTTTATATCTATGTTTTTTATTGTGTATGTATTGGAAAGATGGGAATGTGAGGTGTGTGGACCAAAATGTAATGTATGAAAAGGGAGGTTATGGCTAAGAGATGTAAGGATGGAAAGTGTAAGATAAAATATGCAAAGTGTATGGAAAATTTTGTGGACAAAAACCTAATAAAATGTAAATACTTATCTTGATGAGGAGAAGATTTAGAAATCACTATTTTTTGGTGTCTGTGATCAGTTTTGGGAAATTCTGCAACCGAATATGGCTTGGAAATGTAGAAACAAAGAAAACCCAGACATCTCTTTCTTTTCTAAGCAAGGTCGACCTCGATCCAAGGCAGGGGTAAGATCTTACCCTGGGGCATAATTTGTTACAAGTAGTAGTTGTCGTTGCACCAAAAGATTAACCTGTTAATGCCTGATACAACCCCTAGACTTATAGAAGATATAGGAGGCTATTAAACCATGTCACAAATCTCAAGGGGAGTGCTGACCATTTTTCCAACAGTTTCCCCCTCAGCATTACTTGAGGGGATTCAAACCTATGACCAAGCTCTGATACCACTTATTACAAGTAGTTGTCGTTGCACCAAAAGATCAACCTATTAATGCCCGATACAACCACTAGAATTATAGAAGACACATGAGGTTGTTAAACCATGTCACAAATCCTGAGGGGAGTGCTGACCATTTTACCAACACAATCTTACCCCAAAAAGTTGACCTTGATCTGCACTGCTTCGATGAAGATTTTCTTCACGGATCCCAAAAGTTTGTCAAAAAGGGTACTCAAATGTGTACTGATATTCATTGTCCTGCACTTGGATCTGCAAGAAAAAGGGTTTTTTGTTGTTGGATGAGGGGTTGCCTTGGTCAAACCCCCATTTGGAACCAACATTTAAAATAGAATGGAAATAGAGAATGCTAGCAAGTAGTAGAAGTAGATCTAACAATGAAGCTATGATATTCAATAGATATGTAATTGTATTTGAAATGTAAACAAGTATGTTGATATGAAAGCTTGGACTCAACACTAACAAATGTAAATCAAAACCTCTATGATTTTATGCTTGGAATCCACCTTGAAGGGAGAATGAATAGATCTTGAAGATGAACAAAGGATTTTGAAGGAAGATCACACCACCATGATGGATAGATCTAGGGTTTGAATGATAAATCTTGGATGCTTGAACCAAATCCCTCCAAAAGACTTGAAATATTGAATCCTTGATCTTCAATGGAGAACTTGAATTCTTGAATGTAGATGATGGATTGAATTCTTCCTTGATTGAGAATTATTTCTTGACCTTGCTTGATGATTTTTCCACTTGATGGAGATATGAAAAAGTAGATGGATGAAATGAGAGAGGAAGGCTTCCTTTTATACAAGTTAGGGCACAAACTTCTAGAGAGCCTGACATAGGAGAATTAAATTCCAATTTAAGCCTTTACTCTTGGAAGTGGACCTAATTTAAATATCATTTAAGATTTTACTATTTCGAAGCCTGAAATAATGGACTTGGAAGCGGGAGAATAAACTTTCCAAAAACCTGACATTTGAAAACTTATGGAATTTGAAATCTCGACCTAGGGTCAGGGTTGAGGTCAACTCTGACCTAGGTCAAGGTCAAGGTTGACATTAACCCAGAAGGTCGACCTTGACCTATTAAGAATCTCAGGGTTTCAGGTTAGGATGCCAGAAACAGGCTAGAAAGAGGTGGAGAGAAGGGCTAAATTTGAAGACATTAAGAGCTACACAACTACAAAAGAGATGTGGGACAAACTGACACTAGTTCATGGAGGAGATCTAAATGTTCTCAGGGTAAAAGCAGGAAGCTTAAGCATAAATTTTGATGACATGAAGATGAAAGAAGGTGAAAACATCACTCAGTTCAAAACTGAGGCAAGGAAGTAGTAAATGCTATTCGAGGAGAAAATGGAATTATTGAAGAAGACACTATGGTAAGTAAAATTCTAGGAACACTATTGCCTGCCTATATGCTATTAGAGTCTCTGCAATACATGAAATGAGAGCAGTTCCTGGTAATGATATTTCTCTTGATAGTTTAATTGGTAGATTGACTACATTTGAGCTTAACAACTATGATACCAGTATTGTACCTAAAGTAGAAACTACATTTGTATCATCTCTGAATATTAGAAGATCAAGTAGTAGACATAAGATAAGAAATGAAAGTGATAGTGAAGATGAAGATGATGAGCTTGATGAACTTGAAGCATTAATGGATAGAAGGCTACCAAAAGGAAAAGGAAGATATAGAGGTAAACTACCCTTAGCATGTTTTAAATGTAAAGAGATCGGTCATATTGCTGCAATATGTCCTGACAAGAAAGATTATGAGAGGACAAGTGAAAGATCAAATGAAAGGAAGAATGATAGTTGAGATTACTGAGATCACAAAGGCAACTGATAGAGAGGTAATAGAGATGATTGAGACTACAAAGATAAAGGTAAAAAGGCATGCTACCTATTTGAAGATGAAGATGATGATACCAAGACTGAAACTGATGAGGATATAGAAGTTGTGTTTATAGCATTGAAGGAAGATTCTGAAGAAGAAGAAAGGTATGTTGAAAAGGCACTTATTTCTAAAGTTAGCAAAAATGATACTTGGATTATTGATAGTGGCTGAACACATCATATGACTGGTGATGAAGAAAAAATTGAATATCTTGAACATTATAATAGAGGATCTGTGAAAATGGGAAATGATACACCTTGTCAAGTGAAAGATAAAGGATCTATACTGCTAAATAATAAGATTAGATGTGAAAATGCTTATTGGGTGAAAGGACTTAACTATAATCTATTGAGTGTATCACATCTAAATAATACAAGTCACCAAGTTTCATTTGAGAAAATAAAAGTTAAGATCTATGATGAGGCTAGAAAACTAATTGGTACTAGTGAACAATCAAAAGGTAACTTATTCTATTTGGATAATGCTGAAACTTCTTGTTTATTGGCTAATAATGATGATGTTTGGTTATGACACAAGAGGTTATGTCATGTGAACTTTGAAAACATGGTTAAGATTAGTAAGAAACATAAATTTAGAGGTTTATTGAGTATATCTAAGACTGACCATGTAATGTGCAAACAATGTCAAATGGGTAAAATGTCAAAGTATAGTTTCAAGAGAAAACAATACTCATCTAATTCTATTCTAGAGTTAGTTCACACTGAATTATGTGGTCCAATGATAACTCAAAGTTATTATGGAGATAGATATTTTATCTTATTTGTTGATGATTTCTCTAGGATGATGATTGTCATGTTCTTAAAAGAAAAATTAGAAGCTTGTAAAATGTTTAAGCGATACAAAGAAAAAATGGAAAAAGAAAGTGGTAAGCAACTAAAATTCTTGAGATCAGATAGAGGTGGTGAATTCATTTCTAATGAGTTTACTAACTTTTGTAATGAGAATGGAATAAAGAGACAAGTATCAACATCGAGGACACCTCAACAGAATGGGATTGCTAAAAGGAGGAACATATCAATTGTTGGTTGTGCTAGAACATTTATGATTGAAAAAGATGTTGCATAAATTTACAGGGGAGAAGCTGTCAGTACTACTATTTATACATTGAATCAAGTAAAATTAAATAAAGAATCAAACAAGACACCTTATGAGCTATGGTATGGTTATACACCTAATGTGAGTTATTTTAGAATATTTGGAAGTAGATGTTACATTATGAAAGATGATAGAAACAAAAAAATTGATTCTAAAGGTGATAAGGGCATATTTCCAAGTTAGTCTACTAGAAGTAAGGCTTATAAATGCTTGAACAAGGCTACTACCAAGATGATTGAAAGTGCAAATGTGAGAGTTGATGAGTTTGTAGAAAAGAATGATGAAGAAAGAAAGAAAGAGCCAGAAGACTATGGTAGATTTGTTTACCTAGAAAATCCTAAAAATCTTCCTGAGAAACAACCCAGTGTCACCGAGAAACAAAATAGTGCTACCAAGAAATAATCCTTACAGACCGAGCAACAAGAAAGAATTACTGAGGAGAATGATGATCATTCACCAAGTGGAGAAAATATTGAAGAACAAAGATCCGAGCCTATACTAGAAAAGTATGTGAGAAGACACCATCCACATGATCAGATAATTGGAGATAAAGGAGCAGGAATGATGACTAGAAGTAAGTTAAGAAATAATACATGTTTCGTTTGTGAATTTGAACCTAAAATTGTTAAAGATGCATTGGAAAATGATGATTGGATTAGAGAAATAAATGAAGAGATTGAGAAAATATAGAAAAAAAAGCATGGGAATTAGTATTGAGACCTAAAGACAAAAATGTGATTGGTACCAAATGTATTTTAGAAATAAATTGAATGAGAATGAAGATGTAACAAGGAACAAAGCAAGACTAGTCTACAAAGGTTATGCACAAGAAGAAGGAATTGACTATGGAGAAAATTTTGCACCCATTGCTAGACTTGAAGGAGTGAGAATACTACTTGCATATGCTACTTATAAAGGATTTAAGGTATATCAAATGGATATGAAATCTGCATTTCTAAATGGGATACTTGAAGAAGAGGTATACATAGAACAACTTGAAGGTTTTGTTGATCCTAATTAGAAGAACATGGTTTGTAAGCTACATAAGGCATTATATGGACTGAAGCAAGCACCAAGAGCATGGTATGAAAAATTGCATTCTTATCTCATAAGAATTGGATTTGTTAAAACAAGTGATAACATCAATTTGTATTTGAAAAGTGAAACTGATGATAAGATTCTTATTGCTGAATTTTTTGTTGATGATATAATATTTGGAGGTCATGATACTTTAAGTAAGTCTTTTTCTAATGAAATGAGAAAATAATTTGAAATCTGGATGTTTGGAGAGATCAAATTTTTTCTTGGTTTGCAAATACAACAACTGAAGGAAGGAATCTGTATCACACAAACAAAGTACATTAAAGAAGTCTTGAAGACATTCGGTATGGAAGACTCAAAACCAATTGGTACACCTATGGCAACCGGATGCAAGCTAACCAAGGATGATAATTCAACAGAGGTAAATTAACCTTATACATATATATGATTGTAAAATTGATGTATGTTGTGCATAGTAGACCAAATATTGCACATGCTATTGGAATTGTGGCTAGATTTTTTGCTAATCCTAAAGAGTCACACATGAATATTGTGAAAAGAATCTTGAGATATCTGAAGAACACTAAAAAATATGGATTGTGGTATAAGAAAGAAGGAAATTTTGAACTCAAAGTTTATAATGATGTTGATTGGGATGGAAATATTGATGATAGAAAAAGCACTATAGATGGCGCATTCTTTTTAGGAGAAATATTAGTAACATGGATAAGCAAGAAACAAAGATGCATTTCTCAGTCCACTGTTGAAGCTGAATATGTAGTTGTTGCTACTAATTGTTCAAATATTGCATGGATAAAACAATTGTTGGAAGGTATGAATGAAGAATCATTGATCCAATGATAATCTATTGTGACAATACAAGTACTATTAACATTATCATGAAGAATCCAATGATGCACACAAATACAAAGCACATATCTATTAAATATCATTACTTAAGGGAGAAAGTTCAAGAAAAATATTGTCAAATTGGAATGTGTGAAGTCACAAGAGAAAGTTGCTGATATATTCACAAAACCCTTACCTAAGGATACATTTGAATACTTGATAAGTAGACTAGGGGTCCATCCCCTGTTCAATTGTCACTAAGGTGATATGGGGTTGCATCAACCTATACTTTATCAGAAGATCTAATGATGTTGATGCATGATGTTCACACTTTGGGTTTCCTAAGGTTGTGAAGAAGATGTAAGACAAGATGAAACTGCATATCTATACATGCAAGGTACAAGACTCTGGAAATGGACAACATGGATACTTATTTGGCTACTAAAGAGATGATTACTTTTGGCATTGTTGTCAAAGGTAGAGATGATCATGAAATATTTAAGAGAGATATAAAGGGAGATGATCATGGAATATTGGAGATCTAAAGAGATCAATATTAGTTAGGAATGAAGCTAACTGAAAAGGAGAGTGTGTAGTGATTAAACATATTAAATGCATAAGCTAAGGGAGAGCTTAAAGACTGAGTTGTAGACCCTTGGAGGTTTGGTATTGTATGGCATATTTCATATTGTATTTTTATTGCCATCAATGCCAAAGAGAGAGATTGTTAGACTAAAACTGATTAAATACTTGGAGAACATAATGGAGAATGTAAAGATGATCACTGAGCTACTAAAGTATATGTGATACATTATATTAGTTATTATATTATCATTGATGTCAACTAGTTTTGATAGTACTTATCATGATAATTGCAAATATTTGAAGAAGGTAATAATAGTGAAGGAATGAGATATTAACATGAAGATGAGATATATGAGTAAGATATGATTGTGGTATTCATTGGGTAACTTATTGACGAGTCTATGAAAGTATGATAGTGACTTGATTGTATTACATGATTATGTTAAGTGTTGAAGATTAAGAATGTACAAGTTAATGTGGTCGGTATATGAAGAACTTAGTATACAATGAGTAGACATAGTGTACACCGAGAAAGTATAGTGTATAATGAGTACAATATTAACCAAGCAAGAATTTACCGACACATCAAGGTATTGACCGAGCAGAAGAGATAATATTGAACATTTGATTGATGACTTAAGATGATGAGATGGATGAATTTAGAAGATTTTGAGGATAAAGATAAAGTTTGTTATGAAGATCTATGGCTGAAAAAATTAAAGGAAGATCAGATGATGAAGATTGAAATGTATTAAAGGCACAAGTTTTGAGGAAGGATAAAGAGGCAAAATCAATGATGGAGATTAAGAGGCAAAATCTATGGCTGAGAAGAAAATGGTTTATCATGTATATATAAGGAGACAAGAGATTCAAAATGAAGGAATTCATGTGACGAGAAGATTGTATTCATGTGAAGATGGTTAGACAGGTTGAAGTAAGAACCGAGAAATTCTACAAACTACAATGAGCGTCAAAAGGAGATAATCGAGTAGAATAGAGTTGGAGGATAAAAGGAAATTGAAGAGTTTATGATGGCTAGAGGTATATTGAGCTTAGCATAGGTCTGAATATCTGCAAAGGAAGTTGCATTTGAATCAGATCATATACTGATGCATTCTAACCATTGCTACAAATAAAATCTCTTAACCGAGTGGGACTTAATAGTCTTTATTTATTTCTTTATGACATTCAATGAATGTTGATTGTTTTCTTGTTGACCCAAGTGAATGTATCCATTCAAAGAGAAATGTTAGTGATAAATCCTCTAACAAGGTCACACCTTACAATGTGTTTTGTAACCTTTAACAAGGTTGTGTCTTAACTGAGCTCACTGTTATCATTTTAGTTGCACACTAAATTGGTAAATTGACAATTGTTTTACATTGCAATATGGATTTGATAGTTTCTATTTTAAGTTGTAGAATGGTTTAAAATTTAGAAGATAAAAGTACATATGCAACATAACAATGACAAACATCAGAGAAATTGCATCAAGGTACACCTATTTGATTACTACTATTCAAATTTTGAAGATAAAGTACATTGCTTTTGCATTCATGTTATCACTGATAATGTTCTAAGGATCGATCAAATTTAAACTTTCAATCACATAAATGATCATTACATTGAACATTCAAAGTGAATGTAATAAACAAGTATTCTTTAATAGGTTACATCTTTCAATTGTAAATTTAAAGAGATGTACAATGCTGAAAGTTAGACAGGAGCATCAGAAGGTTTAGGGGTCCATGCATTGCCTTTAAGAGGTCTTATGCATGTTGAGGCTGATTGATTGATATCTTCATGTTCTTTGGCTTTGTCCTTGTTTATCATACATTCTGATTCTTCTTCTGGTTTTTCCTTGCATCATGGAGAGAAAAATAGTTAGATCCAAATTGGATCTAAGCAATACACAGATACCTAAAACAGTGTGCTTCACTCACACTTTCAGAGCTATACTTCAATAAAAAAGATCAATGCAAGAGCAAGAGAGACATAAGTTGAATTTAGAAAGAAACATAGTGATAAAAGTTCACAAAAATTGCAGATGAAGAAGAAAAATGAAAAGGTAATTATTTTTTGTAAGTTAATATTGTTTTCTTCATGTGAAGATTGAAGACTAAGTAGAACACACAATCATTACAATGTATGCAGGAAAAGTACATGTTCAAAATGAGCTTCATGTCATGAATATGACCTATGGGAGTCACCAACCTATGCTTGAACCCCATAAGTGATAGTTCATATTAAAATAGTAAATTAAAGATGCTGATTAGATGATCAAGTAGAAAGAATAGAGTGTTTCATAGAAGGAACAAAGTTGAAAATCAAACAATGAGATAAATATGCAAGAATACTTTTAAAAACAAAGAATTCATATGCTGTTTTGTATACTAATATCTTTGAATAAGAAGGAAATACAATACAGTTTTGCACATCATACAGTGCATAAAGACACCAAGCTACAATGGTTCAACTTCAGTACATAAGGATGCATTATTATCAAAAGAAACAAATTCGTAATCATCAAATGAGGATCATGATATTGACGGAGTTTAGAATTGCAATTAAAAATCAAATTAAAGATCCAGTGATGTCAAGCAAGGGGTGAACAATAACGAGCAATCCTGTTGGTACTTTCAAAAGTTACAATCTATCATACAAAGGAATAAAGAAAGTTGTTCAGATTTTTATGTTTCACCTGAAAAGATCAAGAATAAAAGACTGATTATTCCAAAGATGAATTTCAGATAGAACCGAGCTGGAGAAGATAATGCAAGAAAGCTTTCAAAGCTATGAAAATAAAGGAAGATGTATGTTCTTCCATTTTAGACAGCCAGTGAGGTAAATGATTCTTGTTTTCTATTTTAAATATCATGGAGAAAAGCCTTAAAATCTGTATAGAACTTTGCCAAAGGAGTTATGGTTTTAATAGAGATAAATCTCAAGAAGAACTTGATCATCACTTCTAGCTGAGCATTACATGAATTCAACTATCATTAGTTTTTGAATTTTTGCAGCTTAATATTAATAGGAATCAAAGTACAATGCAAAGATAATAAAGTTAAATCTTCTTTGTTAGCTACAACAGTTTTTAATGACAGCAGCAAATTTATTGCAATATTTGTGCAATAATGGTTTCAAGAACATATTTTATGGAAGTCAACTGTAAGTATCAATCAAATGTAATTTTCAGCATGTGTAAGTATCAATCAAACTAAAGTTTTAGCATGCCATTGCAGTATAAATGCAGAAATGAAAACCCAGATTTATATGCAATACTGTAGTAGAGAAATATCCAGTATTTTAACACAAATAAAAATGCTAGTTCATATTTTGCTATGTGCATAATGCTACTAGCAAACAGAGATGAATTCCCAAGTTTTACGCAAGCATATAAAGGTTATTCTTAGCATTTTATTCAAAGTTAAATAGCAAGAGAAATACTCAACAGTGAATAAAAGAGGACTTTCAAAAAATGTGAGTTCAATAATACAGCCGAGATCAAATTATGAGTAACATTCCAACATTTTTGTATTTACAAAGCAAGGAAATGATAAGAAATGTTTAGTGTTGCAAGCAATGAAGCAAGCAGCCTAAGTCTACGTAGTTAAAAGAATAAGCATTGAGCAACAATCTATGCATAGAAGAAATGGAGTTTAAACAACACAATTTATGTTCATGTTTTAACAATGGAGAAGAGAGAGACTTATCTCAGGTTTCAGCCTCAATAAAATGCCAAAGAATAGTGCCAGATCAACACAAGTTCAAGATTCAATAGTTACAATCACTGTTAGTTAGAACCAAGAGCTCTATATTCCAGCCATGAGTTGCCAGTCAAGGCCCAGCCATAAGTTTTTCTTTTCAAGACAAGCTAAGTGTAAAGCAGCAGCAAAAAGCCTAAGATCAAAAGCCGTGTATTACCCAAGGCTTCAAATAATCACAAAGTCCAAGCTTTCTTACAGGCATAGATGAAGAGTAAAAAAACACAAAGGAAGCAGCTCAAACCCTTGAAGGCAGCTGGAGAAGCAGAATGACAACAACAACAAATGAACAAAATGAAAGTTAGGTTAAGATTAGGGTTTGATACCTTAGTTATGGACCGAACTTCAAGATTTATTACAAATCAAGTTAATTCCATAATGACAGTCTCGATGTTTTGTTTAATCACTTCTTTTTTCTTTGCATAAGGGTGATTTAAAGTTCCCTCTTAACTAAATTTTAATAATGTATATTATGTTTTAAATCTAATTTAAATTTAATAGATAAATTCTTTTATCTATTAGATTTAAGTTATATATAAAATTTTAATATAATATATATTATTAATATTTAGTTTAAGTTAAATATATTTGATATTTTATTAATTTACTTAATATTAAATATATCAAGTAGGATTTTGAGTTATATTTAATTTATTTAATATTAAGTAAATTTTATTATTTACAAAATATTAAAAATATTAAATATACTTAGGGAATTATAAATAAACCTTTTGTGCATATTTTCTTTAAGTGATTAAATATATAACTTTGAGATTATCATTTAAAGTCAAGGGGGAGTTCTTTCAGTTTGTGACTCAGTTGTTGGGTAGTTTAGACAGCTTGGAGCTCTTTAGAGATGATTTTTTGAGTTCTCTATCAGTTACTATCAGTTAGGGAGTCTTTCAGAATAGTTTTCTTGTAGATTCTAGCAGTTACACTCCTGATTTGGTGGGCCTTTTGTTTAGATCCGACCCTCATCATTCATGCCTTAAATTTAGAGTTAACTATTTGTTTAGGGGACCTTTGGAGAGAGGGATTTGATTTTTGGAATTGGCCTTAGAGGCTATATATTTGAGCTCGATATTCATTTGTAAGGGTTCAAAGTTTGAGAAAAAAGAGGTATTAAGTGAACATATTGTTCCTTTGCCCTTTTTCTTGTATTTTGTAGCCATTTTTGTAGAGTTTGAAGATTATAAAGCTGGCCTTATTATTTGCATATTTTTTCTGAGTTTTGTCGTTGAGCCTTTCAAGTTTTCTGCATTTAAGTGTTTGTATCTTTCAAGCATAGATTAGTGAATTGTTCCAATTCCTTTTCTAATTTGTAAAGAATTAACCTTTTGTAGAAGTTATTTGTTTGCTGGTTGAATTCTTATCATTAGTGGTACCAAACCCTAATTGTGAGTTTTTAAACCATCCTAGGTGTTGAAAAGTGAATTTAATTACAGAATTTAGTAATGTGTATCTGATAGGTACAGGTTTGTGATTCTAAGAAATCTGCATCCATTTTGGTGTATCACCTCTTAGTTAGGTTTCATTTTTTCAGTTATCCTTCTACCTTTTCCTCAAAGTTTAAAAAGTCAGGATTAGGTGATATTCCAAATCTATAGGAACCGACCTAGAATTTGGAGATTTGTTCTCTTTCCCACAAAGAGCTTGTTTCCATGTTTCAACAGGAAGGCTAGATTTTGAATCAAGCTAGAGGCGCATTCCTGGTTGACAACACTCACTTCAGAAGAGTGAAAATATTTTAGGTACCGGTCCCAAGTGGTTTTTCCCTTAACAAGGTTTCCATGTTAAAAATCAAGTGTTAAATGTGTATGCATGTTATTTTTTGTTATTTTTCTTTACACATTACATTAAATGGTTTGATCAGTATATACTACATGATTTACCTAATAGTCAGTTAATGAATCAAAAGACACAGACAAGTTTTTATCGAGCTGTTTAGTTTATTTGTTGAAATTGGTTTTATACATCTGAGAGTAAATTGGGACTGTAGGATAATTGGAGTTAATTGATTCACCCCCTCTTAGTTATCTAACATTTCTTTCTAACTTGAAATCTTCTTTAGACCCTAGATTTACTATAAAACTACTTAATGTTGTATCTCTTAGGTCTATATATTTTGCATGGAATGAGTGCATTGTCAATTATTGTTATAAATTTTTTTATGTAAATCTATTTTTCTTATCTTTATATTGGGAATGCTAAAATATTTTCATTTTCATAGTTGTATTCAAGCATTTTTCTAAAAAAATCCTTGTTCACTTGTTTTGCAAGGATTATGCCTTAAGGAGCCACTTTTGATTTTCTAGGGGAATATCTTGTTGTTGATTATCCTTTTGCATATCAATATTCACATACATAAGATTGTGACTAGATTTCAGTTATGTCTAGGGAAACTCCTCATCTCTATCTACCTTCACTAGTCTTGGTATAACATTTTGAAAGAAAATAACATAATCAACAATCTTTGATCATTTTATGTTTGACATGTAATGTTTCTTGAGGTTACCCATGTTTTCTTTTGTTGTATATGATCAATTGATAAAGGTTACACAAACCCAATAGTTATACTTAATATTGTGTGGTATCTAATTTTTTTTATATATGGAGACCCTCTTTGATTTTTTGTCATCTTTTCCTCTAACCTAAAGTATCATTTTCAAATCCTCATCCCATTTCTAAGGCAAAGGGATAACTTATTAATTTTTTGCACCAACATCTCTTATTAAAATGAACCCACTATGGCCTTATAAATTAATGTCCATTTTTAACACTCCATATGGGTCCTCTTTGTATTTTTGATATAATTTTGACTATGAAGAAACATGTAATAAGACAATGGTGGGTTTCCCATATACTATCTTCATCAATATATATTGATTACTCAAGTATTATTTTCCACTTGTATGATTCCTCCTTGGAGTGATTCTCTTATTAGAGCTAGCACTCCTCCCTGCTCCTTGCCACTTTTTGTTGGTTCATTCCAAATTGAGACCTTATAACCTCAAAGTTTTACATCTCTCATGATCTCATCAAGTGTATCTATGTAGACAATGATGCTATTTATCTCTGTTATAGGCCTTAAATAAGGACCAATCCTCTAAGATTAAACCTTTGCAATTCCAACTTACCATTGTAAGGTGCTCCTTGAAGCCCCACCTTGCTATTTACTATGTGTCATTTTCTCAATAAAGTAAAATTTCCCCTTAAATATAACCATACTTTATTTATTATATGAATATTTTCATCATAAATTTCTCCCATTCCCCCTTTCTTATAACTCTGTTAGTACAAATGCTATTTATATGTTAAATTATTTACCTTTAAGAAACCTTATGTTTCTTAATGATTTATTATCATCCTCTATAATTTCTTACAACTATTACATTCATATTTCTTCCTCCTATATCATTCTTCTAATTTTTCTTTCTTTATGGATATTCCCTGCCCATTAAAATCTATTTACAAGAAATTCTTTTATTATATTGTGAGTATGATCACCTTCCATATTTGCTTTTAGAACTTTTATTAGTACCTAACGTGAAGGTGGAGACTAATTTTTTCATGTGTCTTTCTTGAAATTAATCTTCCCTTGAAAACTATGTGAGAAACTTTTAACCTATGGTCTTACACATTTTATTATATTAGTTAATTTTTCACTATGTTATTCTCATTTTCTGATTGGTGGGAGCTATTTTTTTCTAGCATTTTTTTATCAATTGATAATTTTGATGAAAAATCCATGTCTTTTGGAGGTGGCATTCATAAAATGGTTCAAGTACATCATCTATACTTCCACATTTTGTATACATGTAGGGACAAGTGGGAGATGATGGCTCTAAGCAAGGTCACCTCCCTAAATAGTGTCTTGTTTGAGGGGCTAGGGTTTTAGTTCATTGTATTAAGGGTAGATGTGGTGAACATGATGAGGAAGAGGAGCGGGAGGAGGTAGACATAGAGAAGAGGCATGGAGCAGGCTAAATTTTCATCGCAACTGTAAGTGAAATGTAGTTCAATCCCATGAAAAGATATTTTTTCACAGTCTATATACATATATATTGCCCAGGACTAACTTATTGTGTATTGCAAAAAATGGAAAGTTATTCAAGAAATTGATGCGACCATATGAGAAGGAGTGGTTGGACGTGGATCTGAAGCTAGTAGGAGAGTATGGGCTCAAAAATAAGAGAGGGTTGTGGTAGGCTCAATATGTTCTTAGCCACATCTATAAAGCTACTAGAATGCTTCTTACTCTGGATGAGAATAATTATTGTCAAATATTTGAAGGTGAGGCACTACTGAGGAGGATAAACAGATGCATCCTTCTAGATGAGAGGTATTAAAAGCTCAATTATGTCCTTGCATTAACAATTGAGAACTTCTTGGAGCATCATCTACAGACACTTGTCTTCAAGTTCGACATGGCCAAGTCTATCCACCACACTCGTGTCCTTATCAGGAAACACCACATCAGGTGATGGAATACATTCTCTCTTCAGTTTATTGCTTGCTCTTTTTTTAAGCTAGAGTAATATAACCAATTGATAAGAATCTACCTACCTCTCTTCACTTGGCCCTAATTATATGGGTTACATGAAGATAGCCCTAATTATATCAGTGTTGCCTTCCTAGCCCTAACGCTAACTATATTGTTGTTGTGGACTTGACCTTAATTGAATTGTGGTTGGGAGTATTGTAGATGTCTATAAGAGTAATGAACCATCTAATTTTATAGTTAATTTTATCTCTTAAGTCACTACACAAGTTTGTTAAGGTGTTTTTGGGTGTTGTAGAGGGTTGTAGATATCTCTAAGAAAAAGGTTCCATTCTTTAGTCTAGCTATTTTTTTATCAACTCATTTCTCAAATTTGTTAATGTTTGTTTTTTTGGAACCAATGGTTTTCTATCTACCTCAATTAATTTACTTGCTATTTTTTTAATTCTCTAGTGATCATTTTATCATTCATGTCTATATTTATTGGTCCTTTTTAATTTATTTTTTAACCACCTTATTTTCTATTGTTGATTATATTTATTTTATAAGAATGGTATCTCTCTCCTCTAATGCTCTAGGGATGTCTTTTCTACTAACTATATTGTCAATATCTCTTGTTTACTTATTTTCATAGTAATTAATTTTGTTTTTGTTTTGGTATATAAGTAACTTATTTTGCAAGGTTAGCCTCTAGTTAGCTTCTCTAATCTCTTAAATCTTTTCATCCCTCAACTAATTCTTCACCTTTATGGAATTGAGTCTCCTCTTCAATATTATTAATTTACTAGAATATAGACTTGAAGACCACAATAGTGGAATTAAAATAGGACTTTATGAATCTTAGTTGTCCTATTTTACAACATCTAATCCTATAGTGTTTAAATATGGTGTTAAAAATAATTTATTTCACTTTATACTGTACTTACCTAAGCATTCTTGCTCAATGTTTTACCTTGGAATTTTCTTTCTACTATCTTCCTTCTCTCTTGGAAAACATAACCAATAATAGGTTGAAATTCTACTAGATATGTTGATTCCACACCTTTTTTGAGACAATGTATCTAGTTGAATTTATTGGTTTTTGTATCCCTTTACTAGTTTCTTCAATCGATCATGCATTACATTGATGAAAAATATTGTTGGGAGTTTACTAAAAAAAATTCTATAATATTTCTATAAATTTATTTTTTCACAACTATTTCATATTCCTTTCTCTCTTTGCCTACCTTCATTGCAAAATCCTTTAATATTACTTCTGATTTACATAAAGGTTAGATTTCCTCCTATGTCTATTTTTTTCTTGTATGCATCCCTACTTTTGTGAGTGTAAAAATGACTCTAAGGCCCATGCTATACTATATGAGTAATGGTATCTGCATGTAGAATAAATTTTATTACATTTTAAAAAAAGTGACTACCTTCTGTCACCAAAATTTTCCATTCACTCCTCTAACTTGTCAATGTATATCCAAAATAGAGTTGGGGTACTAAACATCTTTTTTTTTTTTAATCACAGTTTCACTCCAAAAATAGTAAGACAATCCTTGTCATGTGGTAATTTTGACCTAAAATTGATTATACAAACTATTTATAGAAACCCTATACATCTCTAATATTCTCAAATGGGTAAGTGCACAAATATGGGGGACCAAAAAGGGGGTATAAGATGCCACTTTTTTCTTGAAATCAGCAAACTTTGAACTTCAACAAGAAATTGAAGATAGTTAGACTCAAAATTTTAAGATACGACAAGAACAAGAGTTGTAATAATTTGAATCTAGTTCCTAAACTACTAATTTATTTTGAAAATGGTGTAGATTAAGGCCCTCAAAAAGGGGGAGCACAAAAAGTGGTCCTATTTTTTGTGAAAAAACATAACATAGCATCTAGTGTGCTCCCCTTAAAATGTTAACTTTTTTTTTGAAAATTTTTAATCACTCCAATGAGAAGTTAGCTAACACCACATAGTTTATCCCAGATTTTTTTGCTATTTTTTTATGAATGTATAATTTTTGATGAATTTACGAAGTGCACACATCTTGAAAACATGAAATTTCTATCTGCTCCCCCTAGAAATCATTTAAAACTAATCCAAAATCAAATTTTCTTTTTTTTAAAGCATGTAGAATGGAGTCTAGTTTCTAAAAATGTGACTTGTTGCAAAATTCGATGAACGAGCTAAAATCTATGCCCAAAATACTACACGTTGATTTTTATAAAAAATAGACATACACACAAAAGAAATTAGAGATGAAAAACTTAACATAATCATAATTCAAAATAAATTATATGCTTAGATAGCTAATGGAGAGATCTGCAATATCACATTGTCTGATTTTTACATTATTGAACCATGAGTAAACTTGACGAAGAGCACACAAAAAAAGTTGTCATTTTTTTGTATGTTTGTTGGAAAACATGTCTCAGGCCTATTTAAATCCTCCAAGCCTTAGGATTGGTAAATTCAAAATTCTTACCAAGCACGTGTGCCCTATAGGATGTGCACACTATGGAAATCTATGACTTCCATAGGGCATGCACGCTATAGAGTGTGTGCCCTATTTAAGTCATAGATTTCAATTATGAGGAAAAATAGTCAGAGTGAGAGGAAGAGATCTCTCTCTCACTCGCTTCCCCCCCCTTTGTGTGTGTGTGTGTGTGTCTCTCTCTCTCTCTCTGCCTCTCTCTCTGTCTCTCTCTGTCTCTGTCTCTATCTCTGTCTCTGTCTATCTATCTGTCTGTTTGTCTATCTGTCTGTCTGTCTATCTGTATGTCTGTCTGTCTGTCTGTCTGTCTATCTTCCTTTGTCTCTCTCTATCTCTATCTCTATCTCTATCTTTTTCTTTATCTCTATCTCTGTCTCTATCTCTGTCTCTATCTCTATCTCTATCTCTATCTCTATCTCTATCTTTGTCTCTCTCTATCTCTGTCTCTATCTCTCTTGTTATCTCTATTGAGCCTTCTAAGGTTGTCATTAGTACCAAAGGTATGTAAAGATATCAGTCGGTCACTTACAATGAGCTAATCGGTAACATAAAGTAGAACAGACTAGTCAGTAAAGCCTATACACTGAGCAGCAGACAATTTACCGAGTACTAGTAAACACCAACACCAATAGACAATAAACACTGAGCATCGCAGTATACACCGATCAATTTACATAGTGTTTATCGAGGATCATAAGAAATGGAATAGTAATCAAGAATGGCACATTCTTCTATGCAAATGGTTACAATGGTTTGTAAAATGTTTTACCAAGATCAAGGAACATTTAATGTAATGATATTCATTAAATAAAATGTATATCTTTTGTAATAGATGATGTAGGTTATCATTGTACATCGTAGATCTTAGGGTTATGATTATAGTGTGTAACCTAACTGTGTTAAAGTGGCAAAAATAGAACACTATATATTTATGTGTTCACATTATTTTTGGAGAGAACTGATATATGAATCACAGAGCACTTGAAGCATTTTGCCTATCTTTAATTCTATCAGTTTACATAATAGAACCAAGCATAGTAGAATTCAGTTTGAGTAGAATTAACAGAGGCTACCAAGCAGATTCAGAGAAGAGATTCATCACAAGTAAGGTGATATTTTTATCAGAGCTTATAGATCTATAATAGACAATTGAGTGTCAAACAAGCAAATAAATACCTATTGCTTTCTCACAATTGTAATAGAGTTTTTGGATAAAATCTCTTAACAGAGTAGACTTAATAGTCTTATGTAAATCTCTTAATCGAGTGCACACTTCATTAGTGTTGCTAAAATCCTATAACTAGGTAGATCTAGCTGATCTAACATGTCACTCCTAATAGGGTGAGATCACCATAAGTGATCAAAACTTGTAGCCCTAATAGGCAAACCTTTTCTATTTACAGTAGTGAAGAATTTGTGGGTGTCATCCCCACCACAGTATTTACCTTCTAACAAGGGTTTTTGTGTTACCAAAATACTTGTGTCATGTGATTGTGTTATGGATTTCATGTTGTTTACTTACTAATGTTAAGTGGATAAATGATTCATGCAATTATATTCAAGTTATATTGGTTGGTTATCACTGTTTATAGTTTTAGATCTGAAAGGTTTTACAAGTAAAGTTTTGAAGGCACTGATTCACCCCTCCCCTCTCAGTACCCATCTCTGCTAGTCTATTTACATCACTATCAAGTTAACTTCCTATACTTGCCAAAGTAGCATAAATTCTTTCCCAAGTACAACCCGACAGCTCAGATCCCAAGCAAAACAAAGATACAACTGGAGATCAACACATAGAGAAACCTGTAGAGATAGATGAGCCTACACATACAAAGGAACCTTCCACTGAACCAAAGGAAATAGATGCAAAAAAGGACACACAAGAACCACAGGTAATCAAGGTGATTCCATCGAACACCACAACCAAGACTCCCACTACAACAATTGAGACCACCACTACCGAGGAGCAAAAGAAGGAAGAACAAGTGCAAATAGGGAAGGACACTTCGAAGACTGGAGATAGATCCATTGCTATCATTGAGAAGAAATCACCCCTAGCACAGAAGAAGAAAAAGAAAGGAAAATGGCCGGTCACCCTAGATGAAGTGATCATTTTACCTGAGTGTGACCCGAGGACCCTAAGCCCCAAAGAATTGAGTAAATATGGGGAATTATGTTCAAGAAAGGTAGCACAAGAGAAGCTAAAGCAAGAGAACAAAAGAAAAGAAGTACTAAATGATGTGTGGGATATCCTCCAACAGGTAGTACCTGAGATACACATTGATGAGGATACACCTATTATAGATCAACTTGCTACACTTGCCGAGAAGATCAACACCTCAAAAACCAATGCAAATAAAAGAATGGAAGAAAGGGCAGAATCCAGAATACAACATAAATTAGCAAAGAAAATCAGCCAAGAAGTGGCAATACTTAAGGTCAAATTATCTGAGGTCATTACTAACACAAAATCCATCACCCAGACAATTTGTCAATACTTATTAAAGCTATGTACTCTAGACACCTTCACTGTTGAAGTCAGTGAAAAGATCAAAACTTTAGAAGCCAAAATATAGTTGAGTACCAATGCAGCTATCACTAAGCCACATGCTTTCCTAAAGCATATTTACCGAGTTTAGGAACTCCAGTGGTTGATAGCAGATTTGAGGAAACAAGAAGTGCACCTAATAGATTAGGTTACTGAGTTGTAGACCGAACTCATTCTGTACCTAAAATTTTTTGAAGCACACATTGTCAAAGCCAAGCTATTAGTGGCAACACCAAAAATTTTGGTGTTAAAAAACATCTTTGACATGCATGCACAAGTCGATCTTGAGCACCTTGCTCTCACCAATTTGAAAGAGGAATGGGAAAACCTCTTGGAGTCACTCAAGACAACCCATCAGTCAATTTTTGATAAGCTGTGAGTATACTACCTCAATTTTGTATTTGGCATTACTATCAAAAAGGGGGAAAACAATGTATCAGATGTTATTATGCCAAATATTATGTACATGGATGCTATGTATACTATATTACCAGGAGCATGCACCAAGGGGGATTACTTAGTACTTAGAAACTTTTTGATGTGTATATGTATATGGTGGAGATATAAGGAGATATAAGTCACATAGATATTTTTGTCTTTATACATTCGAAGTTTTGATACTAATGCCAAAGGGGTAGATTTTTATCTCTATTGAGCCTTCTAAGGTTGTCATTAGTACCAAAGGTATGTAAAGATATCGGTCGGTCACTTATAATGAGCTAATTGGTAACATAAAGTAGAACAAACTAGTCGGTAAAGCCTATACACCAAGCAACAGATAATTTACCGAGTACTAGTAGACACTGACATTGATAGATAGTAAACACCAAGCATCATAGTATACACTAATCAGTTTACACAGTGTTTACTGCAGATAACAGGAAATGACATAGTAATCAGGAATGACACATTCTTCTATGCAAATAGTTACAATGATTTGTAAAATATTTTACCAAGATTGAGGAACATTTAATGTAATGATATTCATTAAATATAATGTATATCTTTTCTAATAGATGATCTAGGTTATCATTGTACACCATAGATCTTAGGGTTATGATTATAGTGTGTAACCTAACTATGTTACAGCGGCAAAAACATAACACTATATATTTATGTGTTCACATCATTTTTCGAGAGAGCTAATATATGAATCATAGAGCCCTTGCAGCATTTTGCCTATCTTCAAGTCTATCAGTTTACTAAACATAATTGAGCACAGTAGAATTCAGTTTGAGCAGAATTAGTAGAGGCTACCGAGTAGATTTAGAGCAGAGATTCATCACAAGTAAGGTGATATTTTTATCAAAGCTTATAGATCTATAACAGACAATTGAGTGTTAAACAAGCAAATAAATACCTATTGCTTTCTCACAATTGTAATAGAGTTTTTGGATAAAATCTCTTAACATAGTAGACTTAATAGTCTTATGTAAATCTCTTAATCGAGTGCACACTTCATTAGTGTTGGTAAAATCCTATTACTAGGTAGATCTACCTAATCTAACATGTCACTCCTAATAGGGTGAGATCACCAAAAGTGATCAAAACTTGTAGCCCTAACAGGCAAACCTTTTCTATTTGTAGTAGTGAAGAATTTGTGGGTGTCATCCCCACCGCAGTTTTTACCTTCTAACAAGGGTTTCTGCGTTACCAAAATACTTGTGTCATGTGATTGTGTTATGGATTTCATGTTGTTTACTTACTAATGTTAAGTGGATAAATGATTCATGCAATTATATTCAAGTTATACTAGTCGGTTATCACTATTTACAATTTTAAATTTGAAAGGTTGTACAAGTAAAATTTTGAAGGCACTGATTCACCCCTCCCCTCTCAGTACCCATCTCTCCTAATTCCAAAATCTCTCTCTCTCTCTCTCTCACACACACACACACATCACCCTCTCCCCCTTCTCTATCTCTGTCTCTATTTGTCTGTCTGTCTGTCTCTCACCCTCTCTCTCTCCCTGATCTCTCTCTTTTTCTAGTTTTGCATAGGGAGCACACCCTATAGCGCTTGCATGCTATGTAAGAATATGGACTACATTTTTGTGTTGTTTCATAGAGTACACACGCTATAGCGGGTGCGCACTATGTAAGACTAAAAAAAATGGTCTTATGTGTTAAAGATCTCGTGAAAGAGGCCCACTTTTTTTGTATATTATTTGATTTCTATGTTTTATCCAACAAATATTCGCTTTTCATGGTCTTGAAGGTGAAAAAGAAGCATACTCTATCAATTTGCACAATCTTTTTGTTCAAAAATCAACATCAAATTTTGAAAGTCAATCATTCTTCATCAAAATTTATCAATTGAGGTAAGTTTTTTAATATTTTACATGTGAAATGTGAATAAAGAGTCTTTTGGTTTATAATTGGTATGATATAAACTTGTTGAATACATAATTTGATATAATTGTAATAAATTTGTTGTAAGTAATTCATATGTCAAAATCATCATTATGCTGAGGAAATGAGCAAAGACTTTAACACTGGAAGAGCATGAAAGAGACAAAGAGAAGAAAAGGGAAAGAATGAGACAACTTCATGAACAAAAAAAGTTGGATACCATAGAAGAAGATTTTTCTTTGGATGAGGAACATGAAAAATCAATACAAAGTAAGAGATAATTGGAATTGGAAACAAAAAGACAACGAATGATAAACTTGCATGCAACAAGATAATTGAATTATGAAGATGCAGACACATCATCTATGAGTTCCCAAGTTGAAGAGACATCATCATCCAATGTTGGAGGCACGCCATTGTATCATGTTGAAGGCACACCATTGCCTATTTCCAAAGGTGTGGGAACACCATTGTCTACATCCCAACATGTATGCACCCCCTTGTTTCATGTTGAAGGCACACCATTGTCTACATCCCAAAGTGGAGGTACACAATTATATCATGTTGAAGGCACACCATTATCTACATCCCAAGGTGTAGGCACAACATTGTGTCATGTTGAAGGCACTCAAGATGGTACACAATTCACACATAATATTTTGATGCTCCTAGAATTATTTATAGAAAGCCAAAATATTTGATTGATATTGATACTAACATTTTGCAAGCAATGCCTGACAAGATTCCCAATCCTACTTGTCAAAGAAATGCTAATTGTATTTGGAGATCATTTTTTCAGAATTTAAACATGACAGGAAGATGTCAACTATTTGTTGAAATGATGAGAAATCTGAAATTTAGGCCCATCATGAAGATTCTTGGGCTAAAAATGATGGATGAGTCAAGTGAAAAATCTATTGTAAAGAATCTAATGACTGCATATGAGAGTGTGGGTTCTACATCACGCATGAAAGATAGTAATATCACACGACGTGTACTTACATCAACAATAGTAAGCTCTCAAATGAAGAAATCTTGACTCATTAGAAAGACAAGAAAAACATTGAAAATAAGTAGAAAGTCTCTAATGAGAGCCCTGGGAAGGTGTCAAAGAGTGGAAGATCCAAATAGCAATGAGTTATGGGCATTTTTTAGTAGACTACCATGGAAAGATAAAGCAATTTTGAAGCTTTGAAATCCTTGATTGAAGATTTTTGGAAGAAGAACACACGGGTATCTCCTAATCATGAGATGTTGTAAGAAGGAGGATTGGTAGTCGAATTTGTTTTCCACATCCAAAACATTTTTTGAATTCAACTCAGACACAATTATTTGCAAAATTTACACATGTATCCTCAAATTAAAATTAGTCAAAGATATTTTGAAATGTGTAAACCTTTTTATGTGAAGATAAATCACACACGCACAACTTGTTGTTGTAGGGTACATATTGAATTTTCTAACCATTTTGAAGTTTATAAGAATATATGTGAATATTTGCACTCTAACAATATTTTGCAGGATTGTAACATAAATGTCCCACCTAGATCTTCAAGGGAATTAATATCTACTATTTTATGTGAAAGAGTGGATGGTCAACAATTTTACAAGCTCTCATGCTTGAATGGTACATGCATAGATTGTGGAGGTTTGTGACATTTGCCAATTTGTCAACATATGGAGAGTACACATGCAATCGGTAATGAAATAGTGGAATTTGGAAAAAAAAAGACTATGACATACAATCTAAAAGATAGAAAAGAGGCTAAAATATTTGATTTAGTAAGTGAAAAAATTCCAGTGTATCAGTTCATGGGCATTTTTTGTCAAAAGAATATTTATGAGTATGCAAGGCATACACATAGAGTGTGATGGTTGGATATGCAATTCAAGTTGTGCAAGGACACATTCCCACTTGATACTATTGTTTTAGTTTTGAAATTTTTAGAGAACTACACACTACAACCATAGAATGAGGTGCAAGCAAAGTATTACAACTCTCAACAGGCTGCTATATTTGTTCATATAGCATTCATGCATTCACATGACAATACAGAGGAGAAGAAGAAGATATTAAGGGAGTATCATTTTTATATCAGTGATGATCGCTTACATTCTACAGAGTTTGTACATGGTTGCTTTCAACTATTTTATGGTCATTTGGCTAACAGGGGCATAAAATATCATCGACATATCATATGGTTAGATAATTGTGCATCACAATTCAAGAATTCTTGGATGTTTTATTGGTTGTGCAGGATGCATAAGATTACTAGAATTCAATATATGTGGAATTTCATAGAGGCCGGTCATGGAAAGGGAGAGCACAATGGTGCAGGTGCATGTATTAAGAGAGCCTTATCACGTGAAGAATTAAAGTACAAAGAGAAAGCAACATTGTTAGATGTGGGATGTATTGTCCAGTGGTGTAATGCTACAATGGGTCTAGGTAATGAAGGTGAGTCTACGGTTCATATATTTTTTTGGTTGATGGATGAAACTAACATTGCACCATATGAAGATTATTGTACAATGACAGGATCGAGTGAGCTACACTCTTTTAGAAGTTGTAATGCAGGTTCATGGAGTATCCACACATGACATATGGCATTCTTTTTTTCATCATGTGTAGATGAAGATTGGGATGGGTGTGAGTCAAAAGAATGGGTTAACGAATGGTATACACATATTTTGAGTCCACTTGCCTCCTATCATCCCCATGAATCACTGCAACTGGTAGAAATGGAATCATCCATTGACTTTGATCGCTTATCTGATCTAGTACAACCAGGTAACTTTTCCTACAAATAATCTCAAATTTAGTACTTTATCATAAATATTCAATAAACTAATATCCTCATTATGTTTATATCATTATAGGCCATGTTTTTGCTATTATTGCACCTAAATACAATGAAGAAGGGACATATTATTATTTGTGTTGAGGCAAAAAAGAAATTGGATCACTCGGTTATCGATGGTGAAGAATTAGAATACCCTATAGGAGCAATGATTGTAACTGGTACATGGATTAGACGGTATAACCCTAGGTTGTGGTTATTCGAGGATTGGGAGACACACAGAAAGATTCTTCATTATTCAAACCTCGTCATTGCATCAAATGTCCACTTGATCAGATATGGGGGAAGACCGCATAATAAAACTCTTTGGAAGGTTCATGAGTCAGACCATGAGGCAATACTTGAGACAATCAAGGGTAGAGAAGATCCAATTGGTTCATTGGACTAAATGGAGATACAAAAAATTGTAATGTCAAATTTATATAGCACTATAGGTTGGGTGGACTATAAATTTCTCATGCATTACCCCGTATGTATAACGGGAAGTTTGTAAGATTTAATGATAACCTTTCTCTTCTATTTTTTGGGGCAATACTAGAGGTTTTCTCTCCTCAACTCTTTCCTCCGGTGCTCCTAATGAGATAAGTTGTAAAAATGTTTCACATTATTAATAAAAAAACTTTATGATGTTATGCCAATGACTTTCAGGCACATAATACTTGGAAGGCCATGGAAGAGCCTTAAGGAACCAACTCAATTCAAGGATGAACTATCTCATTTCCTTTCCAGCTTCTCCCTCTCTGAAATGGAAGGTTTACATTTTGGTTTATCCAGATTAATACATTTTCTTCCATTACTAGGTTTTACCTTCTTCCCTTGTAGCTGTTCTATTCCTTGTTTCACACGTTTTCCCTTTTCAGGTCCAGATGCCTTTACTGGCAAATTGGTGACAAAATTATTGCATAAGACTTGTATTTTCTTATTCATACATGATGGAAGGCTATTATGCACTTGTCCTCCTTTAAAATACTTGTAAGGACTACATTCTTTGACAACAAGGAAAATATGGACATTAAGTTTAAATTTATTTTTGCTATCATCTACCCACTCAAAAATGTAGGCATCTCCATCCTCAAGATTATTGGCAATTGGAAAATATCTCCATCCATGAATAAAGGAAGCTTCAGCAAGATCTCTAAGGAATCATACAGGCCATTCCCTTCTGTTAGGATCCACAAGAGTCACCATTGTTCTTTCTCTTGGTCATTTGAGTTTATCCACAAATGTGTTCAGTGTTGTCTGTAGAAAAAAATTTCACATAAAATAAGAAACATTACCTTAAGAACCATCTAAACACTATTATTAAAAAAAATGTAACAAAACATAGAAACCCAAAATATCCTTTAGACAATAATAGATTGGCTTCTTGAACCCCTATCAAATAGACTTGTAGAGTATAGGAGACTGTAATAAAATAGAGATTGTTGAATATCACCCCATATCTGAAGACAATATTTCTAAATACAAGCAGGCATAGAGAGAGGCCAAGGAATCTTACAAGCCTAAAATATCGGTATACACTATATGGCCTCATAATTACTAAGCCAAAGAGGTTTTTTGATATGAAATACTTAGCAGCCTCCAGGGCCAATTTCTTTTCTATTGTGTTAACAGGACATCTACGAGAAAAATTATGACTATGCATCCCTCTGCTCATCTCTTCAATTTTTATTTTTGTAGATTTCACCATCTGACGTTCCTTTTCAGTAAGAGATGGATGGAAATGTTCGTGACTCTTTAAAGAATGGCCTAAATGCAAATTAAAACTTGTGGTTGTTCAAATGGTAAGTTTAGAGTTTCCCATAATTTGGGAGAAACGAGTTTGGAAAGACTTCAATATTTCATTGAGGGAAAAGATTTTACTTACATTGAGAAGAAACCTTAGGTTTTTTCACTTCATTTTCAATGTCTTCTGTTGATTTTCTTTTCAACTCAAAAGATAATTTTATGTTCATCAAGTGATCAAAACTTTTTAGAATAGCACTTGTGGAAGGATCAGGGCATTTCCTTTGTGACTCAAAATTACTTTGGATCTTCTCAGAATGAAAAACATAAATATCTTTTTCACAGTCATTCTTCCCATATATCCAAACTCTAAAATACATCCTACATATGTATTTAAATAATAAAAAATCCCCAAACTCTATCACATGTTGATATACAAAAATTTCCCAGCCCATACCAAAAAACTCAATTCTAGTGCTTGTACTACATAATTTGACACCCCACCATTCACCAAACTCTCTCACCAAAAAGCCCTAGTTCCTAGGGTCATAAACCTAGGGTCTATTCAAGAAGACCTTGACAACCCTCTCTAGATTGATCCAATGGTTCTAATACACCATATTTGATATGAACATTCATGTTCCTTCACCAAAAACCTCCACCCTTAATTGAATTCACTCCCATGCCTAGTCACTATCCCCAACACCACTCTGTTCCTTCACCTTCTTAGAAAATAAAATAATGATTCAAATGCATGGAAATGTAAATAATGAACACAACAATGTATTTACTTTACTACCCTATCCAAAAAAAGTTCCAGTCAAGCATATGAAATTGTTGTTTCATTAATTGTTCACCTAGAGCCTCCAATATGTCAAATCAGCCTTTTTCTCCCGATCCTTCCAAAAAAATAAATGAACTCTTGATTATTTTAGATACCCTTTTGGGTTCTATAAATCCTACCCAAACCCCAAGATAGACTCCTTTGGACCATCTAGTAGATCCAATACCTTAGCAGTCACCAACTACACCTAATTTCATCACCATTACAATGAAACTCATGGATATATTCACTCCCCAACATCCCAACCAAGAAAAAGTCTTTCATAAGGTTTAAAAACAAAAAAAAAATTAAGTTTTTAAGGTCTCAACATCTACCCATTCTTCTAGCCACCAAACCCTTGTTTCTAGGGTCACACAACTAGGGCCTACAAAAATGGAACCTTACAACTTCTTCCATATCAAACCAGTTGATCAAAAACATTATTATGGATCCCAAAATGCATAATCCACCATAAAAACATCCACTCTTAAGGATTTACACTCACCAAAATGATTGGTGCCAAAATAGGGCTCTCCCAATCACTAACTATGACCCCAAATCTAGTCACTATCAAGAATACCAGTAATTTCCTCTGGAAAGATAAATAACAACCAAGGAAAATTCCTTACATCATAGACCAATTCAAATCACATTTTATGTAAATATTTTAATTCACTGGTCTTAGATTGCACTTTGAGCCGAAGTGTCCCTCAATGTCCCTTCAGCATGAAATTAGTGATCTTTACGGGGTCATATCTCAAAGGTCATGTGAGGTAGCATCAAGATGTTAGGTGCTACGGGACCATGTTGACAGGGCCTACAATAACCTATCTTAGTTTTTAGAGATTCAAGTTCGTTTAAATTTGGTAACACATTCTTGGTTGATGTCAAATCTCACAATGTTCCTTAGTTGAAATGGCCAACATTGCGTATCTTTCAAACTGTCGGTCATAGCATCATTTGTGTTGGCTTGTGGTGACTGCTTAGGAAAGTACTATACACTTTTCCTCCTGCCCTCACCGAGGAAAGATATTGTATTATATGGCTTAGGGTTGGGGATTTCATGATGTATGGTTTTAGTACTTGTGACAGAATTGAGCTGTAAGGGATTATAGATTGTAATCAGGTTGTAATCACTGGATAATAATAATATTGGACTTTCTATTGGTGGACATAGCCTAGGGATTGGGTGAACCACGTTAAAGCTTTATGTCTTGTGTTCTTTTCTGTGTGGTTTATTAATTTCTGATGTTGGTTATATTTGCATGTAACTGTTATTTATGTCTTGTTAATCCTAAAAAACTGTCTATTCCAATAGCTCTAAATGGCTGGGTAAATGCTAGGGGCAGCCTCATTTGCCACACATAGTCATTTGAACACCGCTGATGACCCCAAGCTGAAGTGTCCATCAAGGTCCCTTTAGCATGAAATCAATGATCTTTACAGGGTCATATCTCAGAGCTCATGTGAGGTAGAATCAAGCCATTAGGTGCTATGAGACCGTGTTGTCAGGGCCTACAATAACCTATCTCAGTTTTCAGAGATTCACGTTTGTTTAAATTTGGTAACACACTATTGGTTGATGTCAAAACTCAAAGTGTTCCTTAATTCCAATGGCCAACATTGTGTATCTTTCAAACCGTCGATCGTAGCATCAAACCGTCTATTCCAACAGCTTTGAATGGTCGGGTAAATGCTAGGGGCAACCTCATTTTCCACACACAATCCTTCAAACGCTATCGATGACTCTGGGCCAAAGTGTCCCTTGAGGTCCCTTCAACATGAAATTAGTGATCTTTACGGGGTCATATCTCAAAGCTCGTGCGAGGTAGCATCAAGCCATTAGGATCTATGAAACTATGTTGTCGGGGCCTACAATAACCTGTCTCAATTTTTAGAGATTCAAGTGCATTTAAATTTGGCAACACATTCTCGGTTGATGTCAAATCTCACAGTGTTCCTCAGTTCAAATGGCCAACATTGTGTATCTTTCAAATCATCGGTCGTAGCATCAAACTGTCTATTCCAACAGCTCCGAATGGCCAAGCAAACACTAGGGGAAATCTCATTTGCCACACATAGTCATTCAAACATGACCGATGACTCCGGGATGAAGTGTCCCTCAAGGTCCCTTTAACATGAAATTAGTTATCTTTATGGGGTCATATCTCAGAGCTTGTGTGAGGTAGCATCAAGCTATTAGGTGCTACAAGACCGTGTTACTAGGGCCTACAATAACCTATCTCAAGTTTCAAATATTCAAGTTCATTTAAATTTGGCAACACATTTTCGGTCGATGTCAAAACTCATAGTGTTCCTTAGTTGAAACGACCAACATTGTGTATCTTTCCAACTGTTGATCGTAGCATCGAACCATCTATTCCAACAGCTTCAAATGGCTAGGTAATCGCTAGGAGCAACCTCATTTGCCACACACAGTCATTCGAAGACCACTGATGACTCTGGGCTGAGGTGTTCCTCAAGGTCCCTTCAACATGAAATCATAAATCTTTACAGGGTCATATCTCAAAGCTCGTGCGAAGTAGAATCAAGCTGTTAGCTACTATAGGACCGTGTTATTGGGGCCTACAATAACCTATCTCAGTCTTCAGAGATTCAAGTTCATTTAAATTTGGCAATACATTATTAGTCGATGTCAAATCTCACAGTTTTCCTCAATTGAAACAACCAACATTGTGTATCTTTCAAACTGTCGATCATAGCATTGAATCGTCTGTTCCAATAGCTTTGAATGGTTGGGTAAATGCTAGTGGAAACTTTTTTTTTCCACACACAGTCGTTCGAATGCCGCTGACCAGTCTGGGCCAAAGTGTCCCTCAAGGTCCCTTCAACATGAAATCGATGATCTTTACGGGGTCATATCTCAATGCTTGTGTGAGGTAGCATCATGTTGTTAGGTGCTATGGGACCATGTTGCTCGAGCCTACAATAACCTATCTAATTTTTTAGAGATTCAAGTTTGTTTAAATTTGGCAACACATTCTTGGTCGATGTCAAATCTCATAGTGTTCCTTAGTTGAAATGACCAACATTGCGTATCTTTCCAACTGTCATTCATAGCATCGAACCATTTGTTCCAATAGCTCTGAATGGCTGGGTAAAGGCTAGGGGAAACCTCATTTTCCACACACAGTCATTTAAATGCCGCTAATGAATCTAGGCCGAAGTGTCCCTCAAGGTCCCTTCAGCATGAAATTAGTAATCTTTATGGGGTCATATCTAAGAGTTCATGTGAAGTAGCATCAAGATATCAGATGCTATGGGACGGTGTTGCCGAGGCCTACAATAACCTTTCTTAGTTTTCAAAGATTCAAGTTCATTTAAATTTGGCAACACAATCTCAGTCGATGTCAAATCTCACAGTGTTCCTCAGTTGAAACAATCAACATTGCATATCTTTCCAACCATCGGTCGTAGCATCGAACCATCTATTCCAACAACTTTGAATGGCCAGGTAAATGCTACTGACAACCTTGTTTTCCACACATAGTCATTTGAACACCACCAACCACTTCGGGCCAAAGTGTCCCTCAAGGTCCCTTCAGCATGAAATTGGTGATCTTTACGGGGTCATATATCGGAGCTCATGCAAGGTAACATCAAGCTATTAGGTTCTACGAGACCGTGTTGTCAGGGCCTACAATAAATTATCTCATTTTTCAAAGATTCAAATTCATTTAAATTTGGAAACACATTCTCAGTCGATGTCAAAACTCAAAGTGTTCCTAAGTTCAAAAGGCCAACATTGTGTATCTTTCAAACCGTCAATCGTAGCATCGAATTGTATGTTCCAACAACTCTAAATGGTCGGGTAAACGCTAGTGGAAACCTCATTTTCCACACATTCGTTCAAATGCCATCGACCACTCTGGGCCTATGTGTCCCTCAAGGTCCCTTCAGCATGAAATCAATGATCTTTACAAGGTCATATCTCAGAGCTCATGCAAGGTAGCATCAAGCCGTTAGCTGCTACGGGACCGTGTTGTCAGGGCCTACAATAACTCGTCTCAGTTTTCAGAGATTCAAGTTCATTTAAATTTGGAAACACATTCTTGGTCAATGTCAAATCTCACAGTGTTCCTTAGTCGAAACAACAAACATTACGTATCTTTTACAGCATCAGTTGTAGCATCGAACTATCTATTCTAATAGCTCCAAATTATCAGGTAAACACTAGTGACAACCTTGTTTTCCATACACAGTCATTTGAACACCGCTGACGACTACGGGTCAAAGTGTCCCTCAAGGTCCCTTCAACTTAAAATTGGTGATCTTTATGGGGTCATATCTTAGAGCTCATGTGAGGTAACATCAAGCTGTTAGGTGCTATGGAACTGTGTTGTTGGGGCCTACAATAACCTATCTCAGTTTTTAGAGATTCAAGTTTTTTAAAATTTGGCAACACATTCTCGGTCGATGTCAAAACTCATAGTGTTCCTTAGTTGAAATGACCAACATTGTGTATCTTTCAAACCATCGTTTGTAGCATTGAACCACCTATTCCAACAGCTCTGAATGGCTGGGTAAACACTACCTACAACCTTGTTTGGCACAGATAGTCATTGAAACACCGTCAACCACTTCGGGGCAAGCAGGAGGATGAGTGCAAATATGTATTTAGATGAAAAAGGGCTTGTGGTCCATTTTGAAATTTGATGATGTATTGATCATTTTGTAACCCAATCTTAAATGTAAGCCTTAATGGCACTGATAAGCCTAAAAGGTACCTAGGGGTCACTAGGAATGGTTATGTATTGATCGTAGGTTAGGGGTTGATGGAAATAACCTATAAGGGTAGTACACTATCAATATGTACTAAGGCCATTATAGCCTTTACATAGTGTTAAAAGCACTAAATGTGAACAATCTTGTAAATTGCCTATATTGGCAATATAAGCCAAATATGGCTTAATTAGAGTTAGTAGGGGTTAGTAGGAATTATAAGTTAGTTTGGTTTGTAAAGGTTGTCTCTAAACCTTTTATAAGTAGTCAGAGTGGACAAAGGGTGTTGGATTGTCAAGTTGACAACTTTTCTTGTCAACTTGACAACTAATTCTAGTGTTTGTCATTAATAATCAGTCATTTAGGGGACAATTAGAAGTTAGTTTGTAGGTTCTAGTCGGTCTTTTGGAAGATTATATTCTATTTGGAAGGGATCCACATGAGTGGATAGTGAAAGAATGTTGTTGATCTGAAATGGATCGAGTTTGTATTAGGTTGAATCAATAAAATCAAAATTTCTCTACACATTGGTATTCCGCTGGCCTATGGGTATAGTCAACAATAGTGAATTGTTGTAGTTGATCTAAATGTGATCCTTGTTTAGTTTGATTTAGGAAAATTTATTTGCATTTGTTTTGACTTGGCTATAATATCTTTTCATTACCTTCATCACTGACAACACCAAGGATTTAATTGGTGTATTGATAGTGACTGGTATAGGGGTACAATAAAAAACTAAGGGTTGAAATTCCCTAAAATGTAAGGGAACTCCCACCCCTGTGTTAATTATATATTGGTGGGAGATGCCTTGTATATATTTCATGCATTTTATATGACTTTAAGTGCAGGGAAGGAGCAAAGGTGGTGAGAAGGAATAGTGGCAAGCCTGGTGAACACATACAGTGAAGGGTGTATTTGATAAGCGCCAGTCATGCCTGGAAGATGCCCAATGAAGGGAGTGGATAAGGGATGGTTTAAATGGTCTATGTGGATGTAGGGGAAGGTGTTAGAACCTTTAGTGTGGTTGTGAGTTGCAGGTAAGGGTAGTTTCCCTAAAATCCTAGGTTATTGACCCTAGAAACAAGGGTTTATTGATTTGGGAGTTTGATGAATGGTGGAACTTTAAGAGTTTGAAAATCTTATGTTTTGGAAGGTCTAGGAAGACTGTTTCAAGCCTTTGAGTCCTGGAGATAAGTAGGGATAAGAGTTTCTTCTTTGAGAAAGGGCTAATTAGGCCTAGATGGAGAACTAGAGGGTGGAGAAAGTCTTCACCAGTCAAATGGTAGAAACCTGAGGTTGTTAGGATTTTAATAAATTTGAAAAGGTATTTGAAAATTTAAAAACCTTGCTAGGTTGTTTGGGGATTTTGCGAGTAAATTTCTAATTTCAAGGTGTGAAGGGCTACTAGACAGGCCTAGAAAGGCTATAGAAGAGAAATGGTTGAAGTTGAGTTGATGGGAGTGAATGGGAAGTTGTAACATGGTAAATAGACCATGATAAGATGATTTATGGTGTTGGGAACAAGGTGATAGGTCTAGTCATAGTTTTGGCATGGTGGAGGCACTAGGTGCACTAGGTGGCCTAGGATAGAGTTGATGCTAGAAGACATTGGAACAAGGAAACAAGAAAGTGAATTTGAGTAGTATGGTTTTGGGAGTGACTTACAAAGTTAGAGAACTCAACTAGATCCTTGAGTGAGGTTAATTCCTTGAGTGGATTCTAAGTTGTTTGAAGAATCCTCGAGTTGAGTTAGTCTCCTTAGGGTGATAGTGAATGTTGTAGAGTTAGTCTCCTTAGGGTGATAGTAACAATATACATCAATAAACATAAATGCATAACTATAAGGCATGGGAAATTTACAAAGCATAAGGCATCCACATAAACATAAATTAGTATACATCAATACACCAAACACATGAATTGCATACCTAAAACATAAAAAATATATATTCATAGGGAATGAAGCCAAATATATATGTCCAATAATGTCATACATTGAATATATACAATACAGTTAAACTGGCTTCCCTAAACCCAAATGGATGTACAATGTATCCATTTTACAATATATTAAAAATATGTCCACTAATGCCATATAGGCATAAAATATATATCCCCAATCTAGTCCTTTCTCGCCAGGGGAAGAAAACAAATCCTGAGCTGTCTTTGATCATCGCATCGATGGAGATGTAGTGGATTCTATAGTCTTCTAAGTGCGCTCACTCGTCCTCCTATCTAGACTCTTTTGTAGCTCGAGTTGATAAAAAAAAATTTAAGCATCAATAACTAATATACATCAAAATTGAATTATACAATGACATAACATTGAATATTCGCTTACCACTAGCAAATAGTCACTATGTACATCCACTGAAGGCACATGTTGATGATCTGGAGTAATAAGTCCCTACAACAATTATCAAAATAATAATTAAAATACATACATGAATATCATTATAAAGTTCAATACAAACTATTAAAATAACAATTAAAATTAAGTGATCTCTTTCATACCTCAGTTAGTGCTTTAGAACTAGCTATTGCTACAGGTACTCCATGATCCAAAGTATCACGAATAGAAGGAGGAGTCTCTGATGTCAATAAAAAAAAGTATTATGCAGTTATCAAGATTACATGTATTTTTTACAACCCTACTAATGAGTAAATGATACCTCCGTGAAGGTTCCACCATGTCCTTCAGTGTGTGGTGTCGATGTCGAAGCTCCAACATTCAACTAGTGCACATGTACATGGAAAATTGTAAGATAACCATTCATATAAGAATGTATTACTAACATGTTAATTATAATGCATTATTACATATATACCTATGGACTCAATGGTGATGTCACAAAGCCAGGTGAAAGAATGTGATCACCACAATGACCACTTTGCCTCTGGATTTTGATCATAATTTGTCTAGTAATTTAGTTATTCATTCATTTATTATTAAATATAATCAAATAAATCAAATTAACATGCAAATAAAGATACCTCAAGGAAAGTGGCATGATGCACTTCGCTATATGTTGTGAATGTCAATGGCCCACTGGTGAACTAATGCGCATGCTATCATGTCCCCTTTTCAAATAATTAAAAATAATAACTTTGCTAAGGCTGGCAGGCTCAAAAAGTGAAGTTTCAGGAAAAGGGGCTAATCTTTGGAAACCAATGGATTAATAAATGAAAATTATTATTAAAATATGTATTATTTACCCCTCTTGGTCTTGAGTTAGGGTTATGCCCTCTTTTAAAGGGGTTTGGAGGCATTTTGGGCTCATTCTAGAACTTGATTTTTGCTCATTGCTTTGTTGTTCTTTAGAGGCTGCCAAACCTGTGGAGAAGAAGACCCAAGGATGGGAGTTTTCAAGTTTATAGGAAGGATAAGGATGGGAGTTTGAGGCCATTCCATGTGCAAGCTCAGGCAGAGTTTTCCCTTGTGCTAAAAAGTGCAAATTTGTGAGTTTTCGGGTGTGTTTCTTGTAAGAGTTTGATGTTTCCGGTTGAGTATTTCATATCAGTTTGGTTTTCTATTGTATTGTAGACATTTTGATGTTAAAATAGAGTTGAATATATGTATTGGGTCGTGGTTATACTTCTATGATAGATTATTAGTGTCTTGTGGTGTTTCCGGGCTATTTTGTGTTGTTTTCGGGAGCTCGATGAGCATTGTTTTTGTCCTCCCTTTGGGAGCTGTTGTGTAAAATCTATACAGATATGGAAATGTCATTTTGTAGGCTGTTATGATGGAAAATTTTTTGTAAAAATTTATACTTTCAGATTTATCAATAATATGTGAAGCTGTGAAATTTTTGGCACTATTTCGGGCATACCCGATTTGGGTTTTATTGAGAAATTGGTTGATCTTTTGAAATATTGGTTGTTTGATTTTAAAATCTGATCAAAGGATTTAAATATAATATGAAATCAGAAAGGGTACATTTCAGTGGTATCAGAGCTATGATCTTGCCAGCCTGAGGGTTTGTAGAAGTTTGTATGCAACTAAGTGAAAGAGAAAAGAGATATTTGCAATGAGAAAAGAATAAAGAAATTTTGATCAAACCTCTAGTTGAAAATAAAAGTACAAAATCTAAGGAAGGAAAAAGTATGGCTGACCTAGATGAGATGGAAAAGAAATTCTTCTAGGACATCCAGAATACTCAGAAGCAAACAGTGGATAGTTTGGTAGAAACTAGAGAGGCTTTATGGATATTGACAGAAAAATTGCAAGGAGTTGTATCTACTAATAAGAAAGGAAGCACTTTAGAGGAGCCAAGAAATCTAAAACACACACCCTCTAAATCAACAAAAACTATTTTCTTGCCTGCAGATGAGCCACCGGTACCGAATCTAGCCCTTAGTCCTATGGAAGAGGTTACAGGTAACTTGATTGCATTAAGAGCTACTTATAATGGCTTAGATGATTACTTTCACAGTTTGGTTCCATTTAGAGAATATGTGGATATGATGAACACTTTGATGCCCAAGAAAGAGTACAAGAGGGAGCATGACATAAGTGGAAAAGAGCTCAAAAATAAAATAAGCAAGTTTACATCACCTACTTTTGATGGAACAAATAAAATTTCAGCTAGAGCATGGCTATAAAAATTACAGACCTTCTTCACACTTAACCCCATGAAGGAGAGTGATGCCGTTCAATTCGCAAGTCTACACTTGGAAGATGTAGCCTATGATTGGTGGTATCATGGAATGACTACTCAAGGTCATGATCAGGTAACTACATTTGATGATTTCAGTCAAAGAGTGATAGATAGATTTGATCTCAAGGATGATGAAGAGTATTTTAAAGAATTGTCAAAGTTGAAGCAAACCAAACCAGTTAATGAGTATATAGAAGAGTTTCAAAAGGTGGCTGTTATGGTACCTAATATGAGTGAAAAGAGGATTGTTTATCTTTTTCTTGATGGTTTGGAAAATTCTGTTAAGGGTTTGGTTAAGGCTTTCTCACCCTCAACCTTACAGGAAGCTATCAAAAGAAGCTTGCAACTTGAAACTTGTGTGCCTATGAAACTAGTCACTAATAAAAAACCCCCAAATCTTTGGCAACATAAGGGGAATTTTTAGAAAAAGACTTTTCCAACACCACCACCAAAGAATGTGATAAATGTAGCAAAAAAGAAGGTAGATGAAGAGACTAGGGGTGAATTACAAAGGAAAAATCTTTGTTTCACTTGTAGAGAACCATGGGTTCCAGGACACAGATGTTTGGGGAAAGGTCAAGTGCACTATATTGAAGTTGCTTTAGAATCTAATTCAGATGAGCATGAGGAATTTCATGACACTAAGGAGGAGGAAGAAGAAGAGAAAGAAAAATAAATCAGCAAGGATGACACTTTAGCAGCATTATTAGGAGTCCCAAGATACCATCCCTTTCGAATTCGAGGGGTACTAGCAGGGAAAAGATTGAAAATTCTTCTTGATAGTGGGGCAACTCACAATTTTATTGATGAGGGATTTGTCATGAGAATAGGGCTTAAAGTAGAAGATTTTGAGGGATTCAATGTTACTGTAGCTGATGGATTCACTATGCCTTGCACACGGGTGGTGAAACAACTCAAGATGACCTTAGGAGATTATGAGTTATGTGATGAATTCTATGTTGTTGGCTTTGGGGAGACAAATCTTGTATTGGGTGTTCAATGGTTGCACTCTATTGGAGGCTATTACATGAACCATCAAACTATGGAGTTTAAATTTCATTCCAATGGGAAAGAAGTTTTATTGTGAGGCTTATCGAATGGAGCACCTAAGGTGGTCACTGCAAAGAGGATGGAGAGGACTTTTTGAAGAGGACAAGTAGCATGGGTAGTAGGAGTCATAATCCATCCAACAAGCTCTCCAAAGAATCAAGGTAATTTCCATTTTGAAATTCAAAATATTCTTGATAAGCATAGTATAGTTTTCAATGATTTGCCTTCGGGATTACCACCAGATAGAGGTTTTGAGCATGTTATAGAGTTAGAACAGGGTGCCAAACCAGTTATAACAACTCCATACCACCATACAAGAGGTTATAAGGAAGAAATAGAAAAAAATATTAAGGAACTCCTGGACATGGGATTCATAAGGCCTAGCTCTAGTCCATTTGCATCGTCTGTGGTACTTGTCAAGAAAAAGGATGGTACAATGAGAATGTGTATAGACTACAGGGCTCTAAACAAGAAGACCATAAAAAATAGGTATCCCATACCATGCATAGATGAACTCATTGATGAGTTACATGGTGCTGTATACTTCTCAAAAATTGACTTAAGATCAGGGTACCATCAAATCCACATGAGGAGAGAAGATGTGGAAAAGACTACTTTTAGATGTCACTATGGGCACTTTGAATTTCTTGTTATGCCATTTGGCCTCACTAATGCACCAGAAACATTCCAATCTTGTATGAATAAGGTATTTAGCAAGCATCTTCGAAAATTTGTTTTGGTATTTTTTGATGATATCTTGATTTACAGTAAAACATGGGAAGCACATCTAAAGCACATAGACACTATTTTGGGAATCTTGGAGCAGCAATCCTTCTATGCTAAGCTATCTAAATGTGAGTTTGGTTTGACAAAGATCCTATATTTGGGACATATTATAAGTTCTAAAAGAGTACAGGTTGATTAACAAAAAATCTAGGCAATTTTGGATTGGCCTCCACTAATCTTACATAGTTGAGAGGTTTCTTTGGGTTGTGTAGCTACTATAGAAGATTTGTCAAGGGATTTTCTTAGCTTGGTGCCCCTTTGATTGATTTAACAAAGAAAGGAGATTTTATTTGGATAGAAGAGGCACAAAAAACATTTGATAAGCTTAAGGAGGTAATGAGTTCATGCCCTGTGCTTGCAATTCCAAATTTCTCTTTACCTTTTGTTGTTGAATGTGATGCTTTTGGAGAAGGTATAGGGGCTGTCCTAACTCAAAGGGGACATCCAATAGCATTTGAGAGTAGAAAATTAAATCAATCAGAGAAAGGTTACTCCATCTATGATAAGGAAATGTTGGCAATCATGCATGCACTTCATAAGTTTATACAATATTTGGTATGTGGGAGATTCATTGTAAAGATAGACCATAATACCCTCAAGTTCTTCTTGAACCAAAGGGATTTGAATGATCATAAAAAAAAATGGGTAAGAAAATTGCAAGCTTATGATTTTGATATTGAATACATTAAAGGAAAGAATAATGTGGTTGTTGATGCTCTCTCAAGAAAGCCCACTTTGTGTTCCTTAACATCTATCTCTGCTGATTGGAAAGTCTCCATACTTTCAGAGTATGCTAAAGATTCCTTTGCCACCAAGATTTTGGATAAGTTAGTGGATGATAATAGGTACAAGTTTGTTGATGAATTGATTTATTACAAGAACAGGATCTTCTTAGTGCCAAGATCAAAAACTAAGGAGAGGATATTAAGGGCCTTTCATGACACACCTTTGGTTGGTCATCAAGGATACTTCAAGACATATAGGCAACTTTGAGAGTGGTTTTCATGGAAGGGTATGAAGGAGGATGTCCTTAAACACATTAAGGAATGTATGGTATGCCAAAAAAACAAGAGTGAGCAAATTTTTCCTACAGGGTTGTTGCAGCCACTTCCTATTCTTGAACAAAAATGGGAAAGTATTTCCATGGACTTCATCACTGGGTTGCCCAAGGTTCAAGGTAAGGATTTCATATATGTGGTGGTAGATAGACTAACTAAGTATGCACATTTCTTTCCCATCACATCTGATTTCAAGGCATCACAAGTGACAGAATTGTTCTTCAAGGAAATTTTTAGGTTACATGGCTTGCCTAAAAACATTGTCATTGACTGGGACAGTAGATTCCTCAACTCTTTTTGAAAGGAGCTCTTTCATTTGGTAGGAAATGAACTCTCTCTTAGTACTAGCTATCACCCTCAAATAGATAGACAAATAGAGATAGTTAATAAATGGATAGAGGGATATTTAAGGAACTATGTTTCAAATCAACAACATGCTTGGGTGAAATGGTTGCACCTAGGGGAGTATTGTTAGAATACATCTCATCACATGTCTATTGGTATGACTCCTTTTCATGCTCTTTATGGTGATGATGCCCTTTCCTTTTTTGATCTAGTACTTTCAGATAGTAGAATACCTGTAGCAAGTGATTTCATTAAGCAAAGCCAAGACATAATAAGGTCCCTCAAGGATAATCTACAACATGCACAGAACCAACAGAAGTTGTATGCTAATAGGAAAAGAACTGAAAGATCTTTTGAGGTGGGAGATTTGGTATTTTTTAGGTTGCAACCATATAAGAAAAGTACCTTGAAGAGGAGTGGGGCAGAGAAGCTCAATCCAAGGTTCTATGGGCCTTATAAGATCATCAGGAAGGTAGGAGAGGTAGCTTATGAATTGGAGCTCCCACCGAATAGAAAAATACATAATGTTTTCCATGTCTCTTGCCTGAAGAAGGTTCTAGGCCAAAAAACCATAGTATCTTCAGAATTACCACCTCTTGATGATGAAGGAAAATTAGTTTTGATACCAGAAGAGGTTTTGGATACAAGAGAGAAAAGATTAAGAAATAGGAGTATCACAGAGCATTTGGTCAAATGGAAAGGATTACCATTGGAGGATGCAACTTGAGAGGAGAACATATTCTTGAGCATCCCAACCTTCATTTCTTGAGGACAAGCAATATTTGGGAGGGAGGACTTGTCATGTCCCCTTTTCAAATAATTCAAAATAATAACTTTGCTAAGGCTGGTAGGCTCAAAAAGTGAAGTTTCAGGAAAAGGGGCTAATCTTTGGAAACCAATGGATTAATAAATGAAAATTATTATTAAAATATGTATTATTTACCCCTCTTGGTCTTGAGTTAGGGTTATGCCCTCTTTTAAAGGGGTTTGGGGGCATTTCAGGCTCATTCTAGAACTTGATTTTTGCTCATTGCTTTGTTGTTCTTCAGAGGCTGCCAAACCTGTGGAGAAGGAGACCCAAAGATAGGAGTTTTAAAGTTTCTAAGAAGGCTAAGGATGGTATTTTGAGGCCATTCCATGTGCAAGCTCATGCAGAGTTTTCCCTTGTGCTGAACAGTGCAAATTTGTGAGTTTTTGGGAGTGTTTCTTGTAAGAGTTTGATGTTTCCGGTTGAGTATTTCATATCAGTTTGGTTTGCTGTTGTATTTCAAACATTTTGATTTTAAAATAGAGCTTAATATATGTATTGGTTCATGGTTATACTTCTGTGATAGATTATTAGTGTCTTGTGGTGTTTCTGGGCTATTTTGTGTTGTTTTCGGGAGCCCGATGAGCATTGTTTTTGTCCTCCATTTGGGAGCTGTTGTGTAAACTCTATATAGATCTGGAAATTTAATTTTGTAGGCTATTATGATGGTGAAATTTTTTTAAATGTCTACTTTCAGATTTATCAATAATATGTGAAGCTGTGAAGTTTTTGGCACTATTTCGGGCATACCCGATTTGGGTTTTATTGAGAAATTGGTTGATCTTTTGAAATATTGGTTGTTTGATTTTAAAATCTGATCAGAGGCTTTAAATATCATATAAAATTAGAAATGGGACATTTCACATGCACAATAAGTTATGATACAATTATTCATATAATTACATAATAACCAAATATATTAATTAAAGTGTTTTATTCGATACATACTTGTGGAATTGATGACGATGTGTAGAAGGGGACAGGAGGATCATTGCCACTACCACTGCCACCACCACTAACACTCTTGCCCTAAATTTTGATCATAATCAATAGGTACTAAATTAATTAGTTATTCTTTTATAAATGAAATACGATCAAAGAAATTTAATGAACTTGGAAATATTTACCTGTGTGTCAATGCCAAATGTCATAGAAAATGATCAGTCATCATTCTAGGATCCTCTTCCTCTCTTTCAATAGTACCAAATGTGTACAAGCATCCACATGACCAAAAAATATGCCCCCTCAAAGATTGACCATGGTCACCCTCAACTAAAGGAGTGGCACACTGAATGAGAGTCTCTGTGACAGCACTAATCATGCCTAGTGTGTTTGCCTCTACATGTTCCTTCACAACGGAAGGAATAGTAACTTGATCCACCTGTGGCTTGCCAATAGGAACCCTAGGTGCGTTAGGGTCATGATGTGTCCCCACTCTATCAAATGATGACCCCCCTCCTCTACCCTAAGAATCTAGATGGTCAAAATAATTTGGCACCTCCTTGAGTACAAACTCGCAATAGAGTTTCCTCAAGAAATATATAGGAACCTCATGATTGTTACAAGGAGTCTCTCCGAAACTTTTTTTTTAATGTTTTCATTTAAGAACCAATGAATTGGGAACCTCCTTGTTGTAGTTCTAAGAGTATCTGTGTCCCCTAGTTTTTTAAAGAGTTTGCAAATGTCATCTTTTGTGATTTTTTTCTTTTTTATGTCTACATAAGATAATTTATTTGCATAATATTGTTTTTGTTCTTCTCTTTTATCCTACCATAAATTAATTTTCCCACTAACCGAGCTTACATGGGTAAACATTGCTTCCAATGATTTCACAAGTCTTTCCCTTCTAAGATTTTTACCAATAAAATCTTTTAACCTCTTAATTAAAGATTCTAATTCTTTTTTCCCTCTTTCAATTTGGTTGATCAAATTTTCTTGTGTTCCAAGAGGAGGTTTCTCGATTGGTGGAGGCAATTGAGGTTCATTTTCTTGGTTATTTTCTTCATTTGTTTCTTCATTCATTTCTTCATGAGGAGATGGAGGGTTTGGTGGAGGGTTTGGTTGAGGGAGATTATTTCTTCCTCACAATTAAAAAACTAGATTTTAAAATCTTAATTACGTGCATAAAATCTAAGAAAATAAATTTTAAGAAAACTAATTTTCACAAAACTAAAATTTTAATACAAATAAGAGGCTGTTAGAATAACTGAGAGGCGGGGGGGGGGGGGGGGGGGGGTGAATCAGTTATCCAGGTCCTAAAACAAAATAAGTAACTTAAAACTTGTATCTTCAAATACTGTCACTCGGTAAACATATATCTTCTTCACTATCACTGTATTTACCAATTAACAGATAAGCTCAAAATAATTTACAGATTAAATCTAATAGTTAACATGTAAAGTCTGATAACAAATAGATAACATGTTCAACACATAACACAAAAGATTTTAACGTGGAAACCCTGTTCAGGGAAAAACCACCTGGGAACCTACAACCCAAAAATTTCACTCTTCTAAAGTGAGGCCTGTAAGGACCAAACCCTGTTAAAGGTTACAATGCACACTATTAGGTGTGACCTGGTTAGAGGATTTTCCACTAGGAGTTATCTTTCAATCTTATGTCACTCACTGTGTTGATTTACAGGATAACCATGTTTCACTGATTAGAATGAAACACAAATCAAAACTTAAAAGTCCACTCGGTTAAGAGATTTTCACTAATTACAATTGTTAGAAAGTAATAGTAGTTTGATTCACGTTATTACAACAAATTGCAGATTACAAATCAATGTTATGCTCAAACAATATTTTCTGACCATTTAACACTTCAGATCTTAAATCGACTTCACTTACAATCAATCAATACTATGCTATGTGTAGCCCAATTTTTGTAGTCTCAGTTTAGTAACCAATTGATCAGAAATTGCATGAATATAGATTCATGCTCAGCTTCCTGTAGTATCTCCTTCTTCTTCTCTTATAATATAATGTATTTTCTTTCTCCTTAAATAAACAAGTAAGCTGTTTCATTTTCATCCATTAGATTTTTCCACTTAATCTTGTTCATTGCTTTTGCCACTTTAACCTTCTTTGGTAGATGTGTCTTTAACACGTTTTAATCTTCTTCGTTAGATCTTTCTTGAATTTTTTTAGCCGTCAATCTTGTAACAAACTTTATTCTTTTTCATATCTTTACACTAATTTTGAGGTGCCAGCTCATCAATCTTCCTGGCCTACAACATCATTAAATGATCATTTGTTCTTCTCGGACAAGTCAAAAAAATGTGTCAGTAAACCTTATTGGTTAAACTTGTGCTCGGTATAAAACACACTACGTCGGTGTTCATACTGAGAATCTTGGTAAACACTAAATTGTCTTCTTTTACTAACCAATAATGCTTTGTATCTTTGAATTCCTTTCTTCATAATAGATGAATACCGCATACTAGGATCAACATAATGAGATTAGAGACTCATCAATAAGTTATCCAAAGCATTCCATAACCTCATCTACTGTGACCTTCTTCCATAACAAAGTATGAGTATACTAACATCTCCATTGTATCTGAAATACTGATATCTCCATCTTTAAGAAAAAAAAACTTAATCACAACCTTGAACTTAATCAAAGTGCAATCTATGCTAGCATCAACATGTATGATCTTCTGATAAAATAGGCTGATGCAGCATGCCAGATCACCTTAGTGACCTATAGATAGGGGATAGACCCCAAGTCTTTTCCTCAAGTACTCAAAAGTTTCTTTCAGTAGAGACTTTGTAAATATATCAGCAAGGTATTCTTTAGATGTTACAAACTCCAATTTAACTTGCTTGTCTTGTAATTGTTCCCTTAAGTAATGATACTTAATTGAGATGTACTTTGTCTTGGAGTGCATTAGAGGATTTTTTGAAATGCTAATAGCACTAGTGTTGTCACAATAAATAGTCACTGGATCTATGATCACTTCATTCATCCCTTCCAACACTTGCTTGATGTAAGCTATATTCGAGTAGTTTGTCGCAGCAGCAACATATTCAACTTTGGCTGTTGACTGAGAAATACAACTCTGATTCTCACTAGTCCATGTAACAAGTTAGTCTCCAAAGAAAAATGTGCCTCCAGTTGTACTTTTACGATCATCCACATTACCAGCTCAGTCAGCTTCAGTATATACCTTCAATTCAAATTTTCCATCTCTCGGATACCAAAAGCCATAATCTTCTATTTTCTTAAGGTATCTTAGGATTCTTTTTGTAGCTATCATATGAGATTCCCTGGGGTTAGCATAAAATCTTGCAACAATTCCAACATCATGAGCAATATCAGGTCTAGAATGCACTACATACATCAATTTACCAATCATGGATCAGTAAAGAGTCTTATCAACCTTGGTAGTATCATCTTTCTTTTTTAATTTACATCCAATAACCATCGGTGTTCCTATAGGTTTTGCATTTTCCATATCGAATGTCTTCAAGACATCATTTATGTATTTTGATTGAGTGATGAAGATTCCATCACTGTGTTGAATCACTTGCAGTCCTAGAAAGAACTTAATCTCTCTGAACATTGACATTTCAAACTCTTTCTACATCTCATCAGCAAATGCCTTACACACATTGTCTCTTCCTCCAAAAATTATATCATCAACAAAGATTTCAGCTATGATAATAGTGTCATAAGAATTTCCTTTCATGTATAGATTACTATTATCACTTGTTCTAATAAATCCAACACTTAACAAATATGTGTGTATCCTTTCATACCATGCTCTTGGAGCTTGTTTCAGTCCATACATTGCCTTGTGCAGTCTACAAACCTTTTCTTGGTTGTCTAGATCCTTAAAACTTTCAGGCTGTTCAATGTAGACCTCTTCTTCAAGTATTCCATTCAGAAAAGTAGACTTCACATCCATTTGATAAACTTTAAATTTCTTATGTGCAGTGTATGCCAGTAACATTCTAACACCCTCAAGTCTTGCAATAGGTGCAAATGTCTCACCATAATCAATTCCTTCTTCTTGTACATATCCTTTACATATAAGTCTAGCCTTGTTCCTTGTCACTTCACCATTCTCATTCAGCTTATTTCTGAAAATCCATTTAGTACCGATTACATTCTTATCCGTCTGTCTAGGTACTAAAGTCCATGTTTTGTTCTTCTCGATTTGTTCAATTTCCTCAGTCATTTCCTTGACCCATTCTTCATTATTCAAAGCAACTTGTATAGTTTTAGGTTCAAATTCACAAACCAAACAAGTACCTTGTCATGATTTACTTCTAGTTTGCATACCAGCATTCTTGTCTCCAATAATCTAGTTTTCAGGATGATGTCTTCTTACAGATCTTGCTAAGATCCTGGATCTTCTATCTTGTGCATCTTGCTCTATATTCTATTGTGCATTCAGTTCAGGTTCTTTAACTTGCTCGGTAGGTGCTCCTTGATCATCATTTTGTTCTGTTGGTTGTGCTGGTTGCTGTGCATTGCTCATTTGTCTGTCGGTTATAGTAGTCTGTGATAGTCTAGGTTGAAACTCAGGGACATCATAGTATGTAAATTGTCGGTAGTCTTAAGGTTCCTCAGTCTTTTCTTCATCTGTAAGCTTGTCATCAAATTCATCAACTCGAACATTTACACTTTCAATAATCTTGTTAGTCATCTTGTTCAGACATTTGTAAGCTTTAATTTGGGTAGAATATCCTAAGAATATTCTTTCATCTCCGTTGGAATCAAACTTACCATTCCTATCATCTTTTAGGATAAAACACTTACTTCCAAAGATTCTAAAATAACTTACATTAGGCTTGTGTCCAAACCAAAGTTCATATGGTGTTCAGTTGGAGTCCTTCTTTAACTATACTCGGTTAAGTACATAGACAACAGTACTTACAGCTTCTCTCTAGAATTTTTGTGCAACTTTCTTTTGTATCATTAGTGTCCTCACACAATCAACTATTGATTTGTTTCTTCTTTCAGCAATTCTGTTCTATTGTGGTGTTCTCAGTGTAGACACTTGTCTCTGGATTCCATGCTCATTGTAGAAGTTAGTAAATTCATCAAATATAAATTCACCACCTCTATCCGACCTTAAACATTTAATCTCCTTACCGGTTTCCTTTTCAACCTTAGCCTTATACCATTTAAACATCTTAAATGCTTCAAACTTTTCTTTCAAAAGCATCACTGTCATCAATCTAGTATAATCATCAACAAAGAGAATAAAATATCTATCACCATAGTAGCTTTGAGTTCTCATCGGTCCACATAAGTCGGTATGTACCAACTCAAGAATTTTCTTTGTTGAGAAATCTTTGCTTTTAAAACTAGATTTAGTCATCTTTCCCTTTTGATATTCATGACAAAGAGTATGATTAGGCTTATGTAAGTTAGGCAAACCTCTAACACTTTTCTTCTTACTGATCTTGATCATATTATCAAAATTTACATGACATAATCTCTTGTGCCATAGCCAAACATCTTCATCTTTCATTAGTAAACAAGAAGATTCATCAATATCAAGATAAAAAAGGTTGCCTCTGGTTTGAGTACCAGTCCCAAGAAGTCTTTCATTACCTTCATTGATTTCCACCTTTTTGTTTTCAAATACCAATCTATGACTTGAATTAATCAGCTGTGCAACACTCAACAGATTGTAATTTAGTCCATATACCCAGTAAACATTCTCACATCTTATCTTATCATTTATTACTAGGGTACCTTTACCTTTCATAGTGCACAGAGCATCATTTCCCATTTTTATAGAACCGCCATTATATTCAACTAATTCTTCAAATTTGTCTACATCACTTGTCATATGATGTGTGCAGCCACTGTCAATAATCCATGTATCATTCTTTGTTACATGTGAAATCAGGGAAGATTCTTCATGTTTCTCATCTTCTTCTGAATCATCCTTCATCGCCACAAATACAATCTCTACACTAGAATCAAATTTAGAGTTAGTCTCTTCAGCAGCAAAGTAAGCCTTCTTACCTTTATCTTTTCGGTCATCTCTATCTTTATGTTGGTAATTCTTATGAACTCTCCTTCCATAACTTCCTTGAAATCTATCTCTAGGGTCATCATCATCATTTCTTTTATGAGGACATCTAGCAGTGATATGACCTACTTCCTTGCAGTTAAAACAAGCCAAGGGTAATTTACCTTTATACTTCCCTTTGCCTTTCAGTAATCTTCTAGCCATTAACGCTTCAAGCTTATCAAGGTCATCATCAATGTCACTATCATATTTACTAGATTTCCCAATCTTCAGTTTTGACATGAAAGCAGACTCAATATTACTTCTAGAAGGTACAACATTGTTATCAAAATTATTTAGGTCAAAGGTAGTAAGCTTACCGATCAAAGTATCAAGAGTGAGATTGGAAGAATCTCAGTTTTCATGAATTGCAAACACTGTAATGGCATAAACAGGTAACAAAGTTTTGAGGATTTTGCTGATAATTATTTCTTCATCAATGGCTCCATTAGAAGCTCTTACAGTATAAACAACTTCTTTGATTTTGTTTGAATATTCCACAATATTTTCTCCTTCTTTTATTCTTGTTTCATCAAATTTTCCTCTTAAGCTCTCTGCTCTAGCTCTCTTGACAAATGTGTTACCACTATATACTTGCTCTAGTCTATCCCACATTGCCTTAGCAGTACTCAATCCTTTGATTTCTTCAAATTTACCATCGGTACAGGTAGAAGAAAGTTCCATCATTACTACATTTTGATCATGCTTATCTTTTAGCTATTCTACAGTCAGAGGACCAGTCGGTTCACTGTAGCCAGTTGTCATAAAATGTAGTGCATTTCCACCAATTCCAGCTATATGCAATTTCATTCTTTGTTGCCATACTGAGAAGATGTCTTTGTTCAGTCTGGGCACTTCCCTCTTATTCATTTTGTGATCTTTATGCTCAAGTCCTTAAAACTCTATTTGAAGCAACCAACGCTCTGATACCAATTGTTAGAATAACTGAGAGGGGGGGGGGGGGGGGTGAATCAGTTATCCAGGTCCTAAAACAAAATAAGTAACTTAAAACTTGTATCTTCAAATACTGTCACTCGATAAACATATATCTTCTTCACTGTCACTATATTTATCAATTATCAGATAAGCTCAAAATAATTTACCGATTAAATCTAATAGTTAACATGTAAAGTATGATAACAAATAGATAACATGCTCAACACATAACACAAAAGATTTTAACGTGGAAACCTTGTTAATAGAAAAACCACCTGGGAACTGGCAACCCAAAAATTTCACTCTTCTGAAGTGAGGCCTGTGAGGACCAAACCCTGTTAAAGGTTATAATGCACACTGTTAGGTGTGACTTGGTTAGAGGATTTTCCACTAGGAGTTATCTTTCAATCTTCTATCACTCACTGTGCTGATTTACAGGATAACCATGTTTCACTGATTAGAATGAAACACCAATCAGAACTTAAAAGTCCACTCGGTTAAGAGATTTTCACCGATTACTGTATAACAGCAAATGTGTTACACTTCTGTGAATCCTTCATTCAAGAAATACTCAATAATGAGCTCTTGAATATTTGATCCACAACTCTCTATCCAAGAAGTGCAAGGATCGATATTGAGGCCCTCAAATTGACCAAGTTACCCATGCAAGTGCAAACTCGGAACAAGAGATTCAAAGATGAATAGAAAACATGTTTATCTCCATGAATCTTGTTCATGCATGCACATGAAATACTATTCTAAATGATTATAAATGCAAAATAAACTAATTTAAACTATATGATTAACATGCAACTATTTTACCAATTAATATATATGAAAATCAAACTAAAATGCAATATTAAACTATATGCTAGCAAATTCAAACTAAAAGATTATCTCAAAAGCTCTAATGAAAATTGCAGCATAAGTATGTTGTGAGAATTCAGGATCCTCAACTAAGAGCAAGAGGGCTCATTTTACAGCGAAATGTGGATTTGAATCCAAATTGAAGATCAATTGAGATAAATAGAAAAGAGGAAACAAAAGTCAATTTTAGAAAGTTTGTAGGAGAATGGAATTCTTTTTATTTTATTTCTTTTTAACTGACTTGTTTCCTTTTCCATCACGAGATATTTTGGAGAAGATATTTTATTTATTTAATTGAAAAGAATAATATATCTTTTTATAAAATAAAATAGGATTATATAATTTGGAAATGAATATTAATAAAATAAAATAAAGTCATTTAATTACAAATGGATTTTAATTAAATAACATTATTTCATTTAAGGAATATTAATTTCAATTAAATAACATTATTATATTTATTTAAAAAGGGATTTATTTCTTTTAATTAAATAAAATTAATGAAATATTCAAACCTTAGGAAGAATTGAGATAATTGAAATGGTTACGATTTGATCAAAGAATTTGATTTGAATATATGGAAATTATTAATTCAGGAATTGATATTGACAAATTGAATAAATGGGGCCCAAAGTCTAGGTGACCATTTTAGGGTGCATACATTTGCCCCTCTTTGACTAATGTGAGGTTGACTCGGGATCACATGTAGTCAAAGAATAGAATTGAAGTGTGAGATCGATTTGGTATCACAAAATGACCCAGATGTGTGTTCGACAGATGGGAACACATCAGGACATAGATAAGCAGACTGGAAAAGACAAGGCCAACACCTATGAATAGGTAATTGTCAAGTCTCAAATAAGAGATAAGAATCTCAAGCAAGGTTGCCCCAAGAGAAGCAATTGATAAATTGATAAAGCTAAATCAAGGATTGAAGTTTGATAGGTATTGCCCCCTCGTGATCGAAATCAAAATGAGATAAAGGAGAAATAGTGAATTGATAAATTTGATCAAATCGAACTGAAGATAAGGTTCTTGATGTAAGATGAAAGATATAAGAATCACAGAACTAAGGTAGCTTACCAAGAAAGATTATGCCCCAAGGTTGAATTAGAAGAAAAGAAGTGGGGTGAAAGCGAATGGAAGATAGAAGCTTGGAAGAAATGGAAAGAAATGGAGAGAAGAAAGAGAATTTGCCTTCAGAAAGAAGATGCCCCAAAATCAATCAACTGTTTAAGATAGGGAATTTTGATTGAGATCATGAAAGAAGGTAAGGAAATGAAGATCAAAATGTGACCACAGTTGACTAAAAGTCCACAAGAAAGATGAAGGAAACCCTCTCAAACTCATAATGCAGCCTAAAAGTGCAAATTTAACATGAAGTCCAAATAATGTAAGCTACATGAAAATGTAAAGGTGTACTTGCAATAGGGCAACTGTAACATAGGATTTTACGTTCATCATTCATTAGAGAATGTAAAGAACTTATTTTCATCATTGGGCCATTATTACTGGACATCGGATGATCACACAATCATCACTAGTTACAAACACAACTATGAAGATATGAATGTGATTTAAATCAGATTGGAATGTGGAAAGATTCTAACATGAGCATCAAAGACATAAAGGTCAAGATGACTGCAATGTTAGCTTACCCAATTTAATGTAGCAAAACCACGCTCGTGTCAAGGCATAAATGCCAGGATGACCATGAGAATGGTTGTGCAAAAATAGTCAAGGATGATGCCTTAAATCTCCTAAGTGTGTCAAGGAGACAACAAGAGACACTGAAGAGGTTCAAGATGACACCCACAAGTAGAAAGCAAATAAAAACATGCCCCATGCCCCAAGTCCTCTAGCTATGCATCACAGAGAGACTTATTAGACAGGGACACTCAATGAAAATCAATAACAGTCGGCACACAAAGAAAAGATCATGACATATCTCAAGCATTAAGTGTTACATTTAAAAATTTAAGTGTGTAAACTGATATTGAGTTTCGAGGATAAGGATCAAATGCTTGCAAGTAGGTAAGATCACATGACCAAACTGGATAAGACCAAACTGATAAGTGTTGAAAAACACTCGATGTCAGGAGGTGTGTTGAAAAACATAGTTGGGTTGGTGTTGAAAAACACTATTTGCGAGGTGTCCTAAAGACAAGCATATCCAAGAGACCAATGCTAACACAGTGATGCCCCCTAGATAAAGACAAAGACCAATTCCAAACCAAGGCGACAAGGACAAGGCATGATGGAGAAAGGCTGTGTCGAGGACACATGCTAAGAAATAGGGGGGTGAAGGCCTCAAGTAGTGCCCGTTTCTAGGTTTTCACCACTTGGAAGAATTTTTTCAGGACTTTTTATATTTTTTGCTACCAAGGCGCCTGTTTCTAGGTTTTCTCCAAGGCACTTTTTCTATTTTTTTAAAAAAATTTTAAATTTTTGATTTTTTTGTATTTTTTGAATTTTTTGATTTTTTTTTGTACTTTTTCAGCATTATATATGAGTTTTTTTGGAATTTTTTGAGAATATATCAATTTTTTTTTTGGATTTTTTTTAGGATCAATAATTATATACAAAGGATGCCCCTAGACAGAATGAGCATCAAACTCCCAAGCAAGATCACATTGTGCAGTCCCAATGTCTAGCGAGGTGGAGAACAAGAGGGATTAGCAAGCTGGTGGGAGAGATGGAAGACAACAGAATGAAGGAGAATGAATGGAAGAAATCCTCAAAGGCAAACTCCTCAAGAGTACCCAAGCTAGGGAAAAATTATCATGTAAAGTACATCTGAACGAGTGATGGAAGGTTAGCATAGGATAAGTCAGAAAGGCATAATGTAAAAGAAGGAAAAAGATGTAGTCCAAAGGAGTAGACATGTCAAGAGGCTTCATAGCATTGTGTTTCTCTTTTTTAGATATTAGATTAGATCAAGACCAAAGGTGAAAAGGATAGCGAAAGACTAGAATGAATGGAGGAGAATAGACATGAAGGCTAGACATGAAAGAAATGAAAGTAGGATCATCGTAAGACCACTCCTGAGATAGCCAAATGTACGTGTATAGATCAACCTTGTCAAGATCAAAGAGAGGAGATGGAATGGATGAGATATGTAGAAGAACTACACATGATGCCTGATTGCTAGGTTTTCATCATGGTACTTATCCAAGGTGCCAAAAGGGAGTGGTTTTCACCATAGGAAAAAATTATTTCTCTTTACTTTTGCTACCAAGGTGCCTGTTTCCAGGTTTTCACCAAGGCACATTTTCAATTTTTTCATTTTTTTCTCTTTTTTCTTTTTTTTTTGAATTTTATAATTTTGGAAAAAGGCAAGCTTTTAGATAATGCTCCTTGAAAGTATAAACCATGATATGCCAAGGATTCAAAATTATATGCTCAAAGATGCTAATAGGGAAAGGAAGATGGAAGAGAAAAATGGAGGATACAGTTTTATGTGAAGTGAGTAGAATTGGAAGATAGGAGGAATATGCAAATGAGGAAAAATGATAGAAGGCGAGAGAATAATGAATGGAAGGATTGTGAAAGAGTAGATGGAAAGGAAGGCAAGATCAACATTCACGCACACCTTGGAGGGTGGCGAGAGGATGGAGGAAACTTGAATGAAGGAATACGTGAAGGAATATGGTGAATGTTTAGTAGAGGTTGCGGTTCAGGTGCATGGAATGGAAGAATGTTTTTGGAAGAATATGAGGTGGAAGTCTTGGAAAGCTTGAATGTCAACTTCACTTTTTGTTCAACATGAGACTCTCTTATGAGAGACTTTGGAATCCATATAGCCTTAGGATTTTTATTTCCTTTTGATGACTTAGAGAGAATATCTTGAATGATGGATTTTGGAACCCATACTTGTCTTGTAGTTTTCTTCTTAGATATCCAAGGATATTAGCATCTTCAGAGTGAGCATTAGAATTTTCAATAGGATCCTGGACATCTTGAATAAGAGCATTTTCTTTGATAGGATCATTCAAAGCTTGCAAAGACTTAGGAAGAGTAGAAAGCAGAAGTGAACATGGAATGGTAGAACAAGAAGATGGAAGACTTTGATCTTGAAAAGGATCTTTGGATAGCACAAGTGCAGAATTTGTCTCTTGAATAGGCTTAACATTGGAAGTAACAACACCATTTTTAATAACCTTAATGGAAATATCATCTTTGGAAAGTGCAAGTGTGGTAACATTATTTTCATTATCAATAAGCTCAACGGTGTGGTTAGTAGCTTGATCTTGCTTTGGAGAAGGCTTAAGACATGGTGGAATAAATGAGGAAGGGCATAAAGGATCAAAAGAACCATGATGCGGATAGAGAACATCATGAAAAGGAGTGGATGACATGGAGGGTTCTTGATCTTGATCTTTCTTTATATTCTTTTTTGTATCATTTTTAGAGTCCTCTTGACATGAAGCCACTTCTAAGGACAAGGAAGCATGTTGGAGTTGTATGGAAGACTTTGGTAGAGATGGTGAAGGAATAGCTGAAGTAGGCATTATAGCACATAAAGGCTTAGGCTCTTTAGATTTAGCATTATTAGAAGTATTTGCAGCCAAGTGAAGGTTAGATTGAGTATCTTTAAGAAATGGCCCTTGAGGATAACTATAGGGAACTGCATGGAAAGCATTAGAATTTATGTCGGATGCAGGATTTGTGAAGGATTTGGAAGACTTGGCAACTTTAGGAGATGTAGGAGTATTGGAAGAAGTAGGGGATGGAATGGAACCATCACAAGACAAAGGTCTAGCATCAACATGATCTTGCTTGAGAGTAAAATCTTTATTTTCAGCAGGAGAATTTTTAGAGGAGACACGCTCATAGTATCTACATTTATAATCAGCATGGAAAAATTTCTCTTCCTCAATAGAAGTAGATGTATCATATTGGTTACAACAAATATCATAATTTCTCTCAAAATCAGAGTCATATGGATCACCATCCTGATCTATCCAATGGGATGACCCATTTCTAGTAAGCACAAGCACATGGCTAGGAGGACTCTTATGAATAGAAGCATCATAGGTATGACTATAGGGTTCATCATCATAGCCATCATAATAGTCATCATAGTTGTCATATGTGGGTGTGGCACTCTTCATGGAAGAGGTATCACAAGTATTATCTCGTTGCTCATTATGGTATGTCTTGTGAAGAGAAGTAAGACTCTTGGGAGAAGTAGAAGAGGAATGAGATCATGAAGAAGAGGAGGGTGAAGACCTAGTGGAAGAAGAAGACTTAGATAATGAGGAATTTGAATAATGTTTAGAATAGTCGTGATAAGATTTGGGAGATGAAGAATGATGAGAAGACTTAGAATATGAAGAATGTTTAGAAGAATCATGGTATGACTTGGAAGATTTAGAAGATGAAATATTTTTGGAAGAAGGAGGTCGTGACAGGATCATGTTGATAATTCTAGCAAAGGCATTTGATTCCTTCAATCTTTTTTCTATTTTTATCTTAAGTTTATCACCTTTTCCATATCTAGAAGGACTGTTAGAGGAACAAAACTCTTCAAATTCAGCAATGAGTTCAAGATCATCCATTTTTAAGAGAGGTTCCATAGTAAGATATTTGTAATTCATGGTTTTGGAAGAAGAAGAATCAAGCATGAAAGCGACATAAGAGATGAAATAGAAGAAAATAGACTAGATAGTAAGAGGAAAAGAATTAGGAAGACGAGAAGAATATCCCATGTGAAGAGAAGACTTTAGAAGAAAAACATGGGAAGGGAAGAAGAAAGAAGAAGACCAAGAGTCATCTTGTGTAATTGATACCATTAACATTTTTTTGCATGTTGAGCAACATAACAGCACCTAGGATCTAACCTAGACTGACCAAGGAAGACTGAGAATTGAAGACGCTTGGTGATAAGATGGCCTCACAAAATGTCAACACCAAACTAGGATAATCAAAGTTCTCTAATGTCCAAAGGGAGATGGTAAGATAGAAATTGCAAAGGGCGTTACCAACACTGTCAAAGAGGTGCCTCAAATCAAAGGGTGACTACCCTTGTACTTTTGAATCAGGAGGTTGGACTAGGCCAAAATATAATTGAAATTGAATTTGATGGAAATGGTTTGGACAAAAAGAGTACTACAATTCTCCAAGAATGTGGCTAACAATTCTAGAGATAAACTCTCACCAAGAATAGTCTTTCAACTTGACAATTATTTCCAAGGTGACTTTGTAAACCAAATGATGCTATCCCTAGAGGACAAAGATAGGTCTCTAATGACAGGATAGAAAATCAAGCAAGCTGTAAAAAGGTTGGTGCTTCAACTTAGGAACTCAATTTTTGTGTTCATTTTAAAAGATCAAGTACATCAACAGATTTTTATCATTGATCAAGCACATAAGATAGAAATCAAGGAGTTCAAGCAAGCAATTGTCTTCAAACAATGAACAAGGGGCAAAGCAACCTTGCACATGAACAATCAAGTGACTTAGTATGCTACTCCTTAAAGATTCTACTTATGTATGTTCTTGAAAATGTTTTAGCAAGCACGTAGAACACAACAACATCTTAGCAAGTTGTCTACAAGGATATACATGCCTTTTCTAAAGGGTGTCCTTGATATACACAAGGTACATGAGGCACAAATCTGTAGATGAGAAGAATCAGAAATCACATAGCCGGGGGGAGACAGTAACCCAAATTTCCTCCTTCACTTCTCAAAGGTATAAAGTTCTTTGAGGCTTAGCCAAGAGTGAAATCTAACTCATTCCCAAGAGAGGTGTCTTTGGATTCACCTCCTAATATTTCTACTCCATCGGAACACGGGAGTTAAGGTCATCCCTTGAGGTGATGAAATCCCCAAGCAGGCCTTCTAAAAAATGAAAAGGTAAGTAATTTACTATCAAAAAATATTGGAAAGCACTAAAGGTGGTACATTTAACCCTTCAAGTAAATGTTAGGTGAGTCCACAAAGTGGTGCATTTAACTACTAACACAAACTCAAAGTGAGTCCACACCCTAGAAAACTAGTGAGTTTTAAAAAGCACAAAAGGTTTGCCTAGTGGAACAATTAACGCTTCTTTCTATGTAGATCTCTCCCCTTTAATGTGGTGCTGACCTTGCAACCACAGGGTAGAACAAGAGGCCGACAGATGAGTGAGTGCAATAACCCAAGATAGCAATCTAGATCAATCACAAGTAATCTAAGACTGCTAATCAATACTACTCATAAGTGCAAGAGGGTTTGAATCATGGAATATTTAACTTTCCAAGTAAACATGAAGTGAGTCCACAAAGTGGTGCATTTAACTCTTCATGTAAACAAGGAATGAATCCATGCCCTAGATTACTTAATGAGATTTTTTTGATATTGGAACCAAAAATTACTTAATGTTTAAACACAAGCATTCACTTAAACACAAACTTGTATAAAAGCAAATCTATGTTCATTCATTTCCCATTAAGAGCATCAAAAATGTGTTCTATGAAAGCGTGTAACACTCAAGCCAAACACATGAGAGATTAATTTTATGCCCAAACCAAGTGTTATAGAGATTTTAAGAACTCACCTTAGGTCCAAAGATCTACACTCTAGCATTTAGCACAGATCCGAAAAAAAAAACCCTAAGATGGTTAGATATGAAAATCAATTGTTAGGAGTTTGATTTAACATTGTTGTCTTCAAGACAGTCTTTAAAGATTGATTTATTTGACCCATAAAATCACAATATTAAAATTTATGGAAAGAATTAAGTTTTTAGCCAACATCAAGAACTACCATTTCCCAAAATTACAAGGTCTTATGATTCCATTTGGTTCCTCAACCAATAACCTTTTCAGACTGCAATTTTTCTATCATAAATCAGATTTAAAACACCAAACCCTGCCTATGGAATCACATGTCTTTCTCAAAAAGAATCCAAATGAAACCAAAACAATTTCATAGAAACTATTAATGAATCTAGTTTCCAAATATGTAAGCCATTTGTTTTTCCCATTCATAAATTATTTTCTAAGAGAAAATCATTGCCTGCAACTCCAATGCAGATTGTTAAAAACTAGTTTTCACTCAAATGCCCGTAACTTTCACAAATCTGCATAAAAATAACTCAAACCAAAAGGAAATGAAAGATAATTCATGTATATTTCCAATGAATATTATTATAGGTCCTGATTCTTCATAATTTTTTCATACCAGACATTTCAATCTGACTATATTTAAAGAATCTCACATCTGCAAATACCCACTTTCACCAAAATAATAATAACATATTTATTTATTTATAAAAATGAACCAAACCAAAAGAATGAGAAAGAGGATTCATCATTATATCCATCCATTACTATATTATAGGGTTTCCAATCTGTACATTGCCATACAAGGCCTGAAACCAACACTAAAACGGAAAAACCAATCAAGAATGAGGCCAAAAATTAATCTTTTCTGCCCCACGGTGGGTGCCAAAAATGTATAATAGAAAATGTGTTACACTTCTATGAATCCTTCATTCAAGAAATACTCAATAATGAGCTCTTGAATATTCCATCCACAGCTCTCTATCCAAGAAGTGCAGGGATCGATATTGAGGCCCTCAGATTGACCAAGTTACCCATGCAAGTACAAACTCGAAATGAGAGATTCAAAGATGAATAGAAAACATGCTGATCTCCATGAATCTTGTTCCTGCATGCAAATGAAATACTATTCTAAATGATTATAAATGCGAAATAAACTAATTCAAACTATATTATTACAATGCAACTATTTTACCAATTAATATATATGAAAATCAAACTAAAATGCAATATTAAACTATATGCCATCAAATTCAAACTTAATGATTATCTCAAAAGCTCTAATGAAAATTACAACATAAGTATGATGTGAGAATTCAGGATCCTCAACTGAGCGCGAGAGGGCTCATTTTATAGCGAAATGTGGATTTGAATCCAAATTGAAGATCAATTAAGATAAATAGAAAAGAGGAAACAAAAGTCGATTTTAGAAAGTTTATAGGAGAATGGAATTCTTTTTATTTTATTTCTTTTTAACTGACTTGTTTCCTTTTCCATCACGAGATATTTTGGAGAAGATATTTTATTTATTTAATTGAAAAGAATAATATATCTTTTAATAAAATAAAATAAGATTACATAATTTAGAAATGAATATTAATTAAATAAAATAAAGTCATTTAATTAAATATGGATTTTAATTAAATAACATTATTTCATTTAAGGAATATTAATTTCAATTAAATAACATTATTTTATTTATTTAAAAAGGGATTTATTTCTTTTAATTAAATAAAATTAATGAAATATTCAAACCTTAGGAAGAATTGATATAATTGAAATGGTTACGATTTGATCAAAGAATTTGATTTGAATATATGTAAATTATTGATTCAGGAATTGATATTGACAAATTGAATAAATGGGGCCCAAAGTCTAGGCAACCATTTTAGGGTGCATACAATTACAATTGTTAGAAAGTAACAGTAGTTTCATTCGCCTTATTACAAAAAATTGTAGATTACAAATCAATCTTATGCTCAAACAATATTTTCTGACCATTTAACACTTCAGATCTTAAATCAACTTCACTTACAATCAATCAATACTATGCTCTGTGTAGCTTGGTTTGTTCTCTATGCAGCTCAGTTTCTGCAGTCTCGGTTCAATAACCAATTGATCAGAAATTGCATGAATACAGATTCACGCTCAGCTTCCTGCAGTATTTCCTTCTTCTCTTATAATATAATGTATTTTCTTTCTCCTTAAATAAACAAGTAAGCTGTTTCATTTTCATCCATTAGATTTTGCTGCTTAATCCTGTTCATTGCTTTTGCCGCTTTAACCTTCTTCGGTAGATGTGTCTTTAACATGTTTCAATCTTCTTTGTTAGATCTTTCTTGAATTTTGTTAGCCATCGATCTTGTAACAAACTTTATTCCTTTTCATATCTTTACGCTGATTTTGAGGTGCTAGCTCATCAATCTTCCTGGCCTACAACATCATTAAGTGATCTTCTGTTCTTCTCGGTCAAGTCAAAGAAATGTGTCGGTAAACCTTATCAGTTAAACTTGTGCTCAGTATACAACACACTATGTTGGTGTATACTGCCATTGGTGTTAATACTAAGAATCTCGGTAAACACTAAATTGTCTTCTTTTACCGACCAACACTGCTTTGTATCTTTGAATTCCTTTCTTTATAATAGATGAATACCGCATACTAGGATCAACATAATGAGATCAGAGACTCATCAATAAGTTATCCAAAGCATTCCATAACCTCATCTACTGTGACCTTCTTCCACCATTCTTTAGATGTCTCGGTAATGAATAACTTACAAGATAGGTACTGCCAAACTAATAAGAAACTAGTTGACATCAATGACAACATCATACTAATTTAGCAAATAGTATTATCTATCTATCTTCAACTTTGTAATCTTCAATCACTTGTTCAACAATCTCTCCATATGATAAATCGGTTGTAGACTTAACAATCTCTCCCTTTGGCATTGATGGAAACTTAAATAATATGAATGTACCACACCCATACCAATATCTATTCTACAACATTGTCATAGTTCATCCTTAACTCTTATTTTTAGTTTCTTCAGCATTCATCATATTCTCTCCCTTTTTCTAGCATTCATTCATATTTTCTATTCTCTCCCTTTGACAACAATGCCAAATGAAAATAATAACAAAGTATGAGTATACTAACATCTCCATTGTATCTGAAATACTGATATCTCCATCTTTAAAAAACCAAAACTTAATCACAACCTTGAACTTAATCAAAGTGCAATCTATGCTAGCATCAACATGTATGATCTTCTGATAAAATAGGCTGATGTAGCATGCCAGATCACCTTAGTGACCTATAGATAGGGGATAGACCCCAAGTGTATTCCTCAAGTATTCAAAAGTTTCTTTCGGTAGAGGCTTTGTAAATATATCAGCAAGCTGTTCTTTAGATGTTACAAACTCCAGTTTAACTTTCTTGTCTTGCACTTTCTCCCTTAAGTAATGATACTTAATTGAGATGTGCTTTGTCTTTGAGTGCATTACAGGATTTTTCAAAATGTTAATAGCACTAGTGTTTTCACAATAAATAGTCACTGGATCTGTGATCACTTCATTCATCCCTTCCAACACTTGCTTGATGTAAGCTATTTTCGAGCAGTTTGTCACAATAGCAACATATTCATCTTCGGCTTTTGATTGAGAAATACAACTCTGCTTCTTGCTAGTCCATGTAACAAGGTGGTCTCCAAAGAAAAATGCACCTCTAGTTGTACTTTTACGATCATCCACATTACCAGCTCAGTCAGCTTCAATATATACCTTCAATTCAAATTTTCCATCTCTCGGATACCAAAGGCCATAATCTTCTATTTTCTTAAGGTATCTCAAGATTCTTTTTGTAGCTATCATATGAGATTCCTTGGGGTTAGTAAAAAATCTTGCAACAATTCCAACATCATGAGCAATATCAGGTCTAGAATGTACTACATACATCAATTTACCAATCATGGATCGGTAAAGAGTCTTCTCAACCTCAGTAGTATCATCTTCCTTTGTTAATTTACATCTGGTAACCATCGGTGTTCCTATAGGTTTTTAATTTTCAATATTGAATGTCTTCAAGACCTCCTTTATGTATTTTGATTGAATGATGAAGATTCCATCACTGTGCTAAATCACCTGCAGTCCTAGAAAGAACTTAATCTCTCCGAACATTGACATTTCAAACTCTTTTTGCATCTCATCAGCAAATGCCTTACACACATTGTCTCTTCCTCCAAAAATTATATCATCAACAAAGATTTCAGCTATGATAATAGTGTCATCAGAATTTCCTTTCATGTATAGATTACTATTATCACTTGTTCTAATAAAACCAATACTTAACAAATATGTGTGCAGTCTTTCATACCATGCTCTTGGAGCTTCGTTCAGTCCATACAATGCCTTGTGCAGTCTACAAACCTTTTCTTGATTGTCTGGATCTTCAAAACCTTCAGGCTATTCAATGTAGACGTCTTATTCAAGTATTCCATTTAGAAAAGTAGACTTCACATCCATTTGATAAACTTTAAATTTCTTATGTGAAGTGTATGCCAGTAACATTCTAACACCCTCAAGTCTTGCAATAGGTGCAAATGTCTCACCATAATCAATTCCTTCTTCTTGTACATATCCTTTACATACAAGTCTAGCCTTGTTCCTTGTCACTTCACCATTCTCATTCAGCGTATTTTTGAAAATCCATTTAGTACCGATTACATTCTTATCCGTCGGTCTGGGTACTAAAGTCCATGTTTTGTTCTTCTCAATTTGTTCAATTTCCTCAGTCATTGCCTTGACCCATTCTTCATTATTCAAAGAAACTTGTACAGTTTTAGGTTCAAATTCACAAACCAAACAAGTACCTTGTCATGATTTACTTCTAGTTTGCATACTAGCATTCTTGTCTCCAATAATCTGGTTTTCAGGATGATGTCTTCTTACAAATCTTGCTAAGATCACGGATCTTCTATCTTGTGCATCTTGTTCTATATTCTGTTGTGCATTTAGTTCAGGTTCATTAACTTGCTTGGTAGGTGCTCCTTTATCATCATTCTATTTTGTTGGTTGTGCCAGTTGCTGTGCATTGCTCGTCTGTCTGTCGGTTACACTAGTCTGTGATAGTCTCAGTTGAAACTTAGGGACATCATAGTATGTAAACTGTTGGTAGTCTTAAGGTTCCTCAATCTTTTCTTCATTTGTAATCTTGTCATCAAATTCATCAGCTCAAACATTTACACTTTCAATAATCTTGTTAGTCATCTTGTTCAGACATTTGTAAGCTTTACTTTGGGTAGAATATCCTAAGAATATACCTTCATCTCCTTTGGAATCAAAATTACCATTCCTATCATCTTTTAGGATAAAACACTTACTTCCAAAGATTCTAAAATAACTTACATTAGGCTTGTGTCCAAACCAAAGTTCATATGGTGTTTGGTTGGAGTCCTTCTTTAACTGTACTTGATTAAGTACATAGACAGGAATACTTACAGCTTCTCTCCAGAATTTTTGTGCAACTTTCTTTTGTATCATCAGTGTCCTCACACAATCAACTATTGATCTATTTCTTCTTTCAGCAATGTCGTTCTGTTGTGGTTTTCTTAGTGTAGACACTTGTCTCTGGATTCCATGCTCATTGCAAAAGTTAGTAAATTCATTAGATATAAATTCACCACCTCTATCCGACCTTAAACATTTAATCTCCTTACCGGTTTCCTTTTCAACCTTAGCCTTATACCATTTAAACATCTTAAATGCTTCAGACTTTTCTTTCAAAAACATCACTATCATCAATCTAGTATAATCATCAACAAAGAGAATAAAATATCTATCACCATAGTAGCTTTGAGTTCTCATCGGTCCACATAAGTCGGTATGTACCAACTCAAGAATTTTATTTTTTGAGAAATATTTGCTTTTAAAACTAGATTTAGTCATCTTTCCCTTTTGACATTCATGACAAAGAGTATGATCAGGCTTATGTAAGTTAGGCAAACCTCTAACTCTTTTCTTCTTACTGATCTTGATCATATTATCAAAATTTACATGACATAATCTCTTGTGCCATAGCCAAACATCTTCATCTTTCATTAGTAAAAAATAAGATTCATCAATATCAAGATAAAAAAGGTTACCTCTGGTCTGAGTACCAGTCCCAACAAGTCTTTCATCTGCTTCATAGATTTTCACCTTTTTGTTTTCAAATACCAATCTGTGACCTGAATTAATCAGCTGTGCAACACTCAACAGATTGTAATTTAGTCCATATACCCAGTAAGCATTCTCACATCTTATCTTATCATTTATTACTAGGGTACCTTTACCTTTCACAGTGCACAGAGCATCATTTCCCATTTTTATAGAACCACCATTATATTCAACTAATTCTTCAAATTTGTCTACATCACCTGTAATATGGTGTGTGCATCCACTATTAATAATCCATGTATCATTCTTTCTTACTTGTGAAATCAGGGTAGATTCTTCATGTTTCTCATCTTCTTCTGAATCATCCTTCATCGCCACAAATACAATCTCTACACTAGAATCAGATTCAGAGTTAGTCTCTTCAGCAACAAAGTAAGCCTTCTTATCTTTATCTTTTCGGTCATCTCTATCTTTATGTTGGTAATTCTTATGAACTCTCCTTCCATGACTTCCTTCAGATCTATCTCTAGGTTCATCATCATCATTTCTTTATGAGGACATCTAGCAACGATATGACCTACTTCCTTGCAGTTAAAACAAGCCAAGGGTAATTTACCTTTATACTTCCCTCTGCCTTTCGATAATCTTCTAGCCATTAACGCTTCAAGCTTATCAAGGTCATCATTAGTGTCACTATCATAGTTACTAGATTTCCCAATCTTCAATTTTGACATGAAAGCAGACTGAATATTACTTCCAAAAGGTACAATGCTATGATCAAAATTATTTAGCTCAAAGGTAGTAAGCTTACCGATCAAACTATCAAGAGTGAGATTGGAAGAATCTTAGTTTTCATGAATTGCAGACACTCTGATGGCATATATAGGTAACAAAGTTCTGAGGACTTTGCTGATAATTGTTTCTTCATCAATGAGTCCATCAGAAGCTCTTACAGCATAAACAAGTTCTTTGATTCTATTTGAGTATTCTACAATATTTTCTCCTTCTTTCATTCTCATTTCATCAAATTTTCCTCTTAAGCTATCAGCTGTAGCTCTCTTGATAGATGTGTTACCACTGCATACTTGCTCTAGTTTATCCCACATTGCCTTAGTAGTACTCAATTCTTTGATTTCTTCAAATTCAGTGTCGGTACAGGTAGCAACAAGTTCCATCATTGCTACATTGTGATCATGCTTATCTTTTTGTTGTTCCACAGTCAGAGGACCAATCGGTTCACTGTAGCCAGTTTTCATAAAATGTAGTGCATTTCCACCAATTCCAGCTATATGCAATTTCATTCTTTGTTGCCATACTGAGAAGTTGTCTTTGTTCAGTCTGGGCACTTCCTTCTTATTCATTTTGTGATCTTTATGCTCAAGTCCTTAAAACTCTATTTGAAGCAACCAACGCTCTGATACCAATTGTTAGAATAACTGAGAGGGGGGGGGGGGGGGGGGTGAATCAGTTATTTAGGTCCTAAAACAAAATAAGTAACTTAAAACTTGTATCTTCAAATGCTTTCACTCGATAAACATACATCTTCTTCACTGTCACTGTATTTACCGATTATTAGATAAGCTCAAAATAATTTACCGATTAAATCTAAGAGTTAACATGTAAACTATTATAAAAAATAGATAACACACTCAAACCATAACATAAAAGATTTTAACGTGGAAACCTTGTTAAGGGAAAAACCACCCAGGAACTGGCAACCCAAAAATTTCACTCTTCTGAAGTGAGGCCTGTGAGGACCAAACCCTGTTAAAGGGTACAATGCACACTGTTAGGTGTGACTTGGTTAGAGGATTTTCCACTAGGAGTTATCTTTCAATCTTTTGTCACTCACTATGCTGATTTACAAGATAACCATGTGTCACTGATCAAAATGAAACACCAATCAGAATTTAAAAGTCCACTCGGTTAAGAGATTTTCACTGAGTACAATTTTTAGAAAGTAATAGTAGTTTGATTCACCTTATTACAACAAATTGTAGATTACGAATCAATGTTATGCTCAAACAATATTTTCTGACCATTTAACACTTCAGATCTTAAATCAACTTCACTTACAATCAATCAATACTATGCTCTTTGTAGCTCGGTTTGTTCTTTGTGTACCTTAGTTTCTGCAGTCTCAGTTTAGTAACCAATTGATCAAAAATTGCATGAATACAGATTGACGCTTAGCTTCCTATAGTATCTCCTTCTTTTCTTATAATATAATGTATTTCTTTCTCCTTAAATAAACAAGTAAGCCGTTTCATTTTCATCCATTAGATTTTACCGCTTAATCCTGTTCATTGCTTTTTCCGCTTTAACCTTCTTTGGTAGATGTGTCTTTAACACGTTTCAATCTTCTGCATCAGATCTTTCTTGAATTTTGTCAGCCATCGATCTTGTAACAAACTTTATTCCTTTTCATATCTTTACGCTGATTTTGAGGTGCTAGCTCATCAATCTTCCTGGCGTACAACATCATTAAATGATCTTCTATTCTTCTCAGTCAAGTCAAAGAAATGTGTCGGTAAACCTTATCGGTTAAACTTTTGCTTAGTATACAACACACTACGTCGGTGTATACTATCATCGGTGTTCATATTGAGAATCTCGGTAAACACTAAATTTTCTTCTTTTACCGATCAACACTACTTTGTATCTTTGAATTTCTTTCTTCATAATAGATGAATACCGCGTACTAGGATCAACATAATGAGATCAGAGACTCATCAATAAGTTATCCAAAGCATTCCATATCCTCATCTGCTATGACCTTCTTCCACCATTCTTCAAAGGTCTCGGTAATGAATAACTTACAAGATAGGTACTATCAAAGTAATAAGAAAATAGTTGACATCAATGACAACATCATACTGACTTAGAAAATAGTATTATCTATCCATCTTCAGCTCTGTAATCTTCAATCACTTGTTCAACAATCTCTCCATATGATAAATCAGTTGTAGACTTAACAAAGGCATGGGCTGTAAAAACCCTTACCTCTTCTTCTGGATCGATCTTGACAACGTCGCGGAGCCATCTTGTATACAAATTTATGGATGAATGAGTGAAAAATATGGATTCAACAAGCACAAGGATTCTACGTACGCGCTTGGGAAGGTTTTTTTTGCTACAAACATGGGTTTGTGGAAAGCAAAATGAGCTTTTCCAACCGTAGCAAACACCAGAAAGCATTTTTACAAAGCGTGTGCATGCTATAAGGTGCATGCACTTTGTAAAAACACTTTTTAGTGTTTTACAAAGCACGTGCACCCTTTGGGGTGCACATGATATGGTTTAGATTATCCAAGCCCAAGGCTTGGGCAACTCGATCTATAGTGCTTACACCCTATAGTGTGCATGCGCTGTAGTGCGTATGCACTATGGTCGATGGGGGACCAAAAAGAAAAGTGACACCTTTTTGGCCCCCCATCTTTGTGCATATACCCAAATATTCTATTTTACCCAAATATTTTCTTTTACTTCTAATGAAAAATTCATTATTGAAGTCAATTAGATACAAAAAGAACCTTCCTTGTGTTTTATTGAACACTTCTTGATGCTAAGAGGGGGTTAGGAGGGTGAATCAACATATATTAAAACTTAATCAATTATTACTCATTCATTCCTTTTATTACGCATGCAGAAGTAAATAATAAGTGTAGAACATGCAACACACATAAACACCAATATTTTTATATGGAAAATCCAATGAGAGAAAAACCATGGTGAGATCCAACTCACACTAAATGAAAAACTTATTACAATGATTGTTTTACTCTTGGCCAGGGAAGTGCACTTGTTTTGAGACTTCCAAGCTTTCCTTACAACAAGATACACAAAATTGCAAACTAAAGAAAACTTCTTTAGAGAAATAAATTGTAACACCCCACCATGCAACCCATGAGGATTACATCTAAACTAACAAAATAATGTGGCAATAATTTTTTTAAAGGTACAAATGTATTTTAAAATACAATTGTGATTTTATTACCAATTAAGATTGTAGAATTAATATAGTCTATATTTCATAATTATATTACTAAGATCATTAAATGAGATTAACTTCTATCTTTAAACTATGTTCCCTAAGGTTCCCTAGCATCACTACTTAAGCAACATAATCATAATATTGTAATCAAATATGAGAATGAAAATTGTCTTGTGGCAGTGGCATTCCCCATGGGTACACAGACCAACCACCTTGTGGAAGCCGTGAGAGCTTATCAAACCTTAGAATTTGTTAAGCGCCTAAATTGAATAAAAGTTTGGATTGAAGTAGAATTGAACAATATAGTTAGATGTTTGATCTTGGACCAAAAATAATATTATTAAATATTTTATTAAAATTATTCAATCCTTTGAAAATGTCATCATTTCTCATGCCTATAGGTAAACTAACATTGTGGCAAATTGTCTTGCTAACCTAGGGGTTAGAAATAAGGAAAATAGAACTTGGTATGAGGAGGATGCTTTGGATGAAGAGGTGAAATCCCTCAGGTTTGATGGAACACATGGTAAAATTGAAAAGTTTCTAATTAACAATGATGATGACACATATTAAGTGTGATGTTATTTCTCGGTATGGTGATCATCATTTCTTGCATGCTTTCTGGGTTTATCTTTTCTTAATTGGGATTAAAGGCGGTTTGTTGGGAATCTGTCTATGTTTTCATTCCAGAGTTCTCTATTCTATGATTGGGAAGATGGGTGGTGATAGGTGAAGGGTTGAGCCTACTAGATGTGATAAGTGGAGGAATAATGATACTATTTGGTATAGTATGAGGAAGGGGGGTGTTAACCCTTATCTTGATAGGATTCATGGTTATAACTAGAAATTTATGGAAATATGTGTAGGAATGGAAAATAAAAAGATTAATTTTTTTGGAAAGTCTTTTGTGGTTGATGAGATCCTTTTTGTGGAGGTGACTTTCCTGTCCATATAGGGCATCAAGTTTTACAGAGACAAAAAATTGTTGAAAGATGTTGGAAAGAAATTCCCCAAATCTGTGAAGGAGAAGAAGCTGGTTGAAGCTAGTAAATCTTAATTTTTGTTGGAGTAGATAAAACTCATATGGAGAGAACTTCTCAATCCCATAATAGAGTACTTCACCTTATATGATAGGTTCACTAGGTTTTATGGGTACCATCTGGTGATGCTCAATTATTTTAGACACGAGGTTCTTATTTATTTTCCCTTTTACTTTCTCTCATCGCTTAATGCCAACATAAATGATCATAGGGAGAACCCTACTAAGAAACCTTTATTGATCTAAGAGCTTATTCTTCTTATTTATGAGAATTTTAGAGCTAGGATCACTGAGACCCCCTCTAGGGATTCTTCTCCCGTGGAGAAGGAGGAAGACAATGGTAACTCAAAGGATGTGGATTGGGGAATAGAGGAAGATGAGGATGGGGCCCCTCCTTCCTCAGCCAAAAAACTCAGACTCCTCCCATCAATATCTCTATTATTGGTTCTAAGAAAATTCCTAGTGATACCACTCTTTGTGCCCTCTGGATGAAAGAGGAGAAGAATGTGATGGTGGAATGCTTGCCCAAAAATGTGGAGTCCATTGAGAAGACAAGAGAGATATATGAAAAGATGATTGAGGAGATGAAGATGAAGATTGAAAAATGCGATACTACCTTGCAGAAGATAGTGGAGCATAGTCAAAAAATGGTCAAGTCCTTTGTTGATAACATGAAGGCTCTGGTTGCTAAATTAGAGAAATTACACCAGGCCATGACCTTTGTGGATTTGGAGTGGGAGAAAGAGACTGGCATGGAGGATATTTTGGGTCTGAGTAAGAAGATGAGAGAAAGTACTAAAAATAGAGACTTCCAACTTGCCTCTAGATATTCTTGAGTTGAAGAGTGTGGCTTAGAAGATGAATTGACTAGAAGAGGAAGTCACAAGACTTTTAAAAATTGGGGATTATTCTGTTCTATTTTTCCCTGTTGCTTTCTTTCTTTTTTTGGTGGTTTGCTAGCTTTTTGCTAGGGGTGGTTTGGTTATATATTGCTTCTCTTTCTTTCTGTCTATCTCGTTTCTTTTGGGTCTGTTTCATGTTGTTGGTCTTTATTGAAATATCTTATGTAATAATTATGTAAAGGGTTTAAGGTCCCTTCAAAACCTATTTTTTCCTTAATCAAAAACATAATTACAATATCATCTAATCATCTAAATAAATAAAATTACATTCCATTAAGCATGATATTATCATTGTATATAAATTCTTTTTAAACATTGTGAGTATGAAAATTGGCTACACTACACTTCAATGAGTCATTATATAACTGATCTTAAACAATAAAAATAGCATAAACAAAACCAAAATCAGTCAAGGTGACTCATTGGCTTCTAGTAGAAAAGAGTATGGATTTATCTCTCAAATCATTGCAAACCCAGTGACTTTAGACTATCTAAATGAAGGATTTGAATATTAAACTATTATGGAAATGCAAGTTCATCCAATGATTAGTCTAAGATTACTCCATATTAAGAAAAATTGAAGTGTTCCTATGTTGATAAATGTAATGAAAATGAAATAAACTAAATTAAATATGAAATTGAAATAACTAACAATGATTGAAATTAACAAATGGTAAAAAAAATGACAACATTGCTCTAAGAAAAACATTGGATCCTTCTTGTGAGAATGAAGGCCTAATTATATTGAAATTATCTTGAGAACGAACAAACAAGATTGATTCCAAATGAATGATTGAGATTCATTTTGAACTAGCACAATCCATGTGCAACTCATTTAATTGATGGAGAGAATCAATTATTTGGGAAATTTCCTAGGTAGAACTGAAGTTGCTAAAATGACTGATGAGCTAATAGATTTGTTTTTCTAATTAACTAGATTATTTCCAAAATTGTATTCAGTTGACTGGATGATGACTTCATAAATGCCTTTTTGGAATATTTAAGGGATTTTATTCATTTTTCTCCAAAAATGTGATGAAATAATTAATTAAATTCCCTTTTTTGTGATTAATTAAGAATTTATTTTTTTAAATTAATATCCTAGAATATTAATTAAATAAATGGTATAAAGTTGGATTTTATTGCCAATAACATTAGAATTTAGGAATTAATTAATTAAATAGGATCAAGTGCAATAATTGAATGGGACTTAGAATATAGTTCAAATCAAATTAATGAATTGAATTGCCTTATATTAGGACTTAGGAGATATTTGATAAAAAATTGGGCTTTCATGATGAACAATCAAGATTAGGGACTTATGGTTTTGGTGACCATTTTTAGGTGATCACATTTGCCCCTCTTTGAATTGATGTGCAATCAATGCATTGGTTCAAAGAACAGTTTGTGTTGAGGCTAAGAATAGTTTGATTTGAAGCAATGAAACTACTCTCAAGTTGATTGATTCGAAGAAATTGAGTCCAAACTTGATTGAACTAGAATCGACAAGAATAGAACATAATGTTTAGTTTGATGTGAAGGGATGAAATTGAAAACCTATTTGGTTTGATGATGATAACCAACCAATTTGATGTGAAGTGATGAAGTTGATCAATGTCAGAAAAGACTCTTAAACCATTGTATTTGGTTCAAATGAATAACTAGTTTGATGTGGAGCAATGAAAATGATCATCATTAAGAGATCAATAACAAAATTGACTTGATTTGATGCGATGAAATTTAAATTGTCAACTTTTATTTTTCCTTTGTGTTCAAGTCCTTTAAGAGAGACTTGGGAATCCACATAGATTTAGATTTTTCTTTTCTTTTGGGTTCTTTAGAATGTAATTCTTTCATGATAGATTTAGGAACCCATATTTTCTTTGATTTTATTCTTTTCTTCAAGGAACCTTGTGGTCTCTTGAATATTTCTTTTTTCTTTGTAGTCATGTGTCAATTAGATAGGACATGGTGATCTTTATATCTAAGTGGATTCTTGTATTTCTGATTTTTATGTTGTACATCCAAATTGCTTCCAAAAGACTTAGGAATTATGGATGAATAAGGTTGATATGAAAAGTTCAGATGGATGGATGGATGGAAGGAAATTTCTCAGGGATTCATGTGTTTGTTGATCTTGAGGTATATTGAGGGAAGTGGATGACAATCTAGGAGCGAGAGGTATAGTGGATGGGGGGCTATAAGGACCCAATATTGATGGAAGGTTTGAGGGTTTTAACTTTGGGATATAAGGACCAAGGATGGATTTGGAAGATGCAAATGGATAATTGATAGGGATATCAACATCCTTAGAGTGAGCATCATGGCCAGGACCACCAGTAGACTCATGAATAGCTTTGATAGGAGAAACTTTTTTCATAGAAGCAATTGAGGCTTGAGGGTATTTATTCTTATGCAAAGGACTTGGAAGAATAGGAGATTATTGAGGTGTATATGGAGTATAAAAAGAGGATGATGGGATACTTCAATATTGAAAAAATATTTTTATAGCATAGGAAGAGTGTTGTTCACTTGATCTTGCTTAGGAGATGGAGGGGTATCATCTTGGAAGAGATTGAAGGGTGTGATTAGATCATCATAGATTTCTTAGGATATGGAACTTAGGTCAACCGTTGGATGAGGAAGGATGGTAGCTTGATCTTAAACATTATTGATATTTGTTTCTTAATATTTTGGATTGTCCTCTTGACATTGAACCACTTCTAAGGATGAGGTAGGATTTTTGATCTGCATGGGAGATTCTTGAAGAGATGATGAAGAACTAGGCATGGTAGTGCATGAGGGTTTGAGATCTTTTAAAATAGGATGTAGATTGGCTTGGATTTGTTTTAGAGGTAGCCCTTGAGGATAAACATAGTCATTATGAAAAGCATTAGGTTCTTTGTTCGATGTAGACATGTTGGCTAGATTTTATGCTTTAGGAGATGCCCGAGTGTTGGAAGAGTTTGATAGGGAATGAGAAACACTACTAGAAATAGGCTCATGAGTTTGATATTTCTTGAGATTAGTATCTTGTTCATCATTAGATGATTCATTTGGATTTTCAACTTTAATGATGTCATCATAAATGAGATCTTGGATTTTATGTTTCAACTCCATGTAATCTGAAGTTTCATGTTCATTATTTTGGTGATAGGTACAATAGTTTCACAAGAATACAAAACCATGTGAAGTGATTTGAGGCAGCGTGATGAGATTGTGTTTAAGAAGATCTTCCAAATATGATTCAATGGATTTTCCCAAAGGAGTAAATGATCTATCCACAAGACTTGTAGAGATGTCAAATTCAAGATCATCGGGATTTGATTTGTTGTTGTCATAGGATTGATATAAAAGAATCCCTACTGAATGTGATGTAACATCTTCTTCAATCTCTTGATCATAGATTGGAGTATCATGAATTTGTGGAAAAGGTTCTTGATCAAAAAATGGATTCTCTTGAGATCGTGAAGTAGGCTCTTGATCAAAGATGAGATTGATGTGAGATTGTGAAGTAGCATTTTTATTTGAGGAAGATGAATCATGATCATACAAGAAAGGGAAAATTTATCTCAATGAGTTCTTGTTGGATGATGTATCCTTTTCTTCCTTCATGTCTTGAAGTTAAGATCTCAAAGATTGGATTTGTTTTGATATGTTTGCGATAAGAATCTCTTCTTCCTTGATAAGAGTGTACGATTCAGCCCATTTGTTTTTAGCCATTGTAAGATTGGCTTGATGCATTTGTTTAGAATATTGGAGAGAAGGTATGATGTGAGAATCATCTGATAGGTGTTGAAGTAAGAATAATAATGTTTGTTAAGGTTTTAGGATCATTGCAACTGTAATAGCACTATCTGATTGTATGTGTTTTCCAAATGCATCGATCTGTTTGTATTTATACATGACAAGGACAAGAAGAGACATGTCCCTTCATGGGACATGTCTATTCATTAATTTATTTTATCAATTTAACTATTTAGTTATTATGAGAGTAATTATATAATCTAACTTTATATATATAAGGTACTTTTCTAAAGCTTTCAAAAAATTTCAATTTTATCAAATTTTAGCATGTTTAACTCTCAGGTTTTTTAGGAAACAACACTTTTGATAGCTCAAATGGTGCTTCTACACAGTTAAACAACACTTCTGAGCACTATTTTACTGCTTCTACGGTGAATTTCTGCACCTTTGCACCGATCAACAACGCTCTCAAATCTTTCTATTCTCTGTCTATTATTCTTACAATGCTTTTTCCTTGACTATTGAGCACTTCTGTGCATTTACTTAGTGCTTTTACTTGATTTTTACCGCCTTTGCTTAATTCTACAACACTTTTACATACTATCTCTACGCTTTTGAGTATACTGTCAGAATTGAAATAGCACTTTTAAACAGATTAACAATGCTTTTAAATAGATTAACAACGCTTTTAAGTAGTTAGATAGCGCTTTTAAGCATTACAACAGAACTTTTGCATAAACTGTAAATTTTCATTATCTGACTATGGTAAAATGATTTTCATGACTCTGTAGGATGTCTGATCACAGAAAAGCAAAAAAACTAGATTGAAGATTCAACCAAGAAGGGAAGGCTTTGACTAAGAAAATCAAGAAGGAGAACTTTGCTCACATCAAATCAGTTCTTGAGGATTCACAAGAGGAAAATCAAGTTTATGAGAATTATCTTAAGGTTGTACAAGCATATAAAACTAAGTTTGTCTCACTTAATTGGATTTTTTCACCTTAATTCAAGTTTTTCTCAAAATTTGCAAATAAGGCCTTAGATTCAATTCAATCTTTTCTTCTTCAATTTCATTTTTGGTTTCCTTCATTGTGGTTGGTTTTTGTTGACTAACTTTGTTGGAGGAAAAACACATTGGAAAGGAACTATAGCCAAGGTAAGCTAAAAAAAATAAAAAATCACTCAAAAATGCCCCTAGCCTTTGCTAGCTACAAGGAAAGGTAAGCCTCAAACTAGTGAATATTTTCCCTTAAATTGTGGCATTGGTGCTTTTAAGAATCTAGTAATTACAAAACATCCTATCTTTGTTTGGAAATTTTTAGCATTTAGGCCTATGCTCTTCACTTCTTCTAGTGAATCAAAATGCCAAAGGTGTTAAACTTTTTAATTAAGAAGAAAGGTTGAGGAAATCAAGCACATAAAATCAAAGCCCTTGTTTGTGGAGGAGAGTAGAAATACTCAAATCCCTATAGTTAGTGGGCTAGTAATTGAACCTTGTTTATTGTGTTTGGGAAATTAAGAAAAATTTAGGGATATGTTCTTCACCTTTTGGTGAATCAAATTCCCAAAAACTAGTTCTTAACTCCATTTCCTTGCTTTACATGAACATGCTAGAACATTAGTGGGCTCGCCTCCCGAGAATTGCCTTAAAAGAGCTGGTGAGAGGGACAGCCCAAAGTGGGATACACTTTCTTTTGCCACGAGAATCCAACCCACTATAAAACAAAACACATACATAATTAATGGGGTGTGTGATAAAAGGATACTAAATTTTTGAACTTCCTCGAGTAGTCCTCACAGATTGCGCAAAACTCTAATATACCAGTGGTGGGAAGCCCTTTAACATACTTGGGGGATGAAATTTTAGGATCCATTTTGAATGGAATCCATATTAAATCCTTGATAAAATAGCAAGACCACCTTTTTAGAGCCATGTTTATGAGCCAAATCTTGTGCTAGGTAGGTGCTTGAAGTTTCTTTTTGTGCAAAACCTGTGATAACGTATTTTCAAAATCAAAAATTTTGTGTTAGTGGGTAAAAAGAGACAATTGTATGATTGTTGTGTTTGAAATACATAAACAAGTGAGAGAGATATCCATTGAAAGTTCATCTTATATTTTTAATCTATTCAATTTAAAATTAACAATTATCAAATCAAGGATCATTTCAAATCAAACCCTTGTTGGATGTTGGTTTCCACATGGTCCCACAAATTTAGGGCATCTTTACAAGGAGATAGAACTTGTGTTGCAAATGAAGGTCAAGAAGTTGAGTACCAAAGTATTTTCAAAGGTCCTAATCAAGAGGAAATTTTCCCAAACTTATTTGAAGAAAGACTTGGAGAAATGGATAGAAACTCCACATTTCATAATTACTAACAAGGAGGAAACAACAACAATACCAAAAATGCCAATCATAATCCTAAAGAAACAATTGAAGAAAAGGTTGAGAGAGAAGCCCAAGACCTAGAATTCTTAGAAGTCATGGAGAGATTGATAGATAGGGATAGGGAGAAATTTTTCCTGAACCTAGCTAAAGTGGGAGTAAAGCTTCCCCATGATTACGATATAAAACAACTTAAGAAAGATCAAGAGAAAGATAACCTCATGAATTCTATGACTAGGAAAATGAAAGCCTTCCAAGAGAAAATTAATACCATGAAAAAGGCAGCCAAACCTAAGGCATTTTCTATTGAAGCTTTGTGTCCTTTCCCATTCGACAAAAGCTTAGTTATGGCACCCTTTCCCTTCAATACCATTTTTCCTAAGTATGACAAGTATATGGGTAAAATAGACCCACATGATCATCTAAGGGAGTTTTGTGCCTTAAGCATTGAATTCATGCACAATGATACATGCCTAATGAGACTCTTCCCTAGAAGCTTAGGAGGTCCCGCCATGTAGTGGTTTTCAAAGTTACCCCAAGGAATAAAGAACTTTGAGGAATTAACCTCCAAGTTTGTGACCCACTATTACTATAATATCGAGCATGAAATCATGATGCTCAAATTATGTGATACCAAACAAAAAGATGGAGAATCCTTCTTAGGATTCCTACAAAGGTGGAGGACCATTTTTGCAAGGTATCCACGAAGTATTCCTGAGAAGGAAAAGATGGAAATTTTCATAAATAATTTGACCATGGAAATGAATTATCGATTACAACTCCAATGTCCCCAAACATTTGAAAAACTTATCGAAAATGGGATCAAGATTGAGGATGTAATGGTCAAGAGAGAAGAAATTAAATTATTTAAAGACAACAAATCCAATACCAACAATAAAAATAATAATTATGTGTCTAAATATCAATAATCAAGGGTCCAATAATCATAATGATAAGCCTAAGTTATGGCTAAAAAATAATGACAAAAATCTTGTGAACGATGGAGTTGTGGAGGCGCACAATTTGAAGGCAACCCCTTTTAACTTATCAAGTGGAGCTAATTCTTCAAATAATATAAGTCAAATGAATAAAGCTCCCTTTAATTCTAATAATGCCAATAACAATTCAAACAATAATGCTAATAATCCTTATAATAATGCTAATGGGAATAAGTCCAAACCCTTTTACTCCAATTATAACAAAAGAAAATTCACCTATTTAGGTGAACCCTTAGACAATGCATTAAGGACCTTAGTTGCTAACAAGATCATCACATTACCTGATTTAAGAGACTATGAACCTCAAGTTAAACCTAATTGGTGGAATGACTCTCATCATTGTGAATATCATCGAAATAGAGGTCATAAAACCAATGAATGCATGAGGTTGAAAAAATTAGTGCAAGATTTAATAGATGATGGACCTATCAAAATTAAAGGGCCTCAAAACAATGAGGATCATACGGCCTTCAAGAACCTCTTTTTGAACCATGAAAATAGTGAGTCATCTGATGCCAATGAAAATCAGAAAAGAGGTAATGAGAAGGTGATTTTTGCTCATACCTACGATAACATGATCAATACTTTAAGTGAAGAGGAAAATACCATAAATTTTATAGTGGTAAAGGAGAAATTAAGAGAAGCATCATCAAATGTTGTCACTAGGGGGTAAGCATCAGAAATCATTTTACCTACAAATGCTCCTAATTTTTTTTTATCAAACCAAGCCTCAACCTCATCATCAAAACAATACAACTTGGTTGATCAACTAAAAAGAACTCCTACTCAAATTTCTATTCTTGAGTTGCTCAAATTATCACCAAATCATAAGGATATCTTGGAAAAAGCATTATTAGAAACCAATGTGCCTCTAAATTTGGAGGTAGACAAGTTTCAAAATATGGTGGGACACCTCATTGCACCCCATTGCTTATCATTTTTTGAGCAAGATGACATGTCCCTTAATCATCCTCAAAATTTGCCTTTTCACATAGAAGTATTGATTCATAAGCATAGGGTGAAAATAGTCCTTATAGATGGAGGAGCTTGCCTAAACATTTGTACCCTTAGCCTAGTAAAAGCCCTAGGATTTTTTGAGGAGGCTATTGACCCTAAGAAAAAGATAACTATTAAAGCCTATGATGATGAAGAAATAGCCTCAAAAGGAGTCATAGTACTACCCATAAGAGTGTTGGCAAGTTAGCTATACTAAGTTATATGACTAGATATAGTGTTTTCATTATAGCAACAAAGTCATATAGCAGTTTGAAGTCAGCACACCTGATGAGAAGATCAGAAATCAGCTAAGTGTTGAAGACTGGATAGTGTACAGAGTTCCTATAGCTCAGAGCATCATCACACATGTGTAAAAATGAATTATGGTATGCTCCCTAGAAGTTAAGTTGGTTAGACTATATTCATGCTTAGTCTATGAGTGCATAAGCAGATATGCAAGGATGTTAAAGATACAGTCAGTTGAAGTTGCACAACCAGTGTGTGCCAGTGAAGAATAGAGCAAGCAATCGACAGTTAGTATTTTGTTTTGAGATTATAATGTAATGTTGTAAAGGCTATGCACCTATTATATTTAGGTTTTTGACATGTATACTTGCTTGTTTGTAAGCATGCTTAAGCTAATTCATTTGGAAGCTTTGTTTGTAATAGGTCTAAGAGCCAACCTAGTTGTTTATTTTGTATGAGCGCATAAATATTAGATGCGCCCATTGTATTTAGTATGGAAGTTGATAGAGGGTTGTGATAAGAAGAGAAAAAGTGTGCAAAGATAGTATAATATGTATTAGAGCTTTTCTAGTGGTCAAAGAATTAGTACATCAAAGGAACTGATCTAACAAGCAGTGTCATAGTGAAAATTCACTTGGCAGATATAGTGTGTATCTGAGATCAGAAGGTTGTAGCCTTCACCATTTGAGTAGTGAGCTCTAGGATAGTGAGTCCACTCCCCTAATAGGGATTATTGTAAAAGACTCCTAATAGGGTCTGACCCTTAACAAGGTCTACTATACTTAAAGCATTGTAAAGCTACTCCTAACAGGGTAAAGGATCTTCTAACAAGGATCACAAAACACTAGTGCAAAATATTAGTGGGTGTCAATTCCCACCGGGGTTTTTACCTATTTGGGTTTCCCTATAACCATATTGGTGTCATGTTTTGATTTCATGTTTCATGTTTATGTGAATGTTCATTTGAGTTCTGAAGCATTCAAGTTCAGTTTAAAGATTAAAGTTAAAAGTTAAAATTTAGTGAACACTAATTTACCCCCCCTCTCAGTGTTCCCATTCCTAACAATTGGTATCAGAGCTCTAGTCCTCAACAAAGAAGTTTAACCACTTGAGGAGATCATGGACAAAGTAGAAATGAAACATTTGAAGAAAAATCTTGAAGCCGCTCTTGAAGACCTAGATAAATCTAAAAGAGAAATTGAAGAACTAAAAGAGAAAGTTAGTGATGCTCAATTAGTTATCAAAAATCTAAGAAGGGATCTAAAAGAATGCTCTAACAATGATCTAGGAGAAAAGGTCAAGAAGTTGAATGAACAAAATGCATCTATGAAAGAACTACTTGAAGAGTTTGATGATAAGCTGATGAATAATCAGGAAGTCTACAATGAACAAGTCAAGGAGAACCTTCAACTCAACGAGGAATTAAGGGAAGCCAACTTGGAAATCTTGGAGTTAAGGAATTACAAAGAAAGATTAGAATCTGAATTGAAAGAAGCAAAGAATCACATTGACAAATTACACACCAGTTCTAATTTGATAGAATATCAGTTGTATGCAAGAAGAGCCAAAGGAGACACTAGTTGTATTGGATACAATGAAGCACAAAACTAGATTGACAACATGTGAGCAAGAAAGGATACACAAAAAGACTCTACTAATACTAAGAAGACTGAAGATCAAACCAAAGACAATGGTAGACCTCCTAAGAATGAGCACAAGCCTGGAGAACACACTTGTTTTGCATGTAACAAGCATGGACACATTGCAAGGAACTGTACAGAGGTAAGACCTTTTAATGGTTATTATTATTCATGCAATAGATTTGGTCATAGAGCTATGAATTGCAAGACTAGTAAGAAGAACATGATTCAACATGATCAAAGAAATCCAAATCAGACAAATGTAAGAAGTCCTCTTAATGTTACATGTCAGATATGTAACTATAATGGTCACTCAGTGAGACAATGTAAAATGGTGACTCACGTCAATACACCAAGGAATATAAGACCTCCAGTCATTTGTCACTCTTGTAACAAGGCTGGACATATCTCAAAGTTCTATAGATCAAGGACGCAAGGTCAGGAAAGCCCTAAAAAGGCTAAAGAACCAATATTGGATCCTAAAGGAGAAGTTAAGTTTGTGAAAGCTTCAGAGGATGCGAGCTTGATTTGGACAGAAGGAAAGAAGGACAAAGTTGATGATAATGTATTGGATGCATTAGCAGTGGACGCACTCTCTACATCTGGATGAATGGCCCTTAGGGTCATAGGGGGAGAGCTCTAGACGCCTGCGTGGTTGGTATACTCATTCTCAGAGTATGCACCTTTGGACTTAAGTTTTTGGAGTATAAAGGAACCATTATGCAAGAGCACACATGCTAATTTTTAGCAGAACACAAGATTGGAAATTTCTAAGTGACAACCTAGTTTACATGACAAGCATTAATGGTAGATTTTTCACTTTAAGTACACATAAATTTGTTTCATTACTCATTGCATTCGAATTCAGAGTGATTGAAGAGCAGAAAGAGCCTCAACACTAATTGTGAAGACTTGGAGATTGATCTATCTGTGATTAGCAATGCATTTGGCCAGTTGCAGAAACCCTAGTTCATTGCACCAAGTCAGAAGTCTTCAGATTATCTCAGAGATGAGTTGGAAAGTAATTAACAAGTAAGTCATGACCACTCCCATAGTTTTTGATGTTGCCGAGAAGAAGAGATATGTATTCAAGAAGCATCCATTTAAGTCTACCCTAGATGATATATTTTATTTGGAGGACATTAGGGCATACATCTACTGCAAGAAAGAACCAGTTGGGTTGGATAGGCTAAGGGTGCACATGGATACCATGTTCAAGCCAAATAAAACATTCATGGATGAATATGTTAAGTGGAATTATCACCCTTTAGTTGAGTATGCTAGGACATATGAATTCTATGAGACAGAATGGATTAAGATATTATTGAGTAGAATTCATGATGATTTGTTCTAGATAGGTGATGTACCAATAAGAATCACCAGTGATCTCATACATGGGATGATAGGCCTTTCTAGAATAGGCATTGTCCTTCCTATGGGCAAGGATGTTAGAAAGATTGTTGAACAAACATGTAAGTCAAGGAACAATGGTGCGGCATGACAATTGAGCCTATTGAACAAGAAGACATCAAATTAATGTCTATGATACTGGGATACAGGTTTCATCACACCAACAGCGTCAATAGTGTGTTTGCGGGCACAATTCTAGCAGCCATCAGACTTGTGAAGGATGATGGGGAGTTCAATCTCTATGAGATCTTGCATGCATAGTTGATTGATAACATCAAAGCCATTAAGCATGATAAGAACAAAGTATTCAGGTTTGGGTCTTTAATCATTTACATGTACATTCATATAGTTGGGAGAGTATTAGATTTGTATTTGGACAAGTCCATGCCTAACATGCCACAGATATCTAACAAGGCATCCACTAAGAGCACACGAAGAGATTAGATTACCTTGGAATTGAAGACCTTTAGGGCTAAGATGCAAATGAGGTACAAGATTCCAGAGAGCATTGTGGAAAAGTATAAGGATATAATTTTTTTTATGGTAGAGATAGACATAACTTGTAAGGAAGCTATTGAACCAAGAACTAAGTGGATTCATCCACTTGGCTATGAAGTAGAGGAATAGGTCCTTGAAGCATATGCACAGGTACTACTATCAGCCCCCAAAGATCCTAATGAACCTAGGTGGGGAACATATGAGGAGAAAACCAGAGAAGTAGATGCAAAAATTAATAGCACAACAACTAAGATGAAAGCCTCTAAGATCACATTTGAGATACTCATAATTCATGGAGTAACACAAGAAAACCTTGACAAAGCAAGGGATGAAAAGATTTCCTTGGAAATTAAGAGTGCATCCATAGTAGAAGCTGAGTCTGATGATCCCAAAATGAAGAAAGTAAAAATTGAAAAAGATGATAGTCAGAAGGGTAAAGAAGATGATAATCCCTCTACACCCAAAGATACCATTGACCTTACCACTCCTCTGAAGTATAAGCCAATAGTCAAGAGGAAGAAACAAGTTAGCACTAATCATCCATCCTCACAAGAAACAAGGAGCAAGAAAAACACACAAGCACCTCTTGAGGTAGGATTCAGACCAAGCCTTGAAGTATTAAGGACTAGAGTAGTAGAAGAAGGAAGGCTAGATCAGGTAGCCAAGCTCTATGATAAATATCATGAAATTGATAAGTCATAAATTCATGAGATGCTAATTAAACACATGATAAAATTCAAGAAGATAGTTATTGAATTGAAGACAGCTATCCCAGATAAGGTATGGGAGATTTTGGATACCTTAAAGAGACAAGCCATTCAAGAAGACTTTAGAATTAGAGAACAAACTCTGGATTAAAATCTTTCAATATGTTCTATTGAAGAGAAGACACTGATATTGAATTTGGTGAAGCTGCACTTAAGGACAAAGATGAGAACTCTACACATTATGAACAAAGACTATGAGTTGATAACAAAGGAGATAGAGAAGGCCTTTGAGAAGGTATTCTTAAAACAACACATGAAACCTCCATTTGGGCCCATCACTCGAGCACCTAGTGAGCAAGACAAAGTAGCATAGACCACCAATATACTAGTAACAGGTCCTTAGGATTTAGTGCCTATAGTAGGAACACAACCAGTGACAAATAAGTCTATGCCCATGTCAAAATCACCTAAGGACAACACCATTATCATTGATAATGTGGAGATAGCCATGGCAACCACTGATAAAGACTTGGATAAGTTTGAGGAAGCTTTTGTGAGTACACAAGAAGCTAAAATCTTATGCAACAACTCACCTCCCACTCATCAAGAAGAAGTGCTTATTGAAGATATATTTGATGAGAAAGAAGAAGAAAAGAAAGAAGAAGAAGAGGAACATAAGGATGAAACATTAGATGAACTGGTCAAAGTAAAACAAGAAGTGATGGATATCACTCCCATCACTCCCTCCTCAGTATTGTTGTCAAGTTTGACACCTGACACAGCCAGTTTGAACTCCTGGAGAGAAGAAGACCTGATTAAGTTCAGCATCTTAGCTATGGAGAAGGCAAAGGAGAAACAAGTGATGAGAAATCCTCTCCTTATGGAATTAGTGAACATTCTAAACAATTTGTTGCCTACAGACAAGAAAGTGTCTAAGATACACTCTGTTGATGATGTAAGTACAATCATTTCTCAGTTTGAAAGAAATTTCTCAAGCCTTGAAGAGTCTGGATCCCTATTTGCAGAAGAAAAGTATTTGAAAAAGAGATTGAATGAATTGGTTAGTAAATTTTCACTTCACCTAAGCTCTCTCAAGTTTGGTCAAGCATCCCTAAAATAATTTGCAGATGAGGGAAGAAGAATCATTATAGAATGCATGAACCAAGACAAGCTTACCAATTCTAATTTTAAATTAAAAGAGGCAGAGGCTATGATTGAGCAAGTGAAGAGTTCTATGAAAGACACATCTATTGATGTAAACAAGTGCAATAATGATTACCAAGAATAGATTGATAAAATTGAGAAGGCAGAAAAAGAGATGTCAAAGATCAGGGCAAGGCAAACACAGTTAAGGAATGCTCTTGCGCCCTCACTAGACATACTGAATCAGAACATCAAGGACATAGATGCCACAATGGTAACTTATGATCATGGTCCTAGAAATGACTTGGAGGAGATGGAGAAGCTACAGTATGTCTTATGCACCCATCTCTAGATAGTAAATTCACTGATCACCTTTTGGAAGAAGGAGATCCAGAACCTAAAGACAACATATCTGGATGTTTTCCCTCAGTGAGTATATGTAGATACGGTTTTTTGATACACCTTTGTCATTAATGTCAAAGGGGGAGTTGTGTATAGAATATGTATTATAATGTATAGGGAGATATAAGATTATGTATAAGATATTTATAGAAGACAAAAAGTTTTTTGTGTTAAGGGATAGTTAGCAACTTGGCCATATTCCTTTGTTGCCATCAATGACAAAGGGGGAGATTGTTGGAAAGTTAGCTATACTAAGGTATATGAATAGATATAGTGTTTTCATTATGGAAACAAAGTCATATAGTAGTTTGAAGTCAGCGCACCTGATGAGAAGATCAGAAATCAGCTAAGTGTTGAAGACTAGATAGTGTACAGAGTTCCTGCAGCTCAGAGCATCAGTGCATGTGTGTATGAATGAATTTTGGTATGCACCCTAGAAGTTAAGTTGGTTAGACTATATTCATGCTTAGTCTATGAGCGCATAATCAGATATGCAAGGATGTAAAAGATACAGTCAGTTGAAGTTGCATAGCTAGTGTGTGCCAGTGAAGAACAGAGCAAGCAACCGACAGTTAGTATTTTGGTTTGTGATTATAATGTAATGTTGTAAAGGCTATGCACCTATTGTATTTAGGTTTCTGACATGTATAATTTTTTTTTTGTAAGCACGCTTAAGCCAATTCATTTGGAAGCATTATTTGTAATAGGTTTAAGATCCAACCTAGTTGTTTATTTTGTATGAGTGTATAAATATTAGATGCGCCCATTGTATTTAGTATGGAAGTTGATAGAGGGTTGTGATAAGAAGAGAAGAAGTGTGTGAAGATATTATAATATGTATTAGATCTTTTCCATAGGTCAAAGCATCAGCGCATCAAAGGAATTGATCTAACAAGTAGTGTCACAGTGACAATTCACCTGGTAAATATAGTGTGTATCTAAGATCAGAAGGTTGTAGCCTTCACCATTTGAGAAGTGAGCTCTAGGACAATGGGTCCACTCCCCTAATAGGGGTTATCGTAAAAGAATCCTAATAGGGTCTGGCCCTTAACAAGGTCTACTATACTTAAAGCATTGTAAAGCTACTCCTAATAGGGTAAAGGATCTTCTAACAAGGATCACAAAACACTAGTGCAGAATATTAGTGGGTTTCAATTCCCACTGGGGTTTTTACCTATTTGGGTTTCCCCGTAACCATATTGGTGTCATGTGTTGATTTCATGTTTCATGTTTATGTGAATGTTTATTTGAGTTCTTAAGCATTCAAGTTCAATTTAAAGATTAAAGTTAAAATTTAAAATTTAGTGAACACTGATTCACACCCCCCCCCCCTCTTAGTGTTCCCATTCCTAAAACTGATTTGTCAAGTGCTAGACCTAAATTTTACCTACAATATCTTGTTAGGAAGGCCATGGATCCATGAAATGCAAGCCGTTCCTTCTACTTATCACCAATGCTTAAAGTTTCCTTATCTAGGGCAGGAAATAATGGTAAGTGGGGACTTAAAACCCCTTCCAATATTGTAACAACATCACCCACACAATGCAAAAGGGTCTATACCTAATCAAATGGAGCAAGGGAAAAGTTCTAAAGACATCCCATTATTGAAAGGAAAAAAAAAGATAGAAAAGGAAGTTGTTATTGAAGACATACCAAAACTCACTAACCTAACTACATCGACTAAAGGAAAAGAGAAGGTTAGTGAGGATAATTTTATTGAAAAGTCAAAAGAAGATGAAACCAAAGCTATCAAGTATACACTAAAGAGGCCCATTATCAGAAAATGGACCAAATGATGAAGAACTTTGATGAGCAATGCAAAATGAAACAAAAAGGAGTAGGTGAATACTCCCTATCTATGATGGACTTACCCTTATCACCTAAGTCCTATGGAAGACCTTCAAATCTACCCCATAAATATAATGATAAGTTTTTCAAGGCAAGCACATCATCTGCCATGGATGAAGAAGACAATGAGATCCTAAACTGGTTATATAAAGATGAAGAATCAAGTGCACATGTTAAACATATTCAAAATATAATCATTCCCACACATCAATATGGGAAAGGATTTCAAATCATGCAAAAGATGGGGTACAAAGGCCAAGGACCTTTGGGCATGAAGAATGAAGGGCCCATTGAACCCATAGAAACAACATGGTGAGATAGCAAGGAGAAAACAAGATTAGGGTATCTTGAAGAAGGGTACACTCAAAAACACTATCCCAAACTTTATGATCAAATATTGCAATTAGAGTCTCATAGTGATGAAGATTCTAATGAGTGGGAATGGGATAAATTATCTGATGAGTCATGCCATGATAAGGGTATTGATGTTATACATACCTATACTTCTACCAAGGATAAAGGACAAATAGAAGAATCAAGTTCAAACCAAGCATCTAGTTCAAATCAAGTGGTTCTAAATGATGTGCCAAGCATAGAAATAGAGATAAATAAATGGGTAGGTGAACCCTACGTACCTTCATGGAGACCTACTATGGAGGAATCAAATGTTAGGTTTAATCCACATGAATTTTATCCAACGGAAACCTTAGAGGAGTCTAGTGAGGAAGACTTTGATCCTACTTCTTTAGAACATTTAGAAGAGGCCCATGTCATAGACTTGCATGATACAATGTATGAACCATCTAATGAGGTCTTATCTTTAAACCCCACTAAAACAAGCCCAAGTATTAACCCATTAACTCTCATACACCCAGAATTAATTGAATGAGATTCTATTGAACCCACCATCCTCCCAACCTTTTTGAATGACAACATGGTGTCCTAGTACCTTAACATGGTTGAACCTTCTTCTGTTATGGAATATCAGGAGGAGATGATAAGGGAGAGCATCCAAACTTTCAATCCATGAAAAAATGAAAAAAATAAAAAAGGAAAAGAATCAAGTGTTGAAAACCATGTTGTGGCAATATTAGATAAAAAACAAAAAGAAATAAAGGATGTTTCCAAAGGTGAAAACCCAATTGAGGCACCTAAGGAAGGAAGTTTGGATGCTCTACCAGGACATTATGAAGAAAGATCTCCAATTTTGATCGAGCCTATACAAAAGATAAACATTGGATCAGAAACTAAACCAAAGATCATACACTTAGCGACATCCTTATCTAGTAAAGAAAGGGAAGAATTCATAAAAAAATTTCAAGGAAAAGCAAATCAATTTTTCTTGGTCATATGATGATATGCTGGGATTGGATCCAAACCTGATTATGCATCACCTAAATATGAAACAAGGAGCCAAACCAATCAAATAGAAGTTAAGGAAGATGCATCCACATATAGCCTTACTAGTGAAAGTGGAATTGGAGAAATTGCTAAAGGTGGGATTTATTAGAGCCATTGATTATGCACAATGGATTTCAAATATAGTTCCAGTTTCCAAAGCAGATAAGTCCATTAGGATTTTCATAGATTTTAGAGACTTAAACTTGGCGTGTCCTAAAGATGACTTTCCTCTTCCAAGCATAGACGCCATTGTAGACTTAACAACATGGCATTCCATGTTTTCACTTATGGATGGATTTAGTGGTTATAACCAGATCAAGATAGCACTTGAGGACCAAGATAAAACAACATTTACATGTGCATGGGGGACATTCTACTAGAATTTTATGCCCTTTGGTCTAAAGAATGTCGGGGCAACATATCAAAGGGCCATGACCACAATATTCAATGATATGATGCATAAGTTAATGGAAGATTATGTAGATGACATATTAGAAAAATCTCATTCAAAGGGGGAACATCTACCGATTTTGGAGAATTTTTTTGAAAGATTAGAGCAATTCAAAGTAAGGCTCAATCCAAAAAAGTGTGCATTTAGAGTTCAATCAAGAAAATTGCTAGGCTACATTGTATCAACAAAAGGAATAGAGGTGGATCCCACTAAAGTCAAGGTGATGAAGGGTGCTCCCCTTAATACCACAAACACATAATAGAAATAGAGAAACAACAATAATTTGCAAGAACAAAAAATGGGCTTCTTATTATCTCCACAAGTGTGTAATTACAAATTTCAGAATTACAATATGCAAAGCCACATGGGCATTCTCCTTACAATATTCTATAGGACAAAGCCTCAAATCATTACCCAAATCTACCCAGAACTACCCTAGATAACACTACAGGCCTTCTTTATATAGGCATTTTCCACCACCCGAGAAGGTTCTAGAAATTTAGCCCTTAGGGCCAACCAAACTTAGAATTATTTTATTTTTCAATTTATTACATCAAAGTCGGCTCGAAATAACTTTTGAAACCTGAACAAAAATTTTGAAGGAAAATTATTTTCTACCATTTCAGGCGGCCTGACGTTCGGAGACCATAAGTCATCACCAGTTGACCCGATTGACTATTATGACCCCATTTTGGAAAGGCCACGAAGAGCTCTACATGCCTGACTATAGCAAGTGCTTGTCACCCAAATTTTTGACCTCATCTGGGGCCTCTAAAGCCTTCAAAACTGAGTTCAAAGTTTTTGTACCCTACTGCCAATACCGAAAATCTTCAATATCTTTGAAACTAGACCTGATCTAGCCATGAAACTTTACTGGCAGGCTGATATGACTGAGATGAACCTCCTGTTGGAAACAATTGTCTGAAGGAAATTGCTACTCAATTATGTATTGTCTTTGATGTCACACAATGTCATAGTCCGTAGCAATCAGATCCTACCGAGCTCAGTCGGTCTGCCAGACAGGAATATTAGTGCTTACCGAGTCCACTCGGTTATCAAAGAAAAGCAGTGTCTACCGAGTTCACTCGGTTATCGAGAAAATTTAGTATTTACCGAGCTCACTCGGTTATCGAGAAAAGTTAGTGTTTACCAAGTTCAGTCGGTCATCTAAGGAAAAGTTAGTGTTTACCGAGTTCAGTCGGTTATCGAAGGTAAAAGATTGTCGGTGTTTACCGAGTTCCCTCGGTCTCCAAAAGATTATAGAAAGTTATGGTCACCGAGCACTGTCGGCCCTTGAAGGATTTTTGCAAATAGAGTTTGCTTATTTCAGCTGACTGTTATACTAAATAATGTCGATTTGACAAATCTAAAATCATATAAATAAAAGGTCAAATGTGAAAAGAAATCAAGAAATATAGCAGAAGATTTTACAGAAGAAAAGCAGGAAAGGAGTATGCAAATTTGTGAAGGATGTTCAGATATCCTTGAGGTGTAGCAGAGATTTGTTCGATCAAAAAGGATCAAACTTATGCAGAACAGAGATCTGTAATCAGCAAGACAGTTGCATTATTATACAGGTCATTTTTCATTGTTACCTTCTTATCATTGTAACAGTGAATTCTAAATCTCTTAACCGAGTTGGTTTAACAACCATATTGTAAATCCTCTAACAAGGTGACAATTCCATTGAATTGTTTTCAAGACCTCTTACCAGGCCACTCCTAGCAGGGTGTTTTAAATCCTCTAACAAGGTCACACCTAACAGTGTGTTTTGTAACCTTTTACCGGGTTGGCTTCTAACCGGGCATCACTTCAGAAAAGTGAAAATCAGTATCTAGATACATTGGTGGTTTTTCCCATATTAGGTTTCCACGTTAAATCTTGTGTCTCTTGTATTATTAATTGCTTTCTCAATCATATACATGTGCTGATGAATATCTAAAGATAATTTTGCTAATACTTTCTGCATCTTCAAAGTTACTGCAATCTATTTACCGAGTGCTAAAACAGATAACATTGTTAAGATATCCTAAGGGATCTGGAAAGAATTAATTGTGAAGTGTTTTATGGTTGACTGATTCACCCCCCCTCTCAGTCACTTCATCCATATTCCATCACCTCCACATGTAAAATCAAAATATTCCAAGATCGTATGACCAACTTACTAAAAATAACAATTTTCCATAAATAGTAGCTCTACACAAAATAGCCCTTATTGAATACAAAAACATAAATATTTTTGGGTGATGCAAGATTGCTCTTACACCTAGGATGCTCCTGCATCAGACACTTGAGGTAATTTGAGAAGTGACCCCATCATGTCTTAGGTGTGTAGAGGAAAACCAAGAAGGCCCAAGTAAGCAAGTTTCCATAAATACTAAAAATAACAAGTTTCCATAAATAGAAGCTCTACACAAAATAGCCCTTATTGAATATAAAAATAGAAATATTTTTGGGTGATCCAAGATTGCTCTTACACCCAGGATGCTCCTGCATCAGACACTCGAGGTAATTTGAGAAGTGACCCCATCATGTCTCAGGTGTGTAGAGGAAAACCAAGATGGTTAACCTCCTCCTTTGTTAGCCATGATGAATCTTCAATAGGTTGTCCTTTCCACTTGACCAGATATTCTTCATATGTCATGTTCCTTGTGCTTCTACCAATACGACTATCCAATATATCCTCAATCTCTTTGGTATCTGAACTAGTTGCTAGAATACCCCATTGTGTTGTTGTGATCTCATCTTCAACACCTCCCTCATGATACTCTATCAGATCTAAAATGTTAAACACTGGTGAAATATTTAGCTTAGTAGGCAATTCTACTTCATATGCATTTCTTGAATCATGCTTCTTCAGTATTTTACATGGCCCAACCTTCTTCATTTTCAATTTTTTATTGTATCATCTTAAAATGGAAGAACTTCCATGTTAAGAGCATTTAGCCCTCTGAGTAAGTGGTTTAGGGTCATGATTGGCATCTTTGCATTCTCCCTTGTCTTCCACTTCTTCTCTGCACTTGATTTTTGCATTCTAGGTGAAATTAAGGTTAAGGTCTTTAGGAATTTCCTAATTTTCCTTCTTTTATGGCTCCATTTTCTAGGTAGGATTTAGAAATGAGACCTCCTAGTCCTTTATCACATCATTCTAGGGATTTTTTGTCTATTCTTGACACTGGGTCCTGTTCAAATATCAAATTCTACATTTTTGGCACCCCTGGAACTCTTGTTGCAGAATGTGGCAAAGTTAGGGTCTGAGGTCAAAGTTGACCTTGACCCTAACCAAGTCAAGGTTGACCTTGACCTTGACCTCTTCTTGCCAAAATTTCAAAGTTTAATTTGCCGATAATTTATCTTTCGGGAAAGTTATTTCCCACTTCTGGGTCAACTATTTCGGGCTCCAAAATGGTAAATCCTTTAATGGTATTTAATCAAGGTATATTTTATGAAGGTGAGGACCTAATTGGGATTTAATTCTTCAAGGTGGCCCATCTATAGGAGTGTGCCCTAGATCAATATAAAAGGAGGCCTTCCTCTCTCATTTTCATATCAAGTTTTCATGCTCAAGCTCTCAAGCTCTCAAGGTGATCAAGCAAGCATTCATTCAAGTATTCAAGTCTTCTTCTTCATCCAAGTTCTCCATTGAAGATCAAGGATTCAAGAATTCAAGCTATTGAAGGGATTTGGCTCAAGCATTCAAGATCTATCATTCAAACCCTAGATCTAGCCACCATGGTGGTGTGATCTTCCTTCAAGATCCTTTGTTCATCTTCAAGATCCATATCATTGTTTCCTCAAGGTGGATTTAAAGCATACAATCATGGAGGTTTGATCATGTTATGTTCAATCTTTCATATCAATATATTTGATTACATTCCAAATACATTAGCATATCTATTGAATTGCATAGCTTCATTGTTAGATTCATTTCTACTACTTGCTAACATTCTCCTATTTCAATTTCAATATTAAGGTTGATTCCAAACCAGGGTTTGACCAAGGAAAACCCCCCCCCAAACAAACAACAAAACCATTTTTCTTGCAGGCGTAGGAGTGAAATCTCGGATGTGAGAGAAAATTTTGATACCCTTTTTGGAAATCTTTTAGGATTTGCGAATAGAATCGGAATCAGACTTCAAATAAATAATGTGGTCTTTGACCTTTTAAAAGGTCAAAGTCGACCTATGTGAATTTAGAGAAAAGATTTCTGGGTTTTGTCCACCTCGACATTTCCAGTTCTAAATAGGTGACAGAATCTTTAGAAAGTTCATACAGAAGTCAAAATTCAGCATTTTCTAGATCTGCCCTAATTCAAGGTTAGTATTTGCACTTCAATTATTTTAGATTTCAAGCTTAATCCAACTATAGGGAAGTATAGGATTTATTCTCTCTCTTTCATATTCTTCATAGATTGATTCGATTGTGTATTAACCTCTTGGTTGATCAAATTGGATCTCTCTTTTGGGAATTTGGATTTTGGAGCGAATCTTACATTTTCCCCACACACATACACAAATAGTGGTGATTCCAAATTACAACTATTCAATTATATGTACCAACTGGAAATCACTCCCTTCACAAATGAACCATGACTTCATCTCCAACCTGAAATTCCTTATGCCTCCTTTTCTCATTTTCCTTAGCTTTATATTGTGCATTCATCTTGGTAATGTGCTTCTTCACCTTCTCATTGATGTTCTTCAAATGTTCTACAAAATCCTTAGCTTCAGCACTATTTATTTCTCCTTTATCTATCCTTCTCAACTTAGATGCATTTCTGGGACTATTTCCATACATAATCTAGAATGGTGATTTACTAGTACTCCTATTGATAGAATTATTGTATGCAAATTCTACCTGTGGTAAAATCAAATCTCATCCTGTCAGCTTATCTCCAACCAAACAGCTCAGCAAATTTCCCAAACTCCTATTCACCACCTTCATTTGTCCATCAATTTGTGGATGATGTGATGAACTAAATTTCAAATCTATCTTTAGCTTCCTCCACAATGTTCACTAGAAATAGCCTACAAACTTGGTGTCTCAATCTGAAACTATGGTCTTTGGCAAACCATGTAGTCTCACTACTTCTCTGAAAAACAATTCTTCTATATGAACAACATCATTAGTCTTCTTGCAGGGAATGAAATGTGCCATCTTCAAAAATCTGTCAACCACCACAAAAATTGAATCATGTCCCCACTGAGTCCTCGGTAATCCAAGAACAAAGTCCATACTGATATCCTCCCAAGGCTTCTTTGGTACAGTTAATGGCTGATATAACCCTGTATTTTGCTTCACTCCTTTCACCATCTGACATACTCTGCAACTCTGTACAAACTTCTTGATATCTTGCTACAATTATGGCCAATAAAATTCTCACTAACCAAAGAAAGGGTTATATCACGAGCAAAATGTCCAGACAATCCTCCACTATGCTTCTCCTTGATGAGATTCTCCCTCATAGAACTTCATGGAATGCACAACTAACTCTCTCTGAATAGCATATCATCCTAGATGATAAAATCCAGCCACTTCATTCTATCTAAAGTAACAGGTTCTTTACAAGCTTTCTAAGCTTCATCAAAATCAAGATCCTCTGGATACAAATTCTTGAGTTCCTTGAACCCAACCACTTCAATTTGCATTTCTGTCAGCAAAATTTGCCTTCTACTAAGAGCATCTACAACCCTGTTAGACTTTCCACTCCTACATTTCAAAACAAATGTATAACTCTGCAAAAACTCAACCCATTTCAAATGCCTTTGATTCAACTTTCCTTGACTATTCAAATATTGCAAAGCTTGATGATCAGTATACAAAACAAACTCCTTAGGAAGCAGATAGTGTTTCCACTTGTTCAATGCTTGAGCTATAGCATAAAATTCCTTATCATAAACAAAATACTTTCTCTTGGCATCATTTAACTTCTCACTTAAATAAGCAACAGGTTTACCTTCTTGGCTCATAATAGCTCCTATTGCAATACCGCTAGCATCACAGTCTACTTGAAACACCTTATTAAAATCTGTAAGTGCTAAAATAGGTTATTTTGTAACTTTTTGTTCTAACAATTGAAAACTCTTTTCTACCCCATTAGTCCACTTAAACTCCTTTCTATCCCCTCTCATTGTTTCAGTCAAGGGTCCACAAATACTGCTAAAATTTCTGATAAACTTTCTGTAAAAACTAGCTAGACCATGAAAAGATCTTACCTCAGTAGCACTCCTTGGAGTAGGTCATTCAAGGATAGCTTGTACCTTCTCTAGGTCCATTTTTAGACCTTCTACTGAAACTACAAATCCCAAATACACTAACTCTTTCTTCACAAAACTGCACTTCTTCAAATTAATCAATAGTTTCTCTTCTCTTAGCTTCTCAAATACCATACAAATATGCATCGTATGCTCCTCCAATATCTTACTAAAGATCAAAATATCATCTAGGTAAACAATGACAAACTTACCCAAAAATTCTTTCAGAACCTCATTCATCAACCTCATGAAAGTGCTCGGTACATTGGTTAGCCCAAAAGGCATGACTAACCACTCATACAGTCCTTCCTTTGTCTTGAAGGAAATATTTCATTCATCTCCTTCTCTCATTTGAATCTGATGATATCCACTCTTTAGATCTATATTTGAGAAATTCACAACTCCACTCAAACAGTCCATAATATCATCCATTCATGGCAATGGAAACCTGTACTTGATTGTGATCTTATTTATTTCTCTGGAATCTGTACACATCCTCCACTCTCCATTCTTCTTTGGTGCTAACACCTTTGGTATAGCGCAAGGACTCAGACTCTCATGGATCAATCTTTTTTGCAACAACTCATGTACTTGTTTTTTTAACTCCTCACTTTTTTCAGGTGTCATTCTGTGTGCTACCTTATTCAGAAAACTTGCTCCTAGGATCAAGTCCATCTGATGACTGATCTTCCTGACTGGAGGTAATCCATTAGGCACATTATTGGATACAATAGCTTGAAACTAATTCAACAAATTTGCAACTTCTACAGGCACATCTTCTACTTCCTCTTTATTAGCTTTTGGAATTAAAGCAAAACACACATGCTCATGCCTCATACCATCTAGGAATTTTCTTCCATCAATAAAATTTATTCTTGCACTACCACATACCTTTTCTTTTATGTCATTCAAGGGCTTTAGATTATGTCACACTCCATCCTTTGTCAGGGAATAGGTATTTGCATGACCATCATGTACAACACATTTGTCAAATTGCCATGGTCTACCTAACAACATATGACATGCATCCATAGATATGATATCACATAGTACCTCATCATGGTATCCGCCAATCTTGAACTTCACTAGGCATTGTTCATTGACCATGACCTTGTGGTCATCTTGTACCCAAGCAATCCGGTATGGATGTGGGTGTTTCTATCTCTTGAGCTTCAACTTTGTCACCATCTCTTCTGACACCAAATTGTTAGTGCTTCCACTATCAATAATCACATCACAAAACTTACCCTCACACTTGCACTTGGTGTGAAATAGGCTCCTCCTTTGCTCAGGTTCATTCTCACCACTCAACAAGACTCTTCTGCTAATCAACATTTCTCCTCTTTCAACATCTTCAAAATGTGATGATCTGGAATCTTCATCTACATGTGCAACTCTAGCCTGACCTTCTTTTCTCCTATCTATTCTTCCTTGGTGCTGAGGACATTCAAATGACCTATGACCTTCTTCTCCATAGTGAAAAGATGTTCCATGAAAGCCTCCTCTTCCTGATCCTTGTCCTCTTCCTCTTCCCCTCTGATCTCTATTATTCTGATCTTGGAAACGATTGGAATTGTTTCCTCACTGATTCTGACTACTACTAGCCTCATCTTTCTTTTTCAGATCTTCAATTCTACCTCCATATGACCACCACTAGAACTTCCCTACGACCTCTTCCATTTTGTCTGCTCTCAAACTTCTTGTTCAGCTTTTCCTCTACTTTTAGGGAAAACTAGTATGCCTCTTCAATATTGTTCATTTGAACCAAATTCAGCTCCGCCTGAATGCTTGACCTCAACCCATTAAGTTAATGGGCAACTTTCTCCTTATCAACTTCCACATGGCCTGTTCTAATGAGGATTCGATAGAACTCCTCTGTATACTCCTGAACAGATCTTCCTACTTGCTTCAAACTTTGCATCTTCTTTAGTAGGTCAAGCTCATAATCAATAGGAATGAACTATCACTTCAATTTATCCACCATCCGATCCCATCTTGTGATTTTATCTTTCCCTCTTCTATTTCACTCCAATTGAATCTCTTGCCACCAAATCTTCACATGACCCTTCAGTCTAGCCTTCGCAAAATTGACCCAATCAAGATCCTCAATATCTTCATACTCAAAATATTCTTCATATTCATTGATCTAGTCGATCAATTTCTCTGGGTTAAGATTCCCTAAAAATGTAGGAACCTCGATCTTAGGTTTTTTTCTGATCTTGGAAATGGCCTAGAAAAGCCTTTCTTCCTCTTGATTCAAAACTTCAACTTCTACTTCTTGATCATCATTTCCTTCTTTATTTTCATCCTCACTTTCGTCTCTGACATTAAGATTCATTCCTCTATGAATCTCTTCTTGCAATACTCGCACTTGTCTCTGGAGCTCTCTAACCTCAAGTTTCATGGCACTAGCTCTTCTACCACGTTCTCTTCATGGAGGTATTTTCACACGTATCACTGAAACCCTAACCATAGTCTTGGTGCAAACTGCTTCATAGTTGGCAATCTATTTACACACCCAAGAAATTCTACTCTAATACCACTTGATGAAGGGTACTCCCCTTAATACCACAAACACATAATAGAAACAGATAAACAACAACAATTTGCAAGAACAAAAAATGGGCTTCTTATTATTTCCACAAGTGTGGAATTAAAAATTTAAAAATTACAATATGCAAAGCCACATGGGAATTCTCCCTACAATATTCTATAGGACAAAGCCTCAAATCATTATCCAGATCTACCCAGAACTGCCCTAAACAACACTACGGGCCTTCTTTATATAGACATTTTCCACTGCCTGAGAAGGTTCCAAAAATTTAGCCCTTAGGGCCGACCAAACTTAGAATTATTTTATTTTTCAATTTATTACATCAAATTGGGCTCAAAATAACTTTTGAAACCCAAACAAAAATTTTGAAGGAAAATTATTTTCTACCATTTCAGGTGGCCCAACATCCGGAGATCATAAGTCATCACTAGTTGACCTGATTGACTATTATGACCCCATTTCAGAAAGGCCGCAAAGTGCTCTACAGGCCTAATTGTAGCAAGCACCTGTCACCCAAATTTTTGACCTCATCTGGGGCCTCTAAAGCCTTCAAAATTGAGTTCAAAGTTTTTGTACCCTACTGCCAATATCAAAAATCTTTAATATCTTCAAAAATAGACCTGATCTAGCCATGAAACTTTACTGGTAGGCTGATATGACTGAGATGAACCTCCACATGTAAAATTAGAACATTCTGAGATCGTATGACCAACTTACTAAAAATAGAAAGTTTCCATAAATAATAACTCTGCACAAAATAGCCCTTATTAAATACAAAAACAAAAATATTTTTGGGTGATGCAAGATTGCTGTTACACCCAGGATGCTCTTGCATTAGACACTTAGGGTAATTTGAGAAGTGACCCCATCATGTCTTAGGTGTGTAGAGGAAAACCAAGATGGTTAACCTCCTCCTTTTTCAGCTATGATGAATCTTCAACAGGTCGTCCTTTCCACTTGACCAGATATTCTTCATATGTCCTTTTCCTTGTGCTTCTGCCAACATGACTATCCAGTATATCTTCAATCTCTTAGGTATCTGAACGAGTTGCTAGAATACCCCACTGTGCTGCTATGATCTCATCTTCAACACCTCCCTTATGATACTTTGTCAGATCTGAAATGTTAAACACTAGTGAAATATTCAGCTTAGTAGGCAATTCTACTTCATATGCATTTCTTGAATCATGCTTCTTCAATATTTTACATGGCCCAAACTTCTTCATTTTCAATTTGTTATATATACCAAGTGGAAATCGCTCCCTCCGCAAATGAACCATGACTTCATCTCCAACCTAAAATTTCTTATGCCTCCTTTTCTCATTTTCCTTAGCCTTATACCATGCATTCATCCTTGTAATGTGCTTCTTCACCTCCCCATGGATGTTATTCAAATGTTCTGCAAAATCCTCAGCTTCAACACTACTTATTTCTCCTTTATCTATCCTTCTCAACTCAGATGCATTTCTGGGACTATTTCCATATATAATCTGAAATGGTGATTTACCAGTACTCATGCTGATAGAATTATTGTATGAAAATTCTACCTATCATAAAATCAAATCCCATCCTATTGGCTTATCTCCAACCAAACATCTTAGCAAATTTCCCAAACTCCTATTCACCACCTCCATTTGTCCATCAGTCTGTGGATGATGTGATGAACTAAATTTCAAATCTATCTTTAGCTTCTTCCACAATGTTCACTAGAAATAGCCTACAAACTTGGTGTCTCGATCTGAAACTATGGTCTTTGGCAAACCATGTAGTCTCACTACTTCTCTGAAAAACAATTCTACTATATGAACAACATCATTAGTCTTCTTTCAGGGAATGAAATGTGTCATCTTCAAAAAAATTTCAACCACAACAAAAATTGAATCATGTCAAGGGTCCACGAATAGTGCTAAAATTTTTGATAAACTTTCTGTAAAAACTAGCTAGACCATGAAAAAATCTTACCTCAATAGCACTCCTTGGAGTAGGCCATTCAAGGATAGCCTGTACCTTCTCTGGGTCCATTTTTAGACCTTCTGTTGAAACTACAAATCCCAAATACACTAACTCTTTCTTCACATAACTGCACTTCTTCAAATTAATCAACAATTTCTTTCTCTCAGCTTCTCAAATACCATATGAATATGCATCATATGCTCCTCCAATCTCTTACTAAAGATCAAAATATCATCTAGGTAAACACTGACAAACTTACCTAAAACTTCTTTTAGAACCTCATTCATCAGCCTCATGAAAGTGCTCGGTGCATTGGTTAGCCCAAAAGGCATGACTAACCACTCATACAGTCCTTCCTTTGTTTTGAAGGCAGTCTTCCATTCATCTCCTTCTCTTATCTGAATCTAATGATATCCACTCTTTAGATCTATATTTGAGAAATACATAGCTCCACTCAAACAATCTATAATATCATCCATTCGTGGCAATGGAAACCTGTACTTGATTGTGATGTTATTTATTTATCTAAAATTTGTACACATCCTCCACTCTCCATTATTCTTTGGTGCTAATACCACTGGTACAACATAGGGACTTAGACTCTCACAGATCAATCCTTTCTGTAACAACTCATGTACTTGTCTGTTTAACTCCTCACTTTTTGCAGGTGTCATTCTATGTGCTGCCTTATTCAGCAAACTTGCTCTTGGGATCAAGTCCATCTAATGACTGACCTTCCTGACTGGTGGTAATCCATCAGGCACATTATCAGATACAATATCCTGAAACTCATTCAACAAATCTGCAACTTCTACAGGCACATCTTCTACTTCCTCTTTACCAGCTTTTGGAATTAAAGCAAAACACACATGCTCATGCCTCATACTATCTAGGAATTTTCTTCCATCAATAAAATTTATTCTTGCACTACCACATACCTTTTCTTCTATTTCATTCAATGACTTTAGCTTATTTCACAGTCCATCATTTGTCAGGGAATAGGTAATTGCATGACCATCATGTACAACACATCTATCAAACTACCATGGTCTACCTAACAACATATGACATGCATCCATAGATATGATATCACACAGTATCTCATCATGTAATCTGTCAATCTTGAACTTTACTAGGCATTGTTCATTGATCATGACCTTGTGGTCATCTTGCACCCAAGCAATTTGGTATGGATGTGGGTGTTTCTATCTCTTGAGCTTCAACTTTGTCACCATCTCTTCTGACACCAAATTGTCAGTGCTTCCACTATCAATAATCACATCACAACACTTACCCTCACACTTGCACCTGGTGCAAAATAGGCTCCTCCTTTGCTCAAGTTCATTCTCACCACTCAATAGAACTCTTTTTTTAATCAACATTTCTCCTCTTTTAGCATCTTCAAAATGTGATGATCTGGCATCTTCATCTACATGTGCAAATTTGGTCTGGCCTTCATTTCTCCTATCTATTCTTCCTTGGCACTGAGGACATTCAAATTCCCTATTACCTTCTTCTCCATAGTGAAAACATGTTCCACAAAAGCCTCCTCTTCCTAATCCTTGTCCTCTTCCTCTTCCCCTCTGATCTCTATTATTCTGATCTTGGAAATAATTGGAATTGTTTCCTCACTGATTCTGACTACTACTGGCCTCATCCTTCTTTTTTGAATCTTCATTTCTACCTCCATATGACCGTCCACCATGACCTATTCCATTTTGTCTTCTCTCAAACTTCTTGTTCAACTTTTCCTCTACTTTTAGGGCAAAATGGTATACCTCTTCAATATTGTTCATTCAAACCAAATTCAGCTCCTCCTGAATGCTCAACCTCAACCCATTAAGGTAATGGACAACTTTCTCCTTATCAGCTTCCGCATGGCCTGTTCTGATGAGGATTCGATAGAACTCCTCTGTATACTCCTGAATAGATCTTCTTGCTTTCTTCAAACTTTGCATCTTCTTCAGTAGGTCAAGCTCATAATCAACAGGAATGAACTATTGCTTCAATTTATTGACCATCCGATCCCATCTTGTGATTTTATCTTTCCCTCTTCTATTTTGCTCCAATTGAATCTCTTGCCACCAGATCTTCACATGACCCTTTAGTTTGGCCTTCACAAAATTGACCCGATCAGGATCCTCAATATCTTCATACTCAAAATATTTTTCACATTCATTGATCCAGTGGATCAATTCCTCTGGGTTAAGATTCCCTAAAAATGTAGGAACCTTGATCTTAGGTCTTTTCCCGATCTTGGAAATGGCCTGGAAAAGCCTTTCTTCCTCTTGATTCAAAACTTCAACTTCTACTTCTTGATCATCATTTCCTTCTTTGGCTTCATCCTCACTTTTGTCTTTGACATTAAGATTCATTCCTCTGCGAATCTCTTCTTGCAATGCTTGCACTTGTCTCTGGAGCTCTCTAAACTTAGGTGTCACAACACTAGCTCTTCCACCATGTTCCCTTCGTGGAGGCATTTTCACGCGTATCACTGAAACCCTAACCACAGTCCTGGTGCAAACTACCTCATAGTCGGTGATCTATTTGCACACTTAGGAACTCCTGCTCTAATACCACTTGATGAAGGGTGCTCCCCTTAATACCACAAACACATAATGGAAATAGAGAAACAACAACAATTTGCAAGAACAGAAAATGGGCTTCTTATTATCTCCACAAGTGTGGAATTACAAATTTCAAAATTACAATATGCAAAACCACATGGGCATTCTCCCTACAATATTCTATAGGGAAAAGCCTCGAATCATTACCCAGATCTACCCAGAACTGCCCTAGACAACACTATGGGCCTTCTTTATATAGGCATTTTCCACCGCCCGAGAAGGTTCCAAAAATTTAGCCCTTAGGGCCAACCAAACTTAGAATTATTTTATTTTTCAATTTATTACATCAAAGTCGGCTCAAAATAAATTTTGAAACCTGAACATAAATTTGGGAGGAAAATTATTTTCTGCCATTTCAGGTGGCTTGACTTTTGGAGACCATAAGTCATCACCAGTTGACCCGATTGACTATTATGACCCCATTTTGGAATGGTCACAAAGCGCTCTACAGGCTTGATTGCAGAGAGTGCCTGTCACCCAAATTTTTGACCTCATCTAGGGCCTATAAAGCCTTCAAAACTGAGTTCAAAGTTTTTGTACCTTGTTGCCAATACCAAAAATCTTTAATATATTCAAAACTAGACTTGATCTAGCCATGAAACTTTACTGGCAAGCTGATATGACTGAGATGAACCTCCACATGTAAAATCAAAATATTCTAAGATCATATGACCAACTTACTAAAAATAGCAAGTTTCTATAAATAGCAGTTCTACACAAAATAGCCCTTATTGAATACAAAAATAGAAATATTTTTGGGTGATGCAAGATTGCTCTTACACCCAAGATGCTCTTGCATCACAAGGCCATCATGAAAATGGAAGCACCTAAATACATTAGTCAAATGAGGTCACTACAAGGAAGGATTCAATCCATTAGGAGATTTATATCTCAATTAACAAAAAAATGTCATAACTTCACCCAACTTTTGCATAAAGATACAGTTTTCAAATGGGATGAGAAGTGTGAAGAATCTTTTAACATATTGAAGAAATACCTCATGAATCCTCCAATATAATGCCACCTATCAAAGGAAAAGCTTTAATCCTATATATTTCAGCAACGAAGAATTCATTGGGGGCACTTTTAGCACAAGAAGATGAAATAGGGAAAGAAAAGGCAATATATTACATAAGTAGAACTTTGGTCAAATACGAGTTGAACTATACATTCATTGAAAGGGCATGTTTGGCTGTGTTTTTTGCTTCCCAAAAATTACACCATTATATGCTAGCTCATAAGATAAGACTCATTGCAAAGATAGATCCTTTGAAGTATCTACTTAGTAAAACAACATTAAATGGAAGGCTAGCAAATGGGTCATGGTGTTGAGTGAATTTGACATTGAATATGTTGATAGAAAATCAATCAAAGGTAAAGTCATTGTTGACCAATTAGCAAAAGCACCACTACAAGATGATCATCTTATTCAAGTAGAATTCCCAGATTTAGAGATTGTGAATGTTGAGGCAAAGACATGGAAATTGTATTTTGATGGTTCATACACTCAACATGGGTCAGGAGCAAGCATACTTCTAATCACACCTCAAAGATCTACAATTCCAAAATCATATAAATTTCTATTTCCATGCACCAATAACATAGAAGAATATGAAGCCTTGGTTATTGGAATCAAGTTGGCATTAGAGTGGAAGGTGATAGAACTAAAGGTTTATGGAGACTCACAATTAGTCATTAATTAGGTTAATGAGGAATATCAGATGAAAAATGACAAATTGGTACCTTATAAAAACATGGTGGAAAACCTTAAGAAGTACTTCATTCTTATTACATTTGAACAAGTGCCAAGAGAAAAGAACAAAGTAGTAGATGCAATGGCAACTTTGGCTTCACTTCTACAAATGTCTGATCAGAGCGCCAAATATGAATTCCAGGTAGAAGAAGTGGATCAACCCACATTTGACCCTACCCATCCTTACACCATTTGCTTGTTAACTACACAAGAATCACCTTGGTATGGACCTATTTACACTTACTTAAAAGATCAAATCCTATCCATAGACCAAACCAAGAATCAAAATAAAATCTTCATTCACCAAGCCGCTTGTTATACCCTAATTTCTAAAACATTGTATCGTAAGAGTTTAGACAAAATGCTCCTTAGATGTCTAGAAGAAGAGGAATTGAAAGTAGCCTTGCGATAAATCCACAAAGGAATTTTTGGGTCACATTCGAACGGGTTAACCCTAGCTAAGAAACTTCTTAGGATAGGATATTTTTGGCCTACGATGGAGAAAGACACTTGTAACTTTTCCAAAACTTGTAGAAAGTGTCATTTCCATGGAGACTTGATACATGTGCCTACACAAGAGCTTCATCTGATGACAACACCTTGGTCATTCTATCAATGGGGTCTAGATTTAATAGGAATGATTTATCCACCATCCTCGAATGGTCATAAATTCATCATCATGGTAACGGAGTATTTTACCAAGTGGGTGGAAGCTGCACCCTTATCAACTACAACAGGAAAGCATATATCTTTGTTTATCTTAAACCACATCATTTGTAGATATGGCATACCTCATGCCATCATAATGGATAATGAAAAACACTTCAAGAATAAAGACCTGAAGGAGTTATGCACAAAGTTTCACATGATTCATCATTCTTCGTCAATCTATTACCCTCAAGGTAATGGACAAGCCTAAGCAAAAAATAAAAACATCTTTTTGTTCCTTTCTCTCTTGCATCCTGATGATGGATCATGTAGTGTGATCCAAAATGTTGATGACAAAAAAACTCTACACAATCTAATCCAGAAACTTACACAACAATCTTGAAGATATTGAAGAGAACGGTGGACAATTCAAGTAGAGATTGTCACATCAAAATAAACCCAACCTTGTGGGCTTATAGAAGAAGCATAAGAATGCCAACCAAAGCTACACCCCTTTTCTTAGTCTTTGGAATAGAAGCATTTTTGCCTTTGGAGGTATAACTTCCATCCTTAAGGGTATCTCTTCATGGTTTGATAAGTGAGGAAGACTCTAGAGTTGCTAGGCTGCATGAACTAGAACTCCTAGATGAGAAACAACAAAAAGCATTTGACCATTTGAAAGTCTATCAAAATAGACTGTCAAGGACTTATAATAACCATATCAAGTCAAGAACATTTCAAATAGGTGACCTATTTTTGCAAGAAAATCTCAAGAACCAAGCGGAAAGGGAGAAGAAAGGAAAATGGGAGGCAAACTGGGTAGGACCATTTGTGATCATTGAAAATTTTGGGACTGGCACCTATAAATTAGCAGATTGTGATGGAGAAGAGCTACAAGAACCTATCAATAACATACATCTAAAGAGGTTCTATACATAAGGTAGATGAAAGAGTATAAAGAGTATCATAAATTAGATGGAAAGCATCATATTTATTGTATCCTCATGAAAATACCAAAAAAAATTGAAAAGAAAAAAAACAAACAAATTAGAAATGCAGAAAATATAAAAAATAATGGAAAATTGAGCATGAAGAAATACCAAAAAAATTCATATATGATCCTCAAAAAGATGTTGTCTTGGTGAAAACCTAGCAAATAGACGCCTTGATGATATGAAAAGAAAAAATTGAAAAAAAAGAAAAAGAGAAAAAAAGAGAAATAAGAGAAAAAGTGCCTTGGTGAAAACCTAGCAAATAGGCGCCTTGGTAGCAAAAAAAAAGAGAAAAGCTTTAAAAATTGAAAAAAGAGAAATCCATTCAATCAATGAAAACCTGGTAAAATAGGTGCCATTGAAAGTCCAAGTCAGTCGCATACCTAGAAGGTCACCTTGTAAATATTGCATTCGCAAGCATTTGTATATATTGCATAATAAAACCCCATAGTTTCATTTGCAAGTACCTAAAGATTTTGGTCACCTAATCGACAAATTGTCCTAAGTCCCACAAATGAAATCATATCAAATTGGGGGCAATCTACTCAAAAGGAGGAAAGATTCATCAAAGCAAGCTTTATTCAATCATGGAATTAATTCATAAAAAATGAGAGAGGAACACTTAATCAAATCTACATTCTAATCCAATTTGAGCCAAATGCAAAAATTTGATCCAAGATCTCACATGACCTTATCTTTATCAAGATTAAAAGTATGAAATGGATGGAACTACACTTGAAATATGGATTTGAAAAACATTGCAAAAAATATTCTAAGTGTTGACTAAATTGATGAAATCATGTCTTTCTAGCGAATCGATGAAAGTTTTAAACTAGACAAGCTATGATGAAAGGATGATATTTTTGTTGATTTTTGAATGACTGTCTTAAAATCAAAGTTTTAAATCATGTATTATTTTTCTAAGGACGTGATCATCAAAGAATCATCAAGGACTTGTACATAGGATAAAACTGAGATTTTTGCTTGTTTACACAAAGGATATCTTGGCTATTTTGATCTTTAATATCATAATACCAAAATCCACTTGCAATATAGAATCTGACAAAATTGGTATTCACACTCTCATGATTGGGTTCAATCAGTGATAGTCATATTGAAAGGAGATGGGAAAGCAAAGAAAGAGTGATCATCAAAGAATCATCGAGGACTTGTACATAGGATAAAACTGAGATTTTTGTTTGTTTACACAAAAGGATATCTTGGCTATTTTGATCTTTAATATCATAATACCAAAATCCACTTGCAACATAGAATCCAACAAAATTGGTATTCACACTCTCATGATTGGGTTCAATTAGTGATAGTCGTATCGAAAAGAGATGGGAAAGCAAAGAAAGATGTGCAAAAAGTATTCATATCATCATAGTTGAACTAGTGATGGTTGTACTAAAATAGGATTCCAAAAATTCTCAATGATGATTATAAGCTCCAAATTTTTGAATAATGACAGTTAGTTGCATACATCTTAGATTAAATGCATTGTATATATTTTTCCTTTCTTAGCTTAATTTGCAAGAGGAAAAGAAAAAGGGGGTGTAGTCAAATTGAAAATCAAAAGATCATAAAAAACAACTATATATGATCAAGTGTGTTGGAAATAAAAAACAAATAAAAAACAAAGTGCATTTCATTAGTTCACTTGCATTGGTTAGGTTGCATTAAGTCATCTTCATTAAATCTTCCATGCATTTAAATGTGTCCAACATTTGAATCATTAAGTCCATTGCATTAGATTGCATCCATTTACATTTCATTAGATTGCATATATCATTAAAATGCATGATCATTAGATTTCATCCATTTGAACTTCATTAAGTTCATTAATTATCATTAGATTGCATTCATCTCATTTAAGGTGCATTCTTAAGTATCAATCCATTAAGTAAATTCCATTAGTTAGTTAACCATTCATTTAATCTATTAAGATCATTTATCATTAAGTTTATATCATTCATGAGAGTATCATCCATCCATATCACATATAACATTTAGAATCATTAATCATTAAAAGCTCATTATCATTGCATTATCTCAGCGGGAGGTTGATGCAGATATTGCACAGGTTTTACTCAATCAGGCACAAGGTACAATAATCATTGGAATATGAACCCTACCTACTCTAGTTCCTCAACAACCACATCATCCATGCCATCCCCCGATCCTACCAAAACCACCACCATCATCTCCATCATCACCATCATCTCCACCATCTCCTGCATCACCATCATCTCTATCTGACTGCTCATCAATGGTAGGAACTCTCTTCATAGGATCAGTGAATCGAGGAAATGGATATCAATGTAGCCAAGTTTCATACTCATCAGTAATACTAGCATCCATGATATGTGATCTAGCAGACCAAGGATGATACCCAATATCTCGGATCTCTTGCACAATTGTCCCATAATCCACACATGGGCCCCATAATGATATCTTAGCTTGTACCCGAGCATACATAACTACACCCTATGGCATATCCTGAGTGCACCTATGCTGATGTAGAGCTCATCAGAAGTAGAACCTCTCAATAGTATAGGTGGAATGCTTGATCATCCATCAGGGGTAGAACATGTAAGGTAACTCACCATCATCCTCTAGCCAAGCCTCACAACCAAGATATGGTCGCCAAACAATAGTATCCATGTCATTAATAACCCATCTCCAGTAATCCAGCTTACCAATGTGTGTCTGGATAATAATACCATCCTACATCCAAGCAAAAGGCCAACCTGGTTGACGATCTCGTGTTGTAATCGGATGTGTCACTGGGATATGCTCCCAAGTCCACAACTGAAGAAGGATCACACCTACAGTAAGTGTACTATAACACCTATAAAAAACCATGTGTAACTCATGATATAACTATGCAAAAACATAGGAACCCCAATCAAAGTGATGAGGATGTGCCATTAGATCCTCAAGGATAGGACCCCAACCGATATCAAACCCATGCCCACTTCTATTAGGAAGTAAGAAGCCACCGATCAAAGTACCAAGAACAGCTGGTAAAATAGGAAAGGAAATGAAATGTGCCCATTGGATATGAGCATCACCAATGGTATGATCACCAAACACTCCTTGACAAGAAGAGCCATCATAAAGAGAGTCGTAGTACACCAACTCACCATGAGTAGGTAACCGGAGGATCTGATATACATCCTCAGGGGTAATGGTCATCTCCCCTAGTGGAAAATGGAAGGTATTATGGTCTGAGTGCCAACGCTCAACCATAGCAATGATAAGACCCTGATTCATTTAGAATCAAGGAAGATGAAGAAGGAAAGATAGTCCATAGAGACTAATATGGCGACGATCCACCGCACTCAGATTTGGAATCATACTCCAGGACAGAGGATAAGCACCACAAAAACCTAAAGACCCAAGGACCACCTACAAAAAGCAAGTTCAATTACATTAGAATTGAAATCATTATTATTTGGATCATTCTTAGTCAATAAATTTTTTTCAAAAAATCAAACCATAATCAATTTTCATGTTTCTACTCAGATAGAACAGAAAATTTATCATCACCCATCATCTGAATCTAGATTGATGAATAAATATTCAAATTATGACTGACTCATAATGACATCTTACAACTTGCTAAAAGCATTATGTTCGTGACCTTAACCTATCATCTGATGGACGATGTCGAGAAAATTGCAAAGAAGACTTAGTTGATTAAAAATAATTTTTGGCAGGGTGAAAGTGCTATTTCAGGCTTTAAAGTGTTGAAACGCAAAAGCATTGTTTAAATGATTAAAAGTGCTATTTAATGGATTAAAATCATATTTTGGGGAAAAAGTGCCAAAATAATTTGAAAGTGCTATTAAAAATATTGGAAGTGTTGTTTAAATTGGCACAAGTGAAATAAAGAGCAAAAGTCCTATTTAACATGTCAAAGGCAGATTAGGGCCTAAATCTAGCAGGTATAAGCATAATTTTGGATCGCAGAAGTGCAACTTAAAGTCGCGGAAGTGTAACATGAAGGGTGAAAGCATAATTTAATTATGCAAAAGTGTTGTTTGGATTTAAAAAAGGAAAAAAAGAGGGTTTCTACATGAAAAATTCAAATTTCTTGAAATTAAATGCATAAATCGACAAAACGAGGAAGTATAAGTACTCATCGGAGGTCTAGAGCTAGGTAGACACTGATATTGATGAGCTCACTTGAATCTATGCTCGCAGATGGGGATCAACATCATGAAAAGTCAACAAAGGTCAGAGAGAAAAAAGTGGAAAGTGAAAGTGAAAATGAATAGTGAAAAGGAATTTTTACCCCTTTATATAGCCTTTTTGACCTAAAAAATGGTATATTTGACCTAAAAGAGGAATCTTTTACCACAATTGACCTAATAACTTAAATTTTTCATCAAATCAACCAAATCAGGGGCATTTTTCATCAAACAGACGTAAAAACAATATTAGAAATGAAATCAAAATTCATTATAAATTGAACTAAATAAACGTAAATTGACTTAAAATGTCAAAATTTTCAAATCATTGATCAAATTTTATTTCATTTCCGAGGGGGCATACCATCGGATAATTAGAATTAGTAGTATCATCACCAAATCATGGAAATGACCATCAAATCAAAGCGAAAGCTTTTATTAGAATTTTTTCATAAATCAATTGAATGGGGCATCATATCAAGAAATCGATCATCAAAATCAGGTATTACATTAGAATCTTACATCAAATCAAGCATCATATCGATTAATCAATCATCAGAATGACCATCAAAGAACTGCATCAATTGAAGGAATATCATCAAATTTTCATCAATATCATATTAGATATCAAGATCGACCATCGACAAAATCAGGACCTATCATTAGCAAGATCAGAGTATTCTTTGAATCGACATGCTTCACACGTCAACTAAAAGAGGGGCATTTGTAATCATCTAAAAATGGACAAAGACAATTAAGTGATAAATCAAAGCAAATCAAGAACAAGATCGAAGCAATTGAATCACAATGCATAATTAGCCAATCAAAATTAAAATCAAGTCTTAATTCAAGATAAATCAAAATCAAGAGCATTTTAATCAAGTTAAATAAAATCAAAGTGCAATTAATTCTATTAATTGTATAGTTTGGAATTAAATCAAATTCAACCCATTTAAGGGGTACATGGCTGAAGAAATGAATTAAAATCAATTAATAAATCCTAATTTCCCTCAACAACCACAAAGGGAGGAAATTCAATCAACCAATGGGATTTGAGAAAATGCATTCACATGGAACAAGCCAAATTCAATCTCAATCACTCAAAGTGAAAGAGCATCTTGTCCATTCATCTTGTCTTCTTGTCCCAAGCTTTGAGGACACAAACTTTGAATTGTCTTCAAAGGGTGGAACCAAAGACTCAACTCAAGCTTAATCATGATCAACACAACTACACCCCCTACCCTTGCATAAATCTATAAAAGGAAGACCAAAATCAATCATAATTAATAACCACACATCTAAGAATTGCATAGAACCTCTTGCATTTTACAGCTAGAAAGGCATTTTAAGAGCAATTTAGCATTTCAATTAGAATTAATTGTTAGCATTTTCTTTATCATTATCATTTCTCATTCTAGGACTATCATTAATGGTAGCTTGCTGAGAGCTTCACATTCACACTCTTTGATAGAGAACCATAGGATGCTCAATTGATCATTCATTTGCTAAATAGTTTCTATATTATGGTTTATTTAGTTTCTATTTCATTTATTGTTCAATACTAATTCTATGAAGGTACATTTCCTTGTACATAGTTGATTTAATCCATCATGATCTATTTCAACATTATAAATAATGTATATCATGATTTAAGTTATTATAAGATCGTCACCTTCCAATAACTTCTGCAAATACAAGTGATAATCATTTGCATCACTTCCTCATGATTTCCATAGGGCCCAAAAGGCATTCATGATTCCTAGTCCTCTTACTATTATAGATTCTTGATCATTGGAGAATCCATCTCAGTATGGACTACTCCCTTTGAATTAATATGACCAAGATTATCAAAAGTTGATTTAACCATATCCTCTATCTGCTCCCTCTGAAGCTCAAGTTCTTGTATCAACCTCTTGTCTTCTTTTGAAATATTAGACTCCCTCTGCATCTAGTCTCAATCATTAATTCGTTTACAAGCATTAAGTTCTTTCTCCCTTGAATGCAATTTTCTTGTGCTTCCGTCTTGAAGGTATGTTAGAGAGGGTACAAATAGCTCACTAAACTATCTTGATCGAAAAAACCAATGACAGAAGCATACAAGATTTTACTGACCAATAGTATAACATGAAACAAACTTAAAAAATTATGTGCATTAATAAAATATGGAATACTTATCTTTTATAAATTTCAAGTATTTCATTTGTAAGGTGAGACCATATAGAAAATATCATGCAAAATCATAGAATGATGTTACCATTCTCAATCATTACCAAAATTCTTCACATGACATGTATTGAATATCCAAAGGTTCTATACACTATGACAACCTTAAATCCAATTGGATCTCCCTTCAAGAGTTTTAGGCTTTTAAAAAAGGAACCTCACTCTTTTACAGATTTTTTCATAGACCCGTACACAGTCGGTCATAACTTTTAAACCTGAAATTTTCTCTCCCATCTCTCCGGTGAGATTTTTCTAAATTTTTTTATCACCAACATATCCAAAATGAAGCCAAATCCAATGGTTCATTTGTGAGATATGGTCCTCATACTGAGACTATATTTTATGAGATAGTCACACATTCACCATCAACAAACTACTCTCTTACATTTGCAACTTGGCTCTGATACCATGTTAAGGTTTTAGGATCATTGCAAATGTAATAGCACTATTTGATTGTATTTATTTTCCAAATGCATTGATCTCTTTGTATTTATACATGAAAAGGACAAGAAGAGACATGTCCCTTCATGGGACATGTCTATTCATTAATTTATTTTATCAATTTAACTATTTAGTTATTATGAGATTAATTCTAATCTAACTTTATATATATATATATATATATATATATATATATATAGTAAATAATTTCTCATAATAATCTTATAGTCATTATTATTTATCTGATCGATGCTACAAACATCAATAGTGTTGAACAAGTCCAAGGTAGATGATGATGATGACAAAATGGTAATATCCAATCAAGAAAGAGATGCAAATGACTTAGATCTGAGTCAAGGTTAAAAAACTTGGATGATAATGCACCCATGACTTGAAAAATGATGGAAGATTGAAGATTATGGAGCTGATCAAAGGACTAAACCAACAAGTTAGGACTCACAACAATAGAGATCAGGCTATCAACAAATTATTACTAAAGCCAGCTATGACAAGCTCACTGTTCTGAAGGAAGAAGTATCATAAAGAATACATGAAGAAACAATAAATTATTTTAGAATTCAATAACAGGAAACGCTAATTTAACCAAATTTGAAAATTACCATTTTTGGCAGATTTTCACAAAATCCAATTTTTTGCCTTTTTTTGGTAATTTTCAAAACATCTCCTAAAAAAATGATTTTTCCCCTAAAGCTTCCCTAAACTAAGATAAGAAGAATTTACAACTAATCTTCGAAATTAGAAACATGATTTTGAAGTTATTAAGAAACACAACTTTCTAAAAACTCAAAAAAACACTAAAAGCCAACTTTGGAGGCCCAAACGAATTATCTGGCTCCTAAAAAGATGTCAAAATGGTGACCTACCAAGTTATGCTTGATAGGAAATCCAAATGGCTTCTCCTAAAGAATCTACCTGTAAAAATTCAATAAAAATGGACAATCGAGTTAAAAGTTATGACTCTCGGAAGTCCCTGCATCAATTTTGGATTTTTGCCAACCGTTTTGGTTTTCTTTTTGTTTTCCATTTTTACTAGTCAATTTTCAGATTTTTCTTCAATATTTGATTTTCAAATGTTCAAAGTGTAAAAACACAACAAACACACGTGTGAAAAGACTCAATGATAGTAGCATTTTCTAAGCCCCATATATGGTCAACTGGCTAAGTGAGAAAATCCTTGCTCATTGACTTAGGTACACACCCAATAGCTAATCAAAATATGGCCACCACAAACCACACCATGGGTATAATGATGTTGTATCATCCAACTCCAAATGCTAAAAGGGCATGATATGATGAGTCTCTTGGGGGAGTTACTATCTCCCTTGCACTTGGATTATCCTACTTTCGGGGGTGAAGCAAGTAGGCTACTAATCTATGGATTTTACTAAGGGTCTTCATTCAAATACATTCTTTGTGTCTACACATGCATTTTTTAGGCCTATTTCCCCACAAAGAACCTTTGTACCAATAGTCACATAAATTTGATTTAGATCCTAAGGCCCTATTATGTGGTTAGGTGAGAGTTGTGTCTAAGCTCAAATGAAATCCTACTTTTGAGGCTTTGGCCTCAAAGAAGTAATTTGTTTAATGTGAGCTGGAGTAGTGTGGCTTATGCCTCATGTTCACGTGGGTCATTCTCCAAGGGTGAGTACTTTTTCCCACTTGGACCTACCCATCTAAAGGAATGCAGGAAAAGAAAAGGAAGAGCTACACGAGTCTAGATTTTAGATTTTCCCTCAAGGGGAAAAGAGCATAGTCTCCTATCCTTTTCACTATTCCAAGAAACATCAAATTTTTTTTCTTTTTTAAATGTCTTGCATGTGAGGTTCCTAAGAAACATTAAAGAAAATAGAATGTTTAGTTATCTCCTTTCATAGGCAACCTACACAAAAGTATCAGTAGTCTTTTAGCATTTATCTTTGGCACGCGTCCTACATAAAATAATGTCTGAGAAATGTCTTCACCAAAATGTCTTGCATAAACTTGTTAGGCTTCCAAAAGAAACCACATAAATAGAAAAGAGGATCATTTTCTCAAAATCAACCAGAAACCAATTGCAAAAATCAGAGAACAATTTATTATTTTCAATAAAAACTAGACCAGATTCTAGTATGAGTATATACATGGTATAGTATGAGAATACATGGGTTCCCATATGAAATACCATCCTAACTTGTACTGGCCTATGAGAATGCTCGTATAAGAAACTAGGGCCAGTGTATAGATAAAATCTTGATATTTTTGCAAAACAAAGAGTGCAGTTGTGAGGACATAAATTAATTTTTCTGTCCTATGATGGGCACTATAAATGTGAGTGTGAAAAGTGGCTACACTACACTTCAATGAGTCATTATATAATTGATCTTAAATAATGAAAATAGCATAAAATTTTTGAAATAAGTCAAGATGAGTCATTGTCTTCTAGTAGACATGAGTATGGATTTTTCTCTCAGATTATTGCAAACCCAATGACTTTAGACTCTATATAAATGAAGGATTTGAAGATTAAACTATTATGCAAATGCAAGTTCATCCAATGATTAGTCTAAGATTAATCCATATTAATAAAAATTGAAGTGTTCCTATGTTTTTTTTTATCTGTAATAGGTGTTATTTATTAATAAAGAGTCAGGTTAAACTTGGCTTGAACCAAGGGTAGTAACACAATAGGTACTACCATCCCTGAAGAAGTAGAGGCAAAGAAAAAACAAGATAGAGCATCCAAAAAATAACAATTTTAAAAGAAAAACACACATCCCTACGTCAAATTCATCTCCTTAGTATGAGATCAGAGAGTCATATCAAAAGACACATGCTTAAACTTTCTATCTTTTTTCCTTTTCACCATGAGCCACCCATCTTCAACTCAAGCTGTCTCAGACTCCCAACCAAAACTTTTGTCAGGGGGATGTGCTTGAACATCTTCCACTAAACACTCTTGAGCTTCATCTGCTGCAAATGATCCCACCATATCAGAGGCCAAAGTTTTGCCTTTTTCCTTTCCTTCCGGAGTAGCAACATAGGTATTTAATTGAGGCTCCTTAACTATCCCAGTTGATAATGACATGATATTTTGTGTCATTGGTTTCTCATCTTGTGAGCTTGGGTTGTTGGGTTTTTCCCCCATAACAACCTAGGAGAAATTTTTTTGTTTCTCCTCCTTCTTTCCTACCGAGTAATGCTTGAGATTAGAATTCTTCCACCATGTTGCACCCTTCATGGATTTAACCTTGTCACAATTTGTAGCCAAATGACCTATTCAAAAATATTTTCTACACCAGAAGGAAAAACCTTCATAATCTAGGGACTGCAGCCAGCATCCCATAGATGAATTGATTTTTATCTCTGCTAGAAAATATTGGGTGGAATCCATTTCAACAAGGATAAGAGCATAAGTTGAATGAAACAAGTTGGAAGAGTACTCATCCACCAATACAAAACTACCCAACGAGTCTCCAATAGCCTCTAGATAGTTATCAAACCATAAATGTAGGGGAAAGTTTGGAAGCCTTACCCAGATTGGGATTTTGTCAAACACCACCATGGTTGGACAGAAATTTGGGTGCCAAGATTTCAGCATAAGTGCATACTTTTCCTCCCAGCACCAGACCTCATCACGCAAGATTTTAGTTCTATCCTTAGCCAAATAAAAAATGACTATGAAGAAACCCTTTGCCGCAAGTTAAAATTTTCACATTACCTTCAAGCATGGGTTATGAATTGTCTGAAATCTAGGTATGCAATTGCTGTAGACTGGGCCAGAAGCTCCTGAACCTTCCTATTAACCCTAACTTAGAAAAAACCTCCAAGTTATGAATCACTTCCCCATTTGTCACCTCATCTAGATCCAAGATGATCTCCTTCGAAGAAGGTTGTAGAGATAGACCCCCCTGAAACTCATCATGTTGGGGGAGATCGAAACAATTTCTATCTCATCAAGCCTATGTCGAGGACCCTTCATATCCTCCCTTCCCGACATTACATTGGGTCATCTAACCATTTGTAGTGGCAATGAGGGCACTGTTTGTGTGAGTAGATTGGAGATCCCTAGACTGACGTCCATTTCTCTGCTACCTAGAATCTATGAGTGGCATCCTCCCCTGTCGAGACTGATGTGAAGCACCGCCTAGCTCAAATATGACCAAACCATTGTTTATGCACTCATGTAGACTAGGAACAGTACCAGGTGAAACCTTGATAGCACCTTTCATTTTTGGAAAAGGAAGCAGGCATTTTAGTGGAGATCTGCAAAAACCCTGAGCGTCGAGACCCCCAATGCTCTATTGAATGCTAGGAATCTGGACCGCCTCACCAAGGCACCAAGGAGCCTTCGAATCCCTACTTGTAGACACCATAGCAGAAGCCCTAGGCATGACATGGGCACCCACAATAGGATCCCTAAACCCATCAAAAGTCATCGAAGCATATGGAGTTACACGAAGTGTTCCTATGTTGATAAATGAAATGAAAATGAAATGAATTAAATTAACTATGCAATTGAAATAACTAACAATGATTGCAATTAACAAATGATAAACAAAATGACAACATTACTCTAAGAAAAAGATTGGATCCTTCTTGTGAGAATGGATGCCTGATTATATAGAAATTTTCTTGACAATGAATGGACAAGATTGATTCCAGATGAATGATTGAGATTCATTTTGAACTAGCACAATCCACGTGCAACTCATTTAATTGGTTGAGAGAATAAGCTATTTGGGAAACTTCCCAGGCAAAACTGAAGTTGCTAAAATGATTGATTAGTTAATAGATTTGTTTTTCTAGTTAACTGGATTGTTTCAATTAAAATTGTGTTCGTGTGACAGGATGATGACTTCATAAATGCCTTTTTGGAATATTTAAGGGATTTTATTCATTTTTCTCCAGAAATGTGATGAAATAATTAATTAAATTCCTATTTTTGTGATTAATTGACAATTTATTTTATTTAATCAGTATCTTGGAATATTAATTAAATAAATGGTAAAAGGTTGGGTTTTATAGACAATAACATTAGAATTTAGGAATTAATTAATTAAATAGGATCAATTGAAATAATTGAATGGGACTTAGAATCTAGGTCAAATCAGATTAATGAATCAAATTGCCTTAGATTAGGACTTAGGGAATATTTGACAAAAAATAGGGCTTTCTTGATGAACAATCGATATTAGGGGCTTATGGTTTTGGTGATCATTTTTAGGTGATTACAAACACCAATATCCAAATGTTCCTAATGATTTTTTTTTATAAAAACTACAACATGGGTAAGTGCACAAAGTTGAGTGCCTATTGCATGGAAGTTCACAACAAAAAATTTTTGGCACAAGAAATGAGAACTTGATTTCTAAAAATTAGGCACCCATTAAGCTTCGGGTGCCTGAAGCATGTTTAAAAAATGGGCACTCATTTAAAAATTGGGTGCCCGTTTGCTTCGGGTACTCAGAGCAAAAAAGGCACTTGATTGATAAAAAAATGGGCACTCATTTTTTAAAAATTGGGTGCTCATTTTGTAAATGTATTTTAAAAAATAAATCATTTTCCAAGTCATTTTCACAACTTGGTAAATGGGATCATGGTTTTGAAGGTACGTGTGCCTGTTTCTAGTTCTACTTCCGACCCCCCTAGTGATTTTTCTCCTGATTTCAAGTACGTACAATTATTTTTTATTCTTTTTCTTATTTTTTTCACAAAAAATGTAGTTCAATGTTATTTTTAACTAGTTACAAAAGTAATTATTTAGTTTCAATTTTGTTTTATAATTTACCATATAAATAATTGTATTTTATGTTTCATTTAGTTATTTTTAGTTTTAATTTACTTTGTAAATTATCATACCAAACTAGAAAACTATTAAAACTTAATTTAACCCTAGGTAGAAAATAAAAATGTAAACCTAATGAATAGGGGTAAAATGGAATCACCTAATTGAATGTATGGGGAAAATATGAGATCTACTTCTAAATCCAAATTCCCAAAGGAGAGATCCAAATTGATCAACCAAGAGGTTAATGCACAATCGAATCAATCTATGGAGAATATGAAAGAGGAAGAAAACCTTATATTTCCCTATAAAGGAGATGTGCTTGAAATCTGAAATAATTGAAAGACAAATACTAACCTCAAAATAGGGTAGATCTAAAAAAGGTTGATTTCTGATGTCTGTGCAGTTTCAGGCAATTCTACAATCTGTTTCAAACTGGAAATGTTGAGACGAAGAAAACCCAAAAAACTTTTATCTTTCTGATAGTAGGTAGTCTTTGACCCTGATAAAAGGTCAAAGGCTACATTAATATTTTGAAGGTCAACCTTGACTTTGTTTGTAGATCTCAGAAGTTCACCAAAAAGGGTATCCAAATCTGAGCTTAGATCTACAGTTCCGCACCTCTACCTGCAAGAAAAAGAGGGTTTTGTTGTTTGTATGGGGGGTTTGCCATGGTCAAACCCCAATTAAGGAATTAACCTTGAAATTGAATTGAAATTGAAATTATAGTGTGCATAAACAAAGTAAATGAAACAATTCACCTTGCTTATGTTGAAGTCCTTGTAGAGGATTCGAATCCTCAAATCCACAAGTAGGGATGCTCCAATGGATGTACGATAAATGTAGGATGTCTCAAATCAATGGCATTTGATCTTCAATGGATCTTTGCATAGGAATTGACTTGAATGAATGTAGAAGGATGGATCTTCAAGGGGGCTCCAAAGAGATTGAATCCTTCAATGGCTAACAATGGATCTCCTTAATGGATGAATGCTTGAACACTTGAATGCTTGAAGGCTTACTTGAATGCTTGAATTCTCTTGCTTGCACTTGAGAGCTTGAGAGATTGCTTGATGAGAGTGGACGTGAAAATGAGAGAGGAAGGCCTCCTTTTACAGTGAACTAGGGCACAATCTTCTAGAGGGGCCACCTTGGAGAATTAAATCCCAATTAGGTCCTAACCTTTAGAAATATACCTAGATTAAATGCAATTAAGGATTTACCATCTTGAAAATCTGAAATGGCTGACCTGAAGGTGGGAAAAAGAAGCTTTCTGAAACTCGATACTTGAAAATCAGAAAATCCTAAAATTTGAAATCTGGGTCAAGGACAAGGTCGAATGGGGGGGAAAGTTAGATTCAAGAAAAGACTTGATCAAGGCACTTAACATGACCCCAAACCACTTACTGGAGGGCTAAACACTCTTATCATGGAAGTGCTTCCATTTTAAGATGATACATTAAGCCCCCACTTTAGCAAGAGTATGGATTTGATGCAAACTCTTGGTAAAGGAGATCAAAATGAAAAGATAATCTTATCGTAATCAAAGGGACAAAGAGAAACCTCAAGCCCCTAGGGACTGAAGTCTTTGTCAACTCCAAGATCACAATAAAAGAGACATCTCTAGAGAGAGAAAAAGAAAGGTGTGATTATCTCATCCAATGAGAACTTATGTCCCATTGTGAACCACACAAGAAAAAAGTGCAACTGGAAAGATGGAATTGAACCGCCTAGTGAATGTGGCTACTCACTAGTCAACCCATCAAGGATTCACCCTTAGGAATATTCTATTCCATAAGAATAAAACCAAAAGAAAAAGAGATCCAGTCTTAAGGACACCTCCGACCTTAAGAGATCAAAAATATATATATATTTGAAACTGACGGGATCAAGAGATCCTAAAATATAAATCCATGATTTTAGGATTAGTCACTAATCCAAAAAGGGAGATAAGGTATCTTGAAAAATAATATATGCGTATTGAAAAGTGTGTGTGTGTGTAACAGGTGAGTAGAGCATATGCCCCCACATTAAATTCATTGCTAACACTTTAACAGGAGCAATGGCTTTAACAAAAACATAAACAACTCCATTGATTATGTTTCCACGTTGAGATGCCCCCAGACAAAGAAAAATCAAGGGAAATATCACAAAAACATATAGAGAACACATAAGGGATCTACCTACCATGGGGTCAGTATGATCATAAGATAATATATATATGATATTATTGCAAATGAATTGACATCATTCTCCAAATAAAGTAGAGCTACAATCACAAAGGAGGAAAGATCACATAAGATATACGAAGAGGAATATTTTTGGACCATGACATGGAGACCAAAAAGAATCATTCCTACCACGTCTCAAATCCAAGCAGATTACACAAGGAAACATTTACAAATAGTAGCACATTTACGACATAACATAAAACAATTCATAGAAGAATAGAGATACATATAGAGGAATGGAACAATAGTTTCGATTCCTTTATCACCTTGCACCAACTAAGTAACAAGGGTCGTATAAAAGAATCTAACAACATTTAGCAAACACATTATGGGAGAAGCACAATACAACAAGCAAACACACAACAAAGCTACCAAAAAGGACAAGCCAATCAAGCGTGCCTCCTACTCTCCCCATCTCATTGTGTATCATTTAGGGAAGGTGGGTAACTCACAAGAGGGACTATATCCAACACAGTAGGAATGATAGCCAGTTCCAAACAAGGATCCTCTTGAGAATCATAATGTTCGACACTAGGTGTAAGAGTTAATTGTGATGAAAGCATATTAGGTAAATCAATGACAATGTCAGTCTCATATTCATCATTAACATCATCAGTATCATCAAGAGTATCTTCTTCATCTAGATTAATCAAAATAGGATCTAAGATATGAATAGAATCATCATAATCATGCATCTTAACATCATTATTAGTAACAACATCATGCATAGTCTTATCCGAAGAAGGTATAGATCTTTGAAGAATAGAATTATGAGATTTAGTATGAACACAAAACTTCTTATGACATTCATTAGTAGATTGATTCCATTTTGATTTACTTGAAATAGGTTGAGAACTAGGAGGAACATTCACAGGTTCCTTCACAGGTTCTTTAGGAAGATCAATAGGATTATCAACAATAGGAGGAACTTGATTAACAGAACTAGAAGCCATAGTTAAAGGAGGTATGGAAGGTGTAGGGAAAAGACCATGATTAAGATCCATAGGAGTTATGCTTAATTCAAGAATCTTACAATGTTTATAAGCTTGATATGAATGAAAAATATTATCAGGTCGAGGAGGACATGAATTAGGTAATGAAGGCCAAAATATATTAAGAGAAACACAATCTCTAGGCCTAGAGGGTTGATATAAACTATGATTAACCATCTTCACTTCTTCATCATGAAAAAATTTAAGACACTTATGGATAGGTGAAGCAACATCATGCATGGCATTCAACCATGACAAACCTAGCTTAACTTGAAATTGATCAAAAGTAGGAACAACATCAAAGGTAGTGTTCATAATTTTTCCACAAAGTTCAACTGGTAAAGTAATAGAACCAAATGATGGATAAAGAAAACCATCACACGTTTGAATCCACACACCTGATGTATCATAAGAAGCATGTTGTAAGATTTTCATAAAAATATTTTCTTCAATAATAACATTGACTAAGGATGTAGGATCAACACGACAACCATGGGTAGGTTTCTGAGAAATCCTAGCATAAATATAAAGGGGACCATCAGGAGCTTTAATATTCTCAGAGTCATCAAAGGTAATCAAAAGTTCCTGAGGTCTTTTATTCTTAGGTTGTTGTTGAGGTTTAGATTGAGTTTTCAATTTAGGCTTGTGTTTTGGTTTAGGCTGAGATTGAACTTGAGGTTGAATATGAGATTGAGGTTGAGGTTGAGGTGGATATACAGATTGACCAACATGCTCCACTTGATTAAAAACATGATTAAGATCATCCATCTTTGAATAATACACAATTTCCATAGAAGATGGTTGAGCAATGGTATTAGTATCATGTGTAGGTAAAGGATTCGTATAGATTTGAAGGTTTTGATTAGGAGGAGAGAAAGATTTGTTCCCACTACCATCAAGATTATCAATAGATAAATCATTTGAGTCAATTAAGTCTTGAATCTTATGTTTTAAAGAATAACACTTCTCAGTATCATGACCATTCTGATGATGATATTGACAAAAAGCTTTAGGATCAAAATATTTAGATGCAATTGTAGCAGGTAAAAGAGGTTGAATAGGAGGTAAAGTAATCATATTAGTAGTTAACAACCTATTCATAATAGCATGTAAAGATTTAGAGAGAGGAGTAAACATATGATTTAATCAAAAAGAAGAGGATGTAGAAGTGGCATTGTGAGATGCAACAAAAACTTGATTAGCAACTGCATTCTCTTGTTTATTTATCTTGACATAGTTGTTGAATTTTTTAAATTTGTTTGGATTAGGAGCAGCATCACTTTTATCAATTGGAACAGGAGCCATTGGAGTGTTTCTCTCAAATTGACTCACTTGTAATTGATAATGATGAAGTGCTGCACAAAGTTGTTGAAAAGAGGTAAATTCAATAAGTAGAATCTTATCTCTAATATCCTTTTGCAAATTTAAAATAAAGATATGTTGAATATCAATATCAGGAATAGGATAGGAAATCTGAGCATACAAATGCTTAAATCTACCAATAAATTCAGTCAATTTTTCTTTACCACTTTGTTTACAATGCATCAAATTAGTCAAAGACACTTGCGGGCCAATGTTGTTTTGAAATTATTGAATAAAGGCATTGGCAAGTTGTGGAAAAGAATCAATAGAATAAGGAGGCAAACAACAATACCATTGTAAGGCCTTGTCATGGAAGGTTCTAGCAAAGAGTTTGGCTAAAATCCTATGGTCATGAGCATAACCACTACAAAGGATTTATAATGTTTTAACATGATGAATGGGATCTCCTTTTCCATTGTAATTCTCAAGATGAGACATATCAACTTACTGAGGAACAGGAGTACAAATAATATCTCGAGACAAAGGACTTCCCATGTCACATGTAGGAACACTAAACTTGTTTTGAGTTAGGGAAGCAATTGTAAGGATGATAGAGTTTGAGCCAAACTGATGATTGTTGAGTCATTAGATGAAATAGGAGGAATAGCAACATTAGAAACACTAGGTACAGTGTAAGAAGTTGTAGGAATAGAAGACACAGTTGGAGGAACACTAGGAACTACAGTTGGAAGCGGATTGGAATATAAAAGGAAAATTATGATATGAAGGTTGTGATGTAGGGAGGGACACAGGAGGAACACTCATAGGAATAGAGGGAACTATCACAGTTACCAAAGAAGGAGTATAGGTAGGAATATTAGGTAAAGGATTAGAAGAGGGTTCTACACTAGTGATAGGAGGAATCAACCCTAAATCTTGAGCTTCTTGAACTAGAGGTTTAACATTTGAATGCACGAGGTGAGTAATACCATGCAAGAGGTTAACACCTTGATCACTATCATGAAGAAATTTCTTAAGAGCCTCTATAGCTTGAATAGAATCTTGATTATGGTTCTCTTGAATAAGCCAATTACCCATTTTATCAAGTTCAGTTGAAAGTTTTTGGACTTGTTCAAGAGGAAATCTTAAAGCATCATCCTCATCACGAGATGAGTGAGAAGAGTTTTGCTCCATAATAGGATTGGAATCCTGAAGAATCAAATTATCATTCGGGATCCTAAGGAAAGGAGAGGAAGATTTAGGATCAAAGGCACCCATGAGTCTATGACTTCTTCTAACCAGAATGTTATAAGTAGGACTAGTACTAGTAAAGCTCATAAACCATTGCAATGCAAATAAAATAAACTAAGAACACACATGGCATGAATATTTTTATACTTTTGAAATTTAATTAGCATGCAAGATTTAACATAAAAGAGAAATCTAATACCAACAAGATAAAAGGAAATCTAACACCACAAAACACAATAGGGCATCCAATTCCACAAAAGAAAGGAGAGTAAGTATGTCGGGTTCACCAAAATGAATAGGGGTAAAATGGAATCACCTAATTGAATGTATGGGGGAAATATGAGATCTAATTCTAAATCCAAATTGCCAAAGGAGAGATCCAAATTGATCAACCAAGAGGTTAATGCACAATCGAATCAATCTATGGAGAATATGAAAGAGGAAGAAAACCTTATATTTCCCTATAAAGGAGATGTGCTTGAAATCTGAAATAATTGAAAGACAAATACTAACCTCAAAAGAGGGAAGATCTGAAAAAGGTTGATTTTTTATGTCTGTGTGCAGTTTTGGGCAATTTTGCAATCTTTTTCGGACTAGAAATGCTGAGATGAAGAAAACCCAAAAAATTTTTATCTTTTTGACAGCAAGTAGTCTTTGACCCCGATAAAAGGTCAAAAGCTACATTAATATTTATAAGGTCAACCTTGACTTTATTCGCAGATCTCAGAAGTTCATCGAAAAGGGTATCCAAATCCCAGCTCAGATCCACAGTTCCACACCTGTACTTGCAAGAAAAAGAGGTTTTTGTTGTTTGTATGGGGGCTTTACCTTGGTCAAACCCCAATTTAGTAATTAACCATGAAATTGAATTGAAATTGAATTGTAGTTTGCATAAACAAAGTAAATGAAACAATTCACCTTGCTTATGTTGAAGTCCTTGTAGAGGATTTGAATCCTCAAATCCACAAGTAGGGATGCTCCAATGGATGTAGGATAAATGTAGGATGTCTCAAATCAATGGAATTTGATCTTCAACACCAATCTTCAATGGATCTTTGCATAGGAATTGACTTGAATGAAAGTGGAAGGATGGATCTTCAAGGGGGCTCCAAAGAGATTGAATCCTTCAATGGCTAACAATGGATCTCCTTGATAGATGAATGCTTGAAGGCTTACTTGAATGCTTGAATTCTCTTGCTTGCACTTGATCAGTTGAGAGATTGCTTGATGAGAGTGGATGTGAAAATGAGAGAGGAAGACCTCCTTTTATAGTGAACTAGGGTGCAATCTTCTAGAGGGGCCACCTTGGATAATTAAATCCCAATTAGGTCCTAACCTTTAGAAATATACATAGATTAAATGCAATTAAGGATTTACCATCTAGAAAACCCAAAATGGCCAACCTAGAGGAAAAAGAATATTTCTAAAACCCGATACCCGAAAATCAAAAAATCTTGAAATTTGAAATCTGGGTCAAGGATGAGGTAGAATGGGGAGGGGTGAAGTCAAATTCAAGAAAAGACCCAATGAAGGTGCTTAACATGACCCCAAACCACTTAATCGGAGGGATAAACACTCTTATCATGGAAGTGCTACCATTTTAAGATGATACACCTAAACAAAATTGAAATACAAAATCCTAAGTTGATGATGCAGGAGCATCTCGAGTCCTTGGCAATCCTGTGTCACCAAAAAAAAAACAAGTTTGAGTTGTTCAGTGTGCTCGGTAGCTGCTCAGTTCCTTCATTGACTGAGTTGGCTCGGTAATTGTTCAATTCCTTCTTTGACTGAGTTGTTCAGTTGGTTTGCTAATTTATTTCCTAGTGCTTGGTAGCCTTGCTCTTTGAGTGATTTATTTTTGGTTTCCTATTGAGGTCGACTTGTGCATTTAATTTTGGTCATGGATTTAATGTTGGTATCAATCATTGGGAAGTGTGTGGACCTAGATTTGGTTGTTTCTTTCTACAATGATGGATCTGAATGCTGACTTGTTTCGATAGCCTCTTGTATAAATATAGTTGTTGTTCATAGTTTTAGGGAGGAGGATATAGCAGTTTAGATGGTATATGAGTAGAGGATCAATTGGTAGAAGATAGTTTTTGAATGAAGAATCCTCGCATGTTGAGGACTTTTGTAATTGAGTCTAATTGTATTTGGCTATAACTAGGATGGCCTTACGGCCTGACATGTATGAGGTGATTTGATGAATAATACATAAATTGTTCTGCATTCTCTCTCTCTTTATCTATATTTTGTTTCTTCTATGTGTTGTTCTGCAAGAAGGATTTTGATTAGGGTGTACCTTTGTCCCCTCATCCCACCCTTCCTTGCATCAGGAGGTATCAAAGAAAAGGTTGAGATCTAGATCTAGACTTGTGAGTTTAGGTCTAGGGTTCCTTCTTGCAAACCCTAGTTGATATTGGTTGTGGGGTAGCAAATTATGATCTGACCTACAATTAAAGAGGGTTTAAATATGTTTTGTGGGAGGCAAGATGTAGATCCAAGATTGGAAAACATGTTAAGACAAGTTGATGCTAGGTTAGAAGTTGTTGAGACAGCCTAGCGCTGAGGAAGACATCTTGAAGATGTTAGAGATGAATAAATTGAAAATGAGCAAGGTGAAACCGAACCTACACTTGTGATGGATTAGGGTGAGGAAATGTTTTTGAAGGCTTTGACAAATCTAAAGTCTACACCATATTTCAATCCTTTTGAGTATAGTGGAAAGATGGATTCAGATGAATTGATGGATTGGATCACTAAGATGGAAAAGTATTTTGAGTATGAAAATGTTCTTAGGAGAAGAAGGTGAAAATTGCAAGCACAAAGTTGAAAGGTCATGCATCCTTGTGGTGGTAGCACTTGCAGTTAGATAGAAAAAGGAAAGGCAAAGATAAAATCAAGGTATGGAATAAGATGGTGAATAAATTGAAAGGCAAGTTCTTACCTTGTGATTATTAGATTAACCTAGTTAGGCGAATGCAAAGTTTGAGACAAAAAGATAGATCAATAAAATATTATACTAAGGAATTCTATAGATTAGATATGAGATCTAGACATGTTGAAGATGAAGTGGAAATAATTTCGAGGTACCTGAATGGGTTATGAGTTTCTATTCAAGAGTAAATTAGTTTGGTTAAGTTGGAAAGCATTGAAGAAGCCTATCAGTTTGCCCTGAAAGCCAAGGAGAAGTTGAAAAAAAGACATGAGAAAAGACAAAGAAGAAGAGGTGGTAGATTCCCTAGGGGAAGAGGTAGATCTTATGGTGAAAACAATAGATCTGATCAAGACAAAAAATCAAGACAAAGGGAAGACCGAGTGGAAAGGTGAAAGTTCTTCTAGAGGAAGAGGTAGTAATTACCGAGGTGGTTATAATAGAGGTGGATTCTAAGGAACTTGTTACAATTATGGAGAAGAAGGACATAGATCATTTTAGTGTAAACATACAAGTAAGAAGGTTGATAGCAGTAGAAATGCTTTGGTGCAAGAAGACTCACCGAATGAACCTGAGAAGGAAAAGAACTTGATGGTTAGAAGAGCACTTTGGAGTGAAAGTAATAAGGAAGATCTGGTAAGGAAAAGTCTATTTAAGACCAGATGTCGAGTTACTGATGAAGTGTGGAAGGTAATCATTGATAGTGGAATCTCAGAGAATTTGGCATCTCAAGAAATGGTTACAAAGTCATAGTTGGAAAGATTGAAACACCCAAAGCCCTATTCAATTTCATGGATCAAGGATGAGAACACGTTATTGGTAAGTGAACAATGTTATGTGAATTTGAAAATTGGAAAGTACTATGATAAGGTGTTATATGATATCATGCCTATGGACTGTTGTAATATTTTGTTGGGTAGACCTTGGAAATATGATAGACATGTTGCATATGATGGGAGATTGCATAAATATACTATTTGGGAAGATGGGAAAAAAAAATCTTATTGCCTTTGATTGAAAAACCTGTTAGTAGTGTTTGTACATCTGTGACTATTTTTCTAATGGAAGGAAGAAAGTTTGTTAAGGATTTGAAGAAGAATGATGTATTTTTTGCTATGATTGCTAGCAAACTGAGTGGGAGAGTAGTGGATAGCATAATTAAAGAGATTGATAAGATACTCACCAAGTATAGAGTGCATTTTTGATCCAAAGAGAAGCATTGATCACTGTATGGATCTAATCCCTGGAGCTATTTTACCAAATAAGGCACCGCGTCAGTTAACACCTACCGAGAATCAGGAATTGAACTGACAAATCTAATAATTATTGCAGAAAGGTTTGATCTGATAAAGTTTAAGTCCTTGTGTAGTACTAGCTTTATTGGCACCTAAGAAGAATAGAGAATGGAAAATGTGTACTGATTTATCAATAAGATAATAGTGAAATATAGGTTTCCTATACCAAGAATGCATGACATAATGGATAGTTTGACTGGAGAAAAGTATTTTACCAAAATTGATTTGAAAAGTGGATATCATCAAATAAGAATCAAAGAAGGTGATGAATGGAAAACTACTTTTAAGATAAGAGAAGGTTTGTATGAGTGGTTGGTTATGCCTTTTGGTTTAACTAGCACTGAGTACTTTTATGAGATTGATGAATTAGGTTTTGAAGAAATTCTTGGGTAAATTTGTGATTATATACCTAGATGATATTCTGATATTCAGTAAGACCAGAGAAGAACATTTGTTTCATATTAAACAGGTATTGCAAAAATTGAAAGAAGAAAAGTTGATGATTAATTTGAAAAAGTGTTCCTTCATGAAAGAAGAGATTGTGTATTTGGGATTTTTTATTTCAGCTGATGGTTTGAAGATGGATCATAAAAAGGTTGAAGATATTTTGAATTGGCCTACACCTAAAAATTCTAGTGAGGTAAGATTATTTCATGGTTTAGAAAGTTTTTACCAAAAGTTCATCAGAAATTTTAGTTCAATTTGTAATTCTATGAGTGAGACTATGAGAGGAGATAAAAGAGAATTTAAGTGGACACATGGAGCTAATAAAAGTTTTGAGACTCTGAAGAAGAAGGTTGCTAAATTACCTGTGTTATCTTTACCTGATTTCAATAAGGTATTTCAAGTCAAATGTGATGCAAGTGGTAATGCGATAGGAGATGTTTTGAGTCAAGAAGGTAAACCTGTTTCTTTCTTTAGTGAGAAGTTGAATGATGCAAAAAGGAAATATTTTGTGTATGATCAAGAGATCTATGCTATTGTTCAAGCCCTAAATAAATGGAGACATTATTTGATACTAAGTGAATTTGTGTTGTATACTGATCATAAGGCTTTACAATATTTGGGTAGTCAAAATAAGTTGAATCAGAGACATATGAAATGGGTTGAATATTTGTAGAGTTATACATTTGTGATAAAGAATAAGAGTGGAGTCACTAATCGAGTTGTTGTTGCATTGAGTAGAAGATCTTTGATGACTGAAATGAAAATTGAAGTTCTTGGTTTTGATGACATGAAAGATTTGTATGAAACTGATCCTAATTTTTTAGAGCTGTGGAGGAAGTGCAGAGCACCTATTCAAGATCAACCTAGTTCTAAATGGGAAGGCTATTTCATTTAAGAAGGTATGTTGTTTAAAGGTATTTAGTTGTGTATACTGAGAGAATCAATGAGAACTAATTTGATAAAGGAGAAACATAGTAGTGGTTTGGCTGGAAATTTTGGCATTGACAAAACATTGAATTTTCTTAAGGAGAAATACTTTTGGCTACAATTGTATAGGGATGTTCATAAATTTGTGAGAAGTTGTGAAATTTTTCAAGTTGAAAAGGGAGTAAGTTAGAATACTGGATTGTATAAACCAATTTTTTTTCCTGAGAAACCTTGGATTGATATCAGTATGGATTTTGTTCTTGGCTTATCGAAGATAGTGAGATAATGATTCTATATTTGTTGTTGTGGATAGATTTTCTAAGATGGCACATTTTATAAGATTTAGAAAGACATCAGATGTATTGCATATAGTTTTAGGATTAAGTAATACTGAGAGGGGGGCGGTGAATTAGTATTACAACACTTTAAATTAAACTTCAACCTACTGCAAATAAACCATATGAATGTTGAAATGAAAAGAACATAAACACATAACTCATAACACCATTATTTTTTTTCAAGGAAACTCTGGCGAAGGGAAAGCCTTAGTGGGGATGGTACCCACAACTATGCACTAAAATATTGAATCCCTATTAGGAGATCTATCCTTGTGAGGAGCTAAGTATTACATAGTACATTTCCTTGTTAGAGGAATACAAAACAATGTTAGGGGTATACAAAAACCCTGTTAAAGGTGTGGTGAGCTTATAGCTCTTACAATAAAAAACTTTGTCACAAAAGTGTTAAAGATTTGTCAATAAATGATTCATATCTTCTATCTTCTCTTTCTAATATCCCAAATTCACATCCATCACATCATCATCTCTATCACACTTATCACTTCCATAAAACACTCTATACTTATATCAATTCTGCTATCCAATCAGCTCTACAAATACAATACAAAACATAAAAATTACTTATACAAATGATAAATGTAGAGTCAATGATCTTGTATTACCAAAGTGTCATAAATATACAACTTTCATATGACTTATCATGTTACCTTTCCATCTAACCTTGCCTCAATCATCGTGACTGTTCATATACCCTATTTTCACTGTTTCTCTATCTTCACATACCTTCATAACACTGTATCTTACTGATATCATCACCAAAATATGTGAAAACTTAATTGATGGTCATACATATCCCAAAATGTCTTCTTATAACTTTTCAAGCCATAATACATCATATATTATGTTCACTGACCAAAATAGTACAGTAGTATACTGTTATTATGATTCTGTACTAAGTCATTTTCATTACTGTGTCTCAAGTACCTATAATCACTTCATGTGACCACTCTAGCATAAGTGTTTCCATAAATGAAAACCCTTAAGTGATCCCTAGTGCTCCCAAAACATCATTTTTCAACAATCTCTCCCTTTGGCAGTGATGGCAACACTTTGCGAAAAATGACCAAGTGTCAAAACACTATCTTCCTCCTACTTCTCTATATACACATCCTTTCTTCTTTTCTTCTTTTTTATTTATAATTTTCTTCTACTTCTACTTCTCTTCTCCTCATCTCATTTTTCTCTTCTCTTCCTCTCCCTTTGACATGTACTTGCAAAATTTCAAAATTCTAAGCATATAAGACTTTAATGCTTACTCACCAAATTCAAAATGTCTTGGAAGGAGTCTCCCAAGGTCTTCACTTCATCTTCCCATGACTTAATCAGTAGTTCACTGACATGGATCAATCCATTCAATGCATAATATGTTGTCTCCTCTACCTTCAACTCAATGGGTAAAGAATTTTTCATAGATCCTTCTATCTTCTCCATCTCTGTGAGATGAGATTCAAGCATTGAAAGCTTAGGACTGATTAGAATATTTAGAAAACCAAATCTTTCCACTACTCTCCATTTATTTGTATTCAAAGAACTTATCTTATCAAAAATCTTGGATGTCTTCTTATCCATTTCCAACATAGTTTGTGAAGAGGTTTCACAACTGTCCATTAAGCTGTGTAAAGTAGCCCTGTCCTTGGCTATGATATCTTCAATATTCTTAACATGTCTGATAGGATTTATGCAATAGCTATATACCTTTCTTCCTTGTGCCACATAGTTTTTAGCTTTGATTGTAGTTTCTTTCAGAATGTCCAAGTCCTATGAGATGGACTAACAAACTTCCTTCAATTTCTTTTCTAAGAATCTCTTATCGGCCTTATCCTCTGTGATCTTCACCAGTGACTCAAAATGACTATCAAAGTTGTCCAATGCCATGCTCAGGTTCTCCACATCATCCTTTCCTTGAAAAATAAGAGGTGTAGGGAGTATTTTTTTTACAATCTCTACTGCCCTAGCAATCACCTTTACCTTCTTATCCCCCTTTTGTTCTAACATTTCCTTTTCCTTAGAAAATTCCAAGAAGGATAACCTCATGAGTTCATCCTCATCCATGCTTTCCACATCTACACTCACTGGTTTGGCTATACCTACCAACAATAGACTAGAGGAGGTGTCTAGTTCTTATTTGTGCTAAACTCTTACTTCTACTTCTTTTTTTTATCATGTCTCTTCTTCCTACCTTTCTTCTTCTTGTATCTCCTTCTCCTATTCTTTCTCTACCTATTTTTCCTCTGTATTTTCTTCCTCTTTCTTTCCTTCATCTTCTACTATCATCACACTATCTAGATTTCCTTGAAATGGGTCATGGACTTTTCTTAGAATGATCTTGATCCATTCAGTTTCATAGAACTTGTTAAGGTGGGTTAACTTAATGATAGATTTATCTTCCAAATGTTTAAAATATTCTTTCATTTCCCCATCAGATTCTATCATCTCTTCTAGTTCCTTATAGATCTCAGCATCTCCTATAGTCTCATACTTATAGTGAATGTAAGCCCTAATATGTGTAACACACTATAAGGGGTGTTTGAAAATTCTCCTTTTGGACCATCCTCAAAAGACTTAAATGGGTGCCTCTTAAAATTATACCTTGGTCTATCAATGACATCATATATAATCAGTGCATCCATAGCTTCTAAAAGAGTAAAATGTCTAAATACCTTTAATATGTGTTGAATTATGGAACTTCTGCTTGAAATGATCACTGCACAATGTGGTTACTAGGTGGTTGAATTATTCTTCACACTGGTCTCCTTGGTCTCTGATTATCAAATGGTGAGGAAATGATATGCTTCAAGTTCTTTTATTCATCACAAGTTGAGTAAGTGTATTAATAATAGTTAGCTCAACTTCACATACAGTCCAATCAAACAAAATCTTGCAATCACAAGATATGAATCTCTAAGTGCTATGATTACAAACATAAACTCCATAGTGTCTGTACACATCATATCTAAGCTCACATGAGCTCATTCTACATAATCAAGGGATGGATATAATCTTTTATCTACATCAAATGCTCCTCCTAAGGTCGTGCGGCCTTCTAGGTCAATGTCTCAATGTACTCATCATGTGAAGACATAGTAGCATCTACTATCTCTCCCTGAACCAATGCCTCATTGAAACATTTTACCTTCCATATCTTACCATCATCTGCATCTTCTAGTTTCTTGAAATGACTCTTGAATTCATCCATGTACTCAATAAGACTTTTACCACTATCAATATTCTTCTTTATAACCATAGGAGGTGGTCCTCTTGGTCCTCTTCTATTTTCCTCTCCATTATAGCTGAAAAACTTTGCTATGTGTCCTAGGTTGTTACATTTGTAACATGTAGGTGGTATCCTTCCATCCTGATTTAATTGCAATTTATAGTACCTTGTAGTATGCCCAAAGTTATTGCATTTGAAACATGTGATCTTGGTTGCTGACTCTTCTCTGATTTTATCTTGTTTGTTCCTTGACTGATCTGGTTTCCTACATTCTTCTCTCTTATGTCCATAATCATAATAGTTATAACAATAACCAGTAAAGGGTTTGAAAGGGCCTTTACCTCTACAATCTCTTTTTATGTGTCCAACTTTTTTGCATCCAAAGCATCTACCTCTGAAAGGTTTGGTCTGGACTTTAGGTTCTTTAAGAGTAGGTATTTCTTTAGTCTTCACTTCATGTGTTTCTTCACGAGTCTTAGAACATTCAGCTTCATTGTATCCAATTCCAGCCATGTCTCCTTTAGGTTTTTGTATCTCTCTTTTCTCATCATTTTTATCACTACTCATGTGTAACTTCTCAATCTGTAATTTGGCTTGAGTGAGTTCACCTTTAATGATCTGATTGTACTTCTCCAAGTCATGCCATTTATCCTTGTAGTGATCAAGTTTTTTCTTCATTTGTCCTATCTGCACATTTTCTTCTTTTTGAGTCTCTTCAACTTTGTTTCTTGCATCCTTTTCATGTTGTATCTCTTTAGTCATCAGAAGAATGATTTGATCTTTTTCTTTCTCTAGATTCTTTACTTGGTTTGATGTATCATTGTTTGAATCCTCTTTGATCTTATCCATAAGGTCTTGTCTCTAAATTTTTGAAATTTAAAGTTGTTCCTTTTGTTTCCTGGTGAAACCTTATTCTCTTCTCAATTTGAATTTCAATTCGCCATTCTTAGCCTTTACTTTGTCTAGGTCATCAAGTGTTGCTTCAAAGTTCTCTTGCAAACTTTATGAATCCATTTTGATCTCCCTTAAGTTGTTAGACTTTCTCTCCAAGGGCCAATAGCTCTGATACCAATTGTTAGGATTAAGTAATATTGAGAGGGGGGTGAATTAGTATTACAACACTTTAAATTAAACTTCAACCAATTGCAAATAAACCATATGAATTCTTAAATGAAAAGAACATAAACACACAACACATAACTCATAACACCATTATTTGTTTTCAAGGAAACCCTGGCCAAGGGAAAACCCCGATGGGGATGGTACCCACAACTATGCACTAAAATAATGAATCCATGTTAGGAGATCTAGCTCTGTTTGGAGCTGAGTATTACATAGTACGTTTCCTTGTTAGAGGAATACAAAACCCTATTAGGGGTATAAAAAAACCTTATTAAAGGTGTGGTGAGGTTACAACTCTTATAATAAAAAACTCTATCACAAAAGTGTTCTTCAAGTAGTGAACAATACAAGCATCTGCTATGCTTTGATAGTTATAGTCAAAGCTCTATCAATCACTGATCTTGCATCTTCTATCTACTCTTTTTAATATCCCAAATTTGCATCCATGACATCATCATCTCTATCACACTTATCGCTTCCATAAAACACTCTATACTTATATCAATTGTACAATCTAGTTAGCTCTCAAAATACAATACAAAACATAACAATTACTTATACAAATGATAAATGTAGAGTCAGTGATCTTGTATTACCAAAGTGTTGGCAATATAAAACTTTCATCTGACTTAGCACATTACCATTCCATCTAACCTTGCCTCAATCATCGTGATTGTTCATATACCCTATTTTCAATGTTTCTCTATCTTTGCATACCTTCATAACACCATATCTTACTGATATCACCACAAAAACACTTGTGACCTTAACTGAAGGTCATACATATTTGAAACTATCTTCTTTTAACTTTTCAAGCCATAATACATCATATATTATCTTCGCTGACCAAAACAATACAATAGTATACTGTTATTCTGATTCTGTATTTAGTCATTTTCATGACTATGTCTCCAGTACCTATACTCACTTCATGCAATCACTCTAGCATAAGTGTTGTCATAAATGAAAACCCTTAAGTGATCCCTAGTTATCCCAAAACATCACTTTCCAACATATAGAAGATCTTTTCTTTAAGGAAATTGTCAGATTGCATGGATTACCAAGGAGTATCATCTCTGACCACGACGATAAATTTGTTGGATATTTTTGGAAGACTCTTTGGAAAAAGTTGGGTACTGAGTTAAAGTATAGTTCTACATTTCACCCGTAGACTGATGGATAGATAGAGGTTGTAAATATAAGTTTGGGTAATATTTTGAGATGTTTAGTTGGAGATAAACTAAGTAATTGGGATTCTATGTTGGCACAAGCAGAGTTTGCATACAATAATTCAGTGAATAAGAGTACTGGAAAAACACCTTTTGAGATTGTGAATGGCATACAACTGAGAGGTATATCAGATTTGAAGGATATTGCTGGTGAAGAAAAGGGAAGTGGTGAAGGAGAAAAATGTTGAGTTCAAGAAGACATTGCATGAAGAAGTGAAACATAAGTTGGAAAATAGTAATAAAAAATACTAGGATAGAGCAGATAGATCAAGAAGACATAAGACTTTTACAGGTGGGGATGAAGTAATGGTACACTTGAAGAAAGATAGATTTCCTATTGGAACATATGGGAAATTAAAAATAAAGAAATTTGGTCCTTGTAAGATATTGAGGAGATTTGATAGTAGAAATTCTTATGAGATTGAGTTACCTAATGACATGGATATATCACCTATATTCAACATTGAAAATTTGTATGAATATCATGAAACTGATGAAGATATGATAGTACCTAATGATTATCCTAAGAAATAGATAGAAGAAGTTGAACAAATTTTGGAACAAAGATTTGGTAGAAGAACAAGAGGAAAACAATATATGGAGTATTTGGTAAAGTGGAAGAATAGACCGATTGAAGATAGTTCATGGATTTTACAATATGAGTTGGATTCATCTCGGGTTGTAGCTATTGCATGATTCAAAGAATCATTTCAAATAACCCCAGGTGTCTGATGCAGGAGCATCTCGGGTCCTTGGCAATCCTGTGTCACCAAAAAAAAACAAGTTTGAGTTGTTTAGTGTGGTTGGTAGTTGCTCGGTTCCTTAATTGACCAAGTTGGATCAATAGTTTCTCAGTTCCTTCTCTGACCGAGTTATTCGGTTGGTTTTCTAAGTTATTTCCTGACACTCAGTAGCCTTTCTCACTGAGTGATTTATTTTTTATTTCCTGTTGAGGCTGACTTGTGCATTTAATTTTGGTCATGGAGTTAATGTTGGTATCAATCATTGGGAAGTGTGTGGACCTAGATATGGTCATTCCTTTCTCAAATGATGGACCTAAAGGCCAACTTGTTTTGATAGCCTCTTGTATAAATATAGTTATTGTTCATAGTTTTAGGGAGGAGGATATAGTAGTTTAGATAGTAGATGCGAAGCATATCAATTGGTACAAGATAGTTTATGAAAGAAGAATCCTCGCATGTTGAGGACTTTTGTAATTGAATCTGATTGTATTTGGCCATAATTAGGAAGGCCTTATAGCCTATCATGTATGAGGTGATTTGATGAATAATACATAAACTATTCTGCATTCTCTCTCTCTCTCTCTCTCTCTCTCTCTCTCTCTCTCTCTCTCTCTCTCTATCTCTATCTCTATCTCTATCTCTTTGTGTTTTGTTGCTTCTGTGTGTTGTTCTACAAGGAGGATTGTGATTAGGCTATGCCTTTGGCCCCTTATCCTACCCTACCTTACGTCATTTGAAACCAAAAACATAAACCTAAACAAAACTAAAATAAGAAACCATAGGTAGAAACAAAAATATTAACCTAGACACAACTGAAATAAGAAACCCTAGGTAGAAAACAAAAACGTAAATGTATACACAACTAAAACAAGAAATCGTACATGTACAAAACATAAACCTAGACACAAATGTTAGATAACTGAGAGGGGGGGGGAATCAGTTATGTTCAGTTATCCTATAGTCCCAAATTCATCTCAGATGTATAATACCAACTTGAAAAAATAAACTAAACATCTCGGTAATAACTTGACTATGCCTTAATGATTAATTAATTGACTATCAGATAATGTAAACCAACTAGTAGTTAACATATACCAATATAAATAGTTATTGTAATGTGTAAAGTAAGTATTAAAAAATCATATGCATACTATAAAGGATAAAAAAAATGATATGATGATGATTGAATGAATGATGATATCCTTTACATATAGAAGAAATTAGGGAAGGTAAGATTCTCTTCTTAACCCCAAATTCCAAAAGGAAAGATCCAAATTGATTAACCACAAGAAAATGGTCAATGCATAAATGAATTAATCGATTAGTAATAAGAAGAAAGAGGAAAACCTTACATTCTATTTTGGAAGAGAGTATTAAAATATTAATTGAAATGAATAGAAGACAAATACTAATGTCAAAGTATAGCAGATCTAAAAATTGTTGTTTTCTGGTGTCTATACTGAGTTTCTAGAAATTTTACAACTAGATTACCAACTAAAAGACAGAGACGAAGAAAACCCAGAATTTTTTTTCTTTTTGAATCTAGATCAACCTTGACCCCTTTATGTCGACCTTGACCTACACTGCTTTGACAAAAATTTTGTTCGTGGATCCCAAAAGTTTGCCAAAAAGGGTATCTAAATCTACTCTGTAATTCATTGTTCCACACCTGCACCTACAAGAAAAAATGGTTTTATTGTTTGGATGAGGGGTTTTCCTTGGTCAAACCCTGGTTTTGGAATTAACCTTGAAATAGAATTGAAATTGCAATAATAAAAAAAGTAAATAGAACAATTCACCTTGCTTATGTTGAAACCCTTGTGGAGGATTCGAACCCTTGAATCCACAAGTATGGATGCTCCAAATGGATGTAGAATTTTAGGATGTAGGATGTCTCAAATCGATTGCCTTTAAATCTTCAACACCAATCTTGAATGGATCTTAGAATATAAAGAAGCTTGAATGGATAAGGATTGAGAGATCTTCAACAAGAGGGCTCCATAGAGCTTGAATCCTTCAATGGCTACAAATGGATCTCCTTGATGAATTGAATGATTGAATACTTTCTTTGATAAATTATGCATAGATGATCTTCCCTTTTCTTTCCTTCTCTTTTCTCTTTCTTTCTCCTTTCATTTTCATGTCCACAAAAAAATGAGAGGAGGAAGCTTCCTTATATACTAGTCTAGGACTCCAACTTCTAGAGAGCCGACATATGAGAAATAAATTCCCATTAGGCTCATACCCCTAGAAGTGGACCCATATTAAATGTCTTTTAAGAGTCACCATTTCGAAGCCCAAAGCAGCTGACTTGGAAGTGGGAAAATAATTCTTTCCAAACCCCGACATCTAGAAATCTTCAGACTTTGATATTTAAACCCTAGGTCAAGGTCAAGGTCAACCCTGACCTAGGTCAGGGTTGAGGTCGACCTTGACCTAGGTGGTCAACCTTGACCCTAAGGTCAAGAACCTCAAAATCTCAAAGCAAGGTACCAAAAATATGTAGGAAAGAAGTGGAAAAATAGGGCAGGACAGGGGAAAAATCTAGATCCAAGTCAAAAACCCATTCAAGGCATTTGACATGACCCCAAACCACTAACTCATAGGGCTAAACTAGTCCTAAATGGAAGTGCTTCAATTTTCTAATGATACATTTAGCCCCCACTTTAGCAAGAGTATGGACTCAATGCAAACTCTTGGTAAAGGAGATCACAAAGAAAAAGAAAATCTTATTTAAATAAAAGGGAAAAGCAATCCTAAAGCCCCCAGAGACTCAAGTCTTTTTCAACCTCAAGATTACAATAAGAGAAACATCACTAGAAAAAAGAGAGAAGAGGGTGTGATTACCTCACCCAATGAGAAATTATGTCACATTGTGAATCACACAAGGAAACAACGCAACTAGAAAGATGGAGTTGAACCACCTAGTGAATGTGGCTACTCACTATTCAACCCATCAAGGATTCACCCTTAGGAATATTCTATTCCAAAATGGAAAAGCTAAAATAAGAGAGATCCAGTCTTAAGAATACCTTCCGACCTTAAGGGATAAAAACTTTGTAAATTGAAACTACAGGGCTCAAGAGATCCTATAAGGTAAAAATACATGCTTTAAGGATTAGTCTCTAATCCATAAAGGGATAAAAAAAATAAAAGGTTTTGAAAAATATTTTGAAAGTGCATGTGTGCAAAAAGGTGAGCAGAGCGTATGCCCCCATGTTAAAGTCATTGCTAAAACTTTAACAAGAGCAATGACTTGAATGGAAACATAAACAACTCCAATGATTATGTTTCTACAAGGCCTCACCCCGATCCATCATAGCATTACTGATTCGTTCACACTTGGATACTTTATATTATGCTACATTGATACAATTTTGATTATCTTGACAGAGACTCAAGATATTATGTTTGATGATAATGATTATATTGTATGGATTACATTTTGATGTGGACTAGGACCTAGGATATAATGTTGGTTGTGATTATACATGTTTAGAAATGTGAATTGATGAGAAGATCAGATCATGATTAGACTTGATTATTTCATGAATGTTATGTCATGATTTTTATGGAATTATTATGTTTTAAACATTTCTGAATGAAAATTGTAATTAGGAATTAAATTCTACATATTGATTAATGTTGCTAAGTATGAATTGAAAATGTATATTTTATGTGATTTTATTACCTTGGACTACTGATGCTCAAGTTTAGTGTGCAGGAAAGAGAACCATGGAATTATTTAGAGAATCAAGCCTAAACATATGTGAACTGAGTAAGCCAAGGTTTAATCCGATATGGGATTGAAAACCTCATTATAATGTGATCTAGTTGTAAATGTGAATTGCATGTGTGTTACTATTGTAACTTCATGTTGCCATTCAGGACACGTCATTTTGAATGTGATGTGTAATTGTTAGTGTCACTTGACACTTGTTATGCATTTATGTATTGACATGTCTACTAAGGTTGGTAATGTAAACCTAAGCCTAACTAACTCATTAGGAACCTAATTAAATCCCCTTGTTGGAGATACTTGCAAAGTTCCACCAATTTGATCATTTAGATTTAATTCTTTTCTAGCCACTTCTAGAGGCAAAAAAGAGGTCCTAAGGGTCAAATTTAGCAAAATCCAAGTACCTTAGTGATAGGGGTATGGGTTAGGAATTTTTTTAACACATCTAGAACCCCCTAGTGGCCTTGGTGACCATTTTTATGACCCATTTTCCACATGCTACGAAAATGGACTAAGTCTTGACCTTTTACCCAAACCCAAACTCCTTTCCAAACTGACATTTATGATAGGGGACAAGGAAAAGCCAAAAGACTTTAGGATCAAGTCTCAATTTAATGATTGTGGGTGGGTAGAAGTTGGAGGTCCTTTTAGAGGCCCTTTGGAGAGTTAGTGGGTGTTCACCCACTCTCTAATTTTAGAGACAACTAGGTTTGGAAGAGGAAAAAGGAGGAGGGATAAGGAGCTCAACTCAACTTGATTCTTCCACTTTTGCTTTGGATTCAAGGTTGGTGGCTCTACCATGAAGAAAACTTCTTGCTTGAAACTCATGAAGAAGATTGTTATGTAAATTGTATTGTAGATTTTCTTATCTTCCTTGCCATGAAAGAATGCTTATTGCATCTCATTTTGTTTTTTTTTGTGATAAAAGAATATGTGAGAGCTTGTATGTATGTTCTTATAAATCTCTCCATTGTTGTGTTGGAAATGGGATTGCATATGGATTTTGCTTCATTTCTTGTTTTCTTGTTTTTGAGAATGTTGTTTCATGGGAGTTAAGGCATTACTCACCCTTTGAGAAGGGAAGAAGTGGCCTTGGGTGAAGGGGTTAGTTGGGATCTCCATTGTAGTGAGAGTCTCTTCTCTTGGAGAAGAGGGAAAAACTCATGGGGTATGGGCTCCATAAAGCCATCTTGTATTCTTGCATCTTGAAGATGCTAATGAGGAAAGTTGTGTATCAAATATGAATCATGTAGCCTTGAGAGTCATGGAAATACCTTTGTGAAAAATGTAATATGTTGGCATTCCCCTACTTGGAAAAGCCCACCTTCACCCTTCTCAATGAGTTTGGAAAGCTCATTTGTAAAGCCTTGGATGGGAGTTATTTGTTGTTGTGCATATATGTGTTGTGATAATTTTTAATGTATACCCATTTAGCCTTGGTTCTCCAAGCTCAAGGGTGGTCTCATTGAGACCTAGGTTGTGAGGTGAGCTTCCCATGGTTCTCTTCATTCATTTGTAGGTATTGATGCCAAGATCCTTGTTGATAAAGCTTTGGAGAGTTCTCAATGTTGGTAGGGTTGTGTGAAAGCAAGCTATGTTGAGGCATTGTTGTAATTTTGTAATAAAGAAATCTCTCCTTGTTAAGAGAAGCATACTTGTGGATTGTAAAATGTTTTCCTTCTCTTCATTGGGTCATCATGAAGTTGAATATTGAAATGTAATTGAGAAAAACTTGTTCATTCTGCTTGATACTCTCATTTATGTATTGTTACAAAATTGTATTTCATTGTTTAAAAATGTAAGTTTGAGATTATTAAAAAGAATAGCAGGTAATGTATTATTTCATAGCATGTAAAATCTTATAGGTACATAAAGCTTGTAATCTCTTTAATGTATTTGTTGTAAATTCTTAAGTTTAAAACACTCCATCCTTCTCTTTGAAAATACATATTTCAATTTCAATAGGATCAACACCTTAGTTTTGAAATCAATATTGCAATCTCTAATTCCTCCAAAATGAAGCATGATAATAATGAATAATTAAACATGTTAGAATACTAATGTAAAATTCACCTATTACTAATATTCAATTTATAGTTTTCTTAGTGTAATGCACTAATCGAATAATCTAATTCATACAATTAACTCTTCAATAACAAGAAAAGAAATCAATAAGATAGAAGTAAAGACAAAGCTATATCTATAACACTTCCCAGATTTTTAGAGAAAAATGCTCTCTGGAATTTGTATGGAAAGGGAAATAATTCTCTTTACCACAGAGAATATTCCCTTCCCAAGATACCTTTTCATAATGAAGGTTAGTTTATTAACCCCTTGTAATACTCCAAAAATGGGCTATAGGTTCATTAACCTCCTATATCGACACATCGAATGAAATCGACATCGAAGTCCTAACCTAAGGCACATCTGAACATCATCGAATCCTAATTGATTATCCTAAATTCTGCATCAGGGAATATTCCTAGCAATATTCCTATTTATCATAATTATCTTTAATTTAATGATTATTTGGTGATAAATCCAATTTATCATAAAGTTTGATTAATTGAATATTCTAAATATTTAATTAATTAGATTTAATTCTGCCAGTTAATTGTTTAATTGAAGTTAATTCTATTTATTCCTAAATTGTATTATTTAATTTTGACAATAAATCCAAAATCCTATGAATAATTGATTAAATTCTTATTTAATTAATTAAAGCAAGTTGTCAATTTTTAATAATATTGTTTTTGAATAAAAGTTTGAAAAATAATTGATTAACCTATAAATCAATTGTTTTATTTTTCAAAATCAGTTAAGTTGGAAATAAATCACTTTATTATTAAATTAATTCATAAATAAAACATGCACAATCAGAAAAGTAGACAATTATCAATTATCAATTAAATCTAAACTCTATTTTGAGTTAAACTCTGTTTTTGCATGTTTTTGTGAGTTAATTATCCTTTATTTAAAAATAACTCAAAAATCAACCTGAGTTATTTGAGTGATTTATGGCTTTTTTTCATGCACCTCCAAAGCCTTAGATTTCTATAAATTAAGGCTTCAACTCTTCATTTGGGATCCATCCATGAATTGCACACTCATGCTGCTAAATTGGAGACTGAATCAATCTTGAGAATTCGAGTTATTGTGAGATTTTCATTATTTTTGCATAGTATCCATATCATTTAGAATATTATTGTTAGATCATTTTAGCATATCAGTTTTTCATATTAGCATAGATTCATATCAAGTTTTCATTATCATAATTGCACAGAAAAACCAAAAAAATAGATTAATTCCATTCATTCCATATCTAGATTCATCCATTCAAATCCTTCGTTTAGGTGTCGTCAAGGTCACTGATCTCAGTATAATCTGAAAATACATACTTGCATCTACTAGAAGGCAATAAATCACTTGGTTAGTTTAGTTTTTCATTTATTGCACGATTTCAATTTTAGCTAACCTCTAATGTTTTACTGAAGTGTTGTGTCTACAGATCAAGTACAAAATTCACACACACACCCCTAAGTCAATCAATGTTAGTAACTAACACCTAATACAAACTTGTCAATAGAAACTAGTCCCTAAATTAACAAAAAGATTTTATAACATTATTTACCCTTACACTTTTCTCCCCATAAATAGGCGCAGGTATATGGTGACAGAGTTCACATTAAATAATACTAAAATTGCTTGCATGAAAAACTTGTTCAAATTAATTAATATACATTTGCAGGTTGGACCATCATTTACTTGGGCTTAGTGCCACCCCAACTCTTCATGCCACCTTCTTTCTATCCCCATACGCACCTTTATGACAACATTCATTAAATGTTTTGGGAAAGTTGACTTCCCCTTACCATGCGTAATTCCATGCATTGGGTAAGTTTGGCAAGTTGGTGGGCCCCAAAACACATCTTCCCCTTACCATGCGAAATCTTCATGGTACTTGGGCTGAGTTTGATGTGCTAGGTGGGCCCCATCTCAACCTTGAAACATGCGCAGGCCTTAGTAAATGGGTTTCCTTCCATATACTCACGCAAGCCTTAGGAAATGCTTGGGCATTGGTCTTGTCACCCACCCACTTGGCAAGTAGGCCTTGGGGACAGGAGGGTGATGTGTTAGATTGGTAGGTTTTATAGGTTGGGGTAGTAGGATAGGGATTAGTAGGTTAAGAGACTGGGACTAATTTTGGGATTTGTCATATTCTTATTAGTTGTTAATCTTAGTCATTAGTTATTAATTTTATTTTGTGCCTAATAATTTTAGTTGTTATCTAATGGATTTAGTGTTAATATGATATTATTAAGATTAGTAAATTAGTGGGTCAGTAAGGTGGGATCCTCTTTCTAGGATTGAATTGTTATTATTAGTTGTTAATATCACTTAATTGTTATTAACTTTATTTGTGATTAAAATTCATGGTTATTAAAATTATTTAGCAATTAATAGTTTTATTGATATTATGTTAAACTTAACTAGTAATAAATCCTCTTGTTAAACTAATAGTTTATTTAATTCAATGGTTACCTAGTTTAATAGGATCATCAATATTAATTATTTGGGTTATTTTAAATTGTCAATTTGATATTAAGCTCACAGGATATGATCTCATAAATTGATTTGTCTTAATTAAATCATTTTATTAGAAGGTGTTTAGTATATATTGAAGATGGTAGTATAACTAATACTTCTTTGTACATTTAGATAACATTATTCTCTAGTCAACACTATTAGGTCGATTGTCAGATTATAATTAAATCTGAATATCAATGAAGTCATCCCTTGAACTAATATTGTAGAATAAAATTCCTATTAAGTCAAACAAACCTTTTTCAAAAGTTATAACCTAGGTACATATACAACTTGGGTTATTGTTAATTGGATAGTCTAGATATGTAATTAAGACCCTAGGTTGTGACCAGTATAATCGTAGTCAACTTATCCTTAACCATGAATGTCACTCTCTAACATCTTACTTTTAAAAAAAAATTGTTGCGTAGTTATCAGTTAAATTTTGGGCATGACATTTGGTATCAGAGCCTAGGTTTCAATATTGGAACCTAAAACCCATTGCGTTTCAACTCACCTAAACTTAATATATTGTGTAGGATGCCTGTCATCACACAAGCTGGCCGATGAGGTAGGGGTCGTAGAGCTGCACATGTTAGTGTAGGACAGGGGGTGGACCACCACCACCACCACCTTGGAACCCTAACCAAGATATTATGGACGTTGTTCAAAATCTGATTGGGGTAATTCAGCAGAGGCTACCACTCATAATTCCTCAGCCAGAGCAACAGGTTTTCGAAAGGGAAGCAGATATCCTAGGAGGTGGTAGAGAAGTTAACAGAGAGAGGAGTAGGAGCCCTCCACCTAGGCTTGTTGAGGGCCGTGGTGATCATGAGGGTGAGTCAGTTCATTAGCTAGAGGTACCACTTGAGCATGGGATTCAAGACTGAGAGAGACCCCCTAGAGATGTTGGAGATGAGATCTGAGAGTTAATATGACTCCAGCCACCCTTATTTTTGGGATCCACTAACAAGTCAATAGCAGAGGCCTAGTTATAGAGTTTACAGTGATGCTTTGGATTGCGCCCTTACAGGAGTAATCTAAAGGCATGACTTGCAGTTCATCTCCTAAGGGAGAAAGCCTCCACTTGGTGGCAATAGGAGGAGTCCATTGGAGGAGTGGCTATTGACACACTCACTTGGGAGTCTTTTGTAGACCGATTCTAAGAAAGGTATCTCTCCGAGCACTTTAGGTAGAAACAGATAGAGGAGTTCCATGATCTCCAGCAAAGAGGTCTCACAGTGGCCCAGTATGAGAGTCAGTTTCTTGAGCTCCTTCCATATGTAGATTATATGAAGGATGAGAAACTACGTATCCATTGTTTCATCAAGGGACTTAATATATCTCTTCAGGGTATAGTACCTGTATACAAATAAATGTATCTTCATAGAATTAGGGTTAATCAATGACAAATAAATGAAATTAGAACTAAATACAACCACAATTGAGGAAATATTTCACAATATCAAAGACTAATTGAGCATCCTATGGCTCTCTAATTAGAATGAATAATGAAGCTCTCAGCAAGCTCACTAATGACAGTTCTAATATGAGAATGACAATGATAAAACAATGCAAATGATAACAATTATCAATATGAAATGCTAAAATTGCTCTCAAAATGCTTTATAAATTCAAATTGCAAGAGGTTTGATGCAATTCTCAGATAGGTGGTTGATGAATTATGAAGGATTTTAGCCTTCCTTTTATAGATTTTCCCAATGTGAGGGGGTGTGGTTGCATTTGATCATGATTGAGTTGGGGTTAAGGTTTTGGTTCCACCCTTTGAAGACAAAGAAAAGTTTGTGTCCTCAAAGCTTGGGACAAGTAGACAAGATGGATGGTTGAGATTCTCTTTCACTTTGAGTGATTGAGATTCAATTTGGCTTGATCCATGTGAGTGTCTTTCTTTCAATTTCATTGGTTGATTGATTTTCCTCTCCTTTTGGGTTGTTGAGAGTAATTGATTTTAATTAATTGATTTAATTGATTTATTTTAGCCATGCACCCCTTGAATGGGTTGAATTAATTTAATCCAAGACTATACAATTAATTAAATTAATTGTATTTTGATTTGATTGCATTTGATTAAAATGCTCTCAATTTTTATTGGTCTTGATTTAGAATTTGATTTTCATTTTGATTGGCTAATTATGCATTGTGATTCAATTGATTCAATTATGTCCTTGATTTGCTTTGATTTCACTTGATTTTCTTTGAATTATCGTTAAATTGCTTTTGTCCATTTTTAGGTGATTACAAATGCCCCTCTTTGATTTGACATGCAAAGCATGTCGATTCAAAGAATACTCTGATCTTGCTTGATTGATAAGTTCTGATTCAATGATGGTCGATCTCTGATGTTCGTTCTTAATGTATTTCGATGGTCAATCCTTTGATTTTTTTTTGATATGAAATTTATGTCAATAATGATTGAAATGAAACTCTCCTGTTTGATATGGTTCCTGATTTGATGATCTCATTTGATGTTATTGATGTTGTTGATTTAATAATGTGATGGTATGCCCCATCAGAAATGAAACATATGTTTGTTTTTAATTTGATAGATTGATTGATATGTTTTCATTTTTGAAAAATGCTTTGATATGCCCCACTTCATAACTTGCCTCTCTTAACTGGGATAGATTAATATAGGTTAGAGTTCAATTTTCACCCTAGAATTAGGTCAAATTAGCATAAATAGGTTGAAAAACCTAATTTTACTATTCATTTTTACTTTCTTCTTCAGTGATTTTGCTCTGGTCCCCTGCTGTTTTTCATGATGGTTGTGCCTATTCGGGAGCATCGATTCGAGTGGTGTCAAAGATATGCTAGACCACCTGACTATGGAGCTTCGGTAAGTGGTTTTTGACCCTCAATAATGCATTTATTATACCTTAAGTAGCATTTATTGCTTTTTCCAATTTCAACGATGCTTTGAATTATTTCATTCACGCGTATGAGAATTTTAATGTCGCTTAGCAGTTTTAAATGTCACATTTGCGGTTTTTAATGTCGCTTAAGAAAATTTTAGTGTTGCTTAACACATTTTCATTGTCGCTCATGGTTAATTTGATCATGCGTAGACCTAGGTAAAAAACCAAGTTTAACATCTGCTTACGTGTTAAAACCCTAGCACTTTTTGATGTCACCTGTCAAAAATTTGTTGTCACTTAGCTTAAACGAGTGTCGCTTGTGAAACTTTTGTCACGTAACAGCAAAATAATGTCACCTGTCAACATTTTTGTGTCACATAAGATAAATGTCACCTACGATGATGAAAATCATGCTTGCAGCATGTTGTGCAAAATTTTTAGTTGTACTTGACTATTTTTAATAAAAAATTTAGTACGTCCTGATGATTGATTTGAATAATATGAGTAGGTGAGTTATGTTTGATCAAAACAATTGATTAGAATATCAATATAGGAATACTAATGAATTTTAGTCATCAATCTGTTATGATAGGATGATGATTTAATAGTTTACCCTCAAGATCTAGAGATGTAAACCAATGATTTTCCCTCCTCAAGATAAAGAGTTAGGAGTTTTGATGTACTCATGATGAGCAAATGAATTGTGTAATAACTTTGATCGACTTTAGATGTTCCTTGGTATATTATGCTAATATGATTCTCTCATTTTTGTCAAATAGGCTGACGAGCTTGTATTATATATTTGTTCAGTTCCATCCTAAGTTATTGACCTTGGGCAAACATTGACTGATGCTGAGTTGCGTGTGGTAGAGTTATGTGGTCTAAGCTTTCTTTTTTATCTTCCCCGGTTCCAACTGAGCCATGGTTTGATGACAGCTATGGCGGAGTGTTGGCACTCTGACCACAATACTTTCCATCTCCCTCATGGTGAGATGATGATTACTCCAGAGGATGTATATCATTTGTTACAAATTCCTTGTCAGGGAGATCTTGTATATTATGATTCTATGTATGATTCGACTATCTGTCGGTGAGTGTTCGAAGACAACTATATTGATGATGATATGATCACCTAGCCATAGTTTTCTTCATTCCCTATATTGCCAGCAGTTCTTGGTGCTTTGAATGGTGGACTACTTCTTCCAGATCGACGAGGTCATGACTTCTTTGTCGGTTGGGGCAGGATTTTGAAGGATCTACTAGCCCATCCACGGTGTTTTGATTGGGGTTCTTGTGTGCTAGCCTAGCTATATTGTGATCTTCATGAGGTTGTGTATAGAGGGAGTTCTTCATTATCTGTTGGTGCTATCATTCTATAGTTATGGATTTGGGAGCATCTTCCCATTACTAGGCCTATTTCTGATAGGAGACAACCTCACGGATATCCTTATGCTTATCTATAGACTAGGATGGTGATTTAGCATCATTTGGGTGACCTGGATTATTAGAGACATCAGATAGATGATCTAGATGTTGTGACATGGCACCCCTATCTTGGTTGCGAGGGTTGGTGGGAGGATGATGACGAGTTACCATATATGTTTTATCCATGTTGGATGATTGGCAGTTCAGATACTATTATTGAGCAATTCTATTTTGGTTGGGTCTCCAAACAGTATGGTAGGATTCAGGAGATACATTTGGGCAATGTCTTATATGCTCGAGTATAGGCCAAGAGATCTCTATGGGGTCCATGTATCGATTATCAGTTTGCTATGAGTTAGATTGTTGGGATGCCTTTCTGCAGATGGGAGATGTTATCAAGGATAGCTGACGTCCAGATGTCCCATGAGTATTGAGACTGGTGGTCTTGAAATAGGTTCATTCATTTCATAGATCTAGCAGAGCCTATGCCCACTCGCCATGGTGGTGATGGTGATGATGGGTGTGGGGGTGGTAGACATTGGAGACGTTGAGGATGTAGAGGTCCTCAAGGTGCAGTAGGTATAGGCCATGGGAGAGATGCACAGATTTGAGATAGGGCCAGAGATAGATGGGCAAATGTAATCCTTGCAACTCATCCTCGAGCCGTAGTGAGACAGAATTGAGTACATCACCAGTAGAGAGCACAGAGATAGGCTCATGTTGATGCTACTCGGCAGGTTCCTAGAGGTTTAGATCCTTTAGTACAGTTATAGAGAGTAGCCTTGGCACATTAGGATGATGGTGCCCCTCAAGTTCAGGCACCACAGGTTCCATCACAGCAGATGCCTCCACTAGGTCAGCGACCACAAGATCAAGGACAAGGTTCACAGGATGCAGTAGTATGAGAGATAAAGTCTATGAGGGTAGAGATGTCCACTGTTGTGGGACAATTAGATCAGGTTGCCACCTTGATGCAACAATTCCTATCAGTAGTCATTAGGCAGAGACAGGATGGAGCAAGCACTTCTCAGGCCCCTCCCTCACAGGATGGTAGAGGTCTAGATGGTTCTGGTGCTACAGGGTCATGATTGATTATTGATAGATTGATCTTGCATTGATGTCCTCTTGTTGCACATTTCCTATTTTTGATCGATCGGAACTTGTGATGTACCACTTTCATGAGATTATATCTTGATATACTTGATGTACTAGATCCATTGATGAACACATTTTTGATGATATATGATGATCTATTCCTTCGGTTTCATTGATGAGTTGATGTTATGAGATTATCTTTATATGTAGCTATATGATGTCTAGGATGCACTTACTTTTGATGATGTAATGGATGCAACGTATCTTATGTTTATGATATAGATAGATGAATGCAATGATGTATGGATGCTTATGAGATGTTTTCTATTGTTGTTCATGTATGGATGCAAAATTGTTTTTATGGCCAAATGAATGATTCTATGTTTTCTTTGATTTTTCAAATGTATGCAATGTCTATCTTTAATTATATGTATGCAAATGATGTATGAAGAATGATTTCTTTTTCTATTTTTTTTGAATTTGGATGAATAATGATTAATGATTAATGCTATGCATGAATGCACAAGATAATCTCATTTTCATTGTTTGGAATGATGGATCATGATGTTTGATTCAAACCCCTTCTATTGTATTGTTCCCCTTTCAATTTAAACTAAGAAAAGCTAACAAAACACAATGCACTTAATCTAACATGGATGCAACTAATTGTCATTATTCAAGATTTTGAGCTTATTTTCATCATTGAGCATTTTTGGAATCCCATTTCTAGTACAATCATCACTAGTTCAACTATGATGATATGAATACTTTTGCCGCTTTGTTTGCTTTCCCATCAGTCTCTTTGGTACGCCTATCACTGATTGAAGCCAATCATGAGAGGGCAAATATCGATTTTGTCAGATTCTATGTTGCAAGTGGATGTTGGTATTATTATATGGAAGATCAAAATAGCCAAGAGATCTGTTTGCGTAAACAAGCAGAAATCTCCATTTTATCCTATGTACAAGTCCTCGATGATTCTTTGATGATCATGTCCTTAGACAATTTACATGGTTTAAAATGTTGATTTTAAGACAGTCATGCAGAAATCAAGAAAATATCATCCTTTCATCATAGCTCATCCAGTCTAAAACTTTCATCGATTCGCTAGAAAAAGATAATTTCATCAATTATTTCAACACTTAGAAAAAAATTTGCCATATTTTTCAAATCCATAGTTCAAGTGTAGTTCCATCCATTTCATTTTTTTAATCTTGATAAAGATAAGGTCATTTAATTCTTGGATCAATTTTCTTCATTTTAGGCTCAAATTGGATTAGGATGTAGATTTGATTACGTGTTCCTCTTCCGAGTGTGATGAATTGATTCTTTGATTGAATAAAGCTTGTTAATGAATCCTTGCTCTTTTAGAGTAGATTGCCCCCAATTTGATATTGATTTTATTTGTGGGACTTAGGACAATTTTTTGATTAGGTGACCAAAATCTTGAGGTACTCACAAATGCAACTGTGGGGTTTTATTATGATATATACAAATGTTGGCGAATGCAATAGTTACAAGGTGACCTTCTAAATATGCAACTAACTTGGATGTTCAATGGCGCCTATTTACCAAGTTTTCACTGATTGATTGGATCAAGCTCTTTTTTCTATTTTTAAAGCTTTTTCTCTTTTTTTGCTACCAAGGTGCCTATTCACTAGGTTTTCACCAAGGCACTTTTTTCTTTTTCAATTTTTTAAATTTTTTTTTGTTTTTTCCACATCATCAAGGCACCTATTTACTAGGTTTTCACCAAGACAACATCTTTTTTGAATGTTTTTAACTTTCTTCATGCTCAATTTTCCACTTTTTTTTTGATCTTTTGTGCTTTTCCAATGTTTTTGGGATTTTCAACTTTTCCAATGTTTTTGGGATTTTCAAGATCTCTATTGAACTATGTACAATAAATATGATGCTCTCCATCTAATACTCTTTATACCCTTTCATCTACCTCATGTATAGAACCTTTTAAGATGTATGCTATTTATAGGTTCTTGCAGTTCTTCACCATCACAATCTGATAACTTGTATGTGCTGGTTCCAAATTCTTCCATAATAAGAAATAGTCCTAACCAGTTGGCTTCCCACTTTCCTTTCTTCTCCCTTTCTACTTGGTTCTTGGGATTTTCTCTTAACACTAGATCACCTATTTGGAATGTCCTTGGCTTGACATGTTTGTTGTAAGATCTTGACATTCTATTATGATACACCTTTAAGTGATCAAAGGCTTCTTTCTGGTTTTCATCCAATAGATTTAGTTCTTGTAATCTAGCAACCCTATAGTCCTCTTCATTGATCAAACCATACATAGATATCCTTAATGATGGAATTTCTACCTCCAAAGACAATACTGCTTCTATTCCAAAAACTAAGGAGAAGGGTGTAGCCCCTATTGGCATCCTTATGCTTGTTCTATAAGCCCACAAGGTCAGGTTTATCTTGATATGCCAATCCCTACTAGAATTATCCACTGTTCTCTTCAAGATTTTCAATATGTTTTTGTTTTTTGCTTCAGCTTGTCCATTACCTTGAGGATAATAGATTGAAGATGAATGATGTATCATGTGGAATTTGGTACACAACTCTGTTATATCTTTGTTCTTGAAATGTCTTGCATTATCCGTTATGATGGCATGAGGTACGCCATATCTACAAATGATTTAGGATAAACAAGGATATCTATTTGCCTATTGAACTTGATAGGGGTACAACTTCCACCCACTTAGTAAAATATTTCATGGCCGTTATGATAAATTTATGCCCATTCGAAGATGGTGGATAAATCATTCCTATTAAATCTAGACCCCACTTATAAAATGGCCAAGGTGTGGTCATCGGATGTAGCTCTTGTGCTAGTGCATGTATCAAATTTCCATGAAATTGACATTTCTTACAAGTTTTTGCAAAGTTACAAGAATCTTTTTCCATGGTAGGCCAAAAATATCCTATCCTAAGAAGTTTCTTAGCTAAAGACAATCCATTTGAATGTGATCCACAAATTCCTTCATAAATTTCTCATAAGGCTAAGTTTGATTCTTCCTCTTCTAAACACCTAAGAAGCATTCCATCAAGAATTTTTTGATACAATGTTTCAGAAATTATAGTGTACTTGGAGGCTTGTCTAATGAAACTCTTCTTTTGGTTTCATGTTTGGTTGATAGGAAGGGTTTGGTCTTTCAAATAGGTGTAAATTAGTCCATATCAAGGTGATTTAGTTGTAGTAAGTAGGAAAATGGTATAAGGATGGGTTGGATCATATGCACGTTGAGTTGCTTCTTCTACCAAGAACTCATATCGAGCACTCTAATCAAGCATCTGTAAAAGTGAGGCCAAAGTTTCCATAGCATCCACTGCTTTATTCTTTTCCCTTGGCACTTGTTCAAATTTGATGATAATGAAATACTTCTTGAGGTTATCCACCATTGTTTTGTAAGGTACCAATTTGTCATCTTTAGTATTATATTCTTCATTGACTTGATTTATGACTAATTGTGAATCTCCATATACCTTTAGTTCTATTACTTTCCACTCTAGGGCCAGCTTGATTCCAATAACCAAGGCTTCATATTCTGCTATATTATTTGTACATGGAAATAGCAATTTGTATGACTTAGGTATAGTGTAAGAACCATCAAAGTAAAGCTGCCATGTTTTTGCCTCAACATTCACAATCTTTGAATCCGGGAATTCAACTTGTATAGGATGATCATCATGAAGTGGTGCATCTACTAATTGGTCTACTATGACTTTCCCTTTAATTTATTTTTTGTCAACATATTCTATATCAAATTTTCTTAGGATCATCACCCACTTTGTTAACCTTCCATTTAATGCAGTTTTGCTTAGTAGATATTTCAAAGGGTCAATTTTAGCAATGAGCCTTATTTTATGGGCTAACATATAATGGTGTAATTTTTGTGGAGAAAAAACTATAGCCAAGCATGCTCTTTCCATGAAAGTATAATTCAGCTTATATTTGACTAAGGTTCTACTAATGTAGTAGATTGCCTTTTCTTTTCCATTCTCATCCTCTTGTGCTAGGAGTGCCCCCAATTAATTTTTTGTTGCTGAAATATACAAGCTTAAAGGTTTGCCTCTGATAGGTGGCATCAATATTGGTGGATTCATAAGGTACTTCTTCTTTAGTAGATTGAAATCCTCTTCACACTTGGTATCCCATTTGAATATAGTGTCTTTATGAAAAAGTTGATTAAAATTGTGGCACTTTTCTGCCAATTGAGAGATGAATCTCTTGATGGATTGTATTCTTCCTTGTAGGGATCTCATTTGACTAACTATTTTGGGTGCTTCCATTTCCATTATGGCCTTTACTTTAGTAGGATCAACCTCTATTCCTTTAGCGGATACAATGTAACCTAGAAGTTTGTCGGATTGGACTCCAAAAGCACACTTCTTTGGGTTAAGTCTTACTTTGAATTCCTCTAATATTTCAAAAATCTTTGCCAATATGGGAATATGTTCTTTCCTTGAATGTGACTTAGCTAGAATGTTTTCAACATAATCTTCCATGAATTTATGCATCATGTCATGGAATATAGTAGTCATTGCTCTTTGATAGGTTGCTCTAGCATTTTTCAAGCCAAAAGGCATGACATTCCAACAAAATGTACCCCATGCACATGTAAAAGTAGTTTTATCTTGATCTTCGGGGGCTATCTTGATCTGATTATAGCCACTAAATCCATCCATGAGTGAAAACATGGAATGTCCCACTGTTAAGTCTACAATAGCATCAATGCTTGGTAATGGGAAGTCATCTTTAGGACATGCTAAATTTAAGTCTCTAAAATCCGTGCAGATTCTGATAGATTTATCCGCTTTTGATACCGGCACTATGTTGGATATCCATTGTGCATAATCAATGGCTCTTATGAATCCAACCTTCAATAGCTTCTCTAACTCTACTTTGACAAGTAGGGCTATATGCGGGTGCATTTTCCTTAGTTTCTATTTGACTGGTTTAGCTCCTTCCTTTATATTGAGATGATGCATTATCAAGTTTGGGTCCAAACCTGGCATATCATCATAAGACCAAGAAAAGTTGACTTTCTTTTCTTTGAAGAACTTAATGAATTCTATTCTTTCTTCACTTGATAGGGATGATGCTAAGTGAATAATCTTGGGCTTTGTATCTGATCCAATGTTTATCTTTTTTGTTGGCTCGATTAGAATTGGAGACCTTTCTTCATAGTGGTCTGGTAGAACATCCAAAATCCCTTCTAAAGGTGCCTCGGTTGGGTTTTCACCTTTAGAAGCATCCTTTATTTCTTTTTTTTTTTTTTTGGATCTAATGTTGCCACAAAGTGGTTTTCAACACTCGATTCTTTTCCTTTTCTATTTTTTTCATTTTTTTCATTTTTTCTCGGATTAAGAGTTTGGATGCTCCCTTTGATCATTTCTTCTTGATAGTCCTTGGTAGAAGAAGGTTCAACCTCATTGAGGTATTGGGACAGCGTGTTGTCATTCAAGAAAGTTGGCAAGGTATCAGGTTCAATGGCATCCCATTCAATTAGGTCCGGCCAAATGAGAATTAATGGGTCAACACTTGGATTTGTCTCAATGGGGCTTAAAGTGTTTATCACATTATTGGAAGGTTCATACATTGTATCTTCAAAATCTTGGACATGGTCTTCCTCTAAGTGTTCTAAAGAAGAAGGATCAAACTCCTCCTCACTAGACTCCACTATGGTTTCCATTGGATAAAAATAATGCGGATTAAATCTAGCATTTGATTCTTCCATAGTAGGTCTCCATGATGGAACATGTGGCTCACCTACCCATTGATTTATTTCAATTTCTATACTTGGTACATCATTTTGAATCTCTTGACTAGAACTAGATGCTTGATTTGAAGTGGATTCAACCATTAGTCCTTTATTTTTGGTAGATGCATATGTATGAATAACATCAATGCCTTTGTCATGGCATGGCTCATCTGATAGAGTCTCCCATTCCCATTCATTAGAATCCTCATCACTCTGAGATTCTAATTGGAGTATTTGATCATATACTTTTGGATAATGCTTTTGTGTATATCCTTCTTCAAGATATCCTAAACCTGTCTTTTGATTGGAATCTCACCATGTGGACTCTAGGGGTTCAATTAGCCCTTCATTCCTTGTACCTAAAGTTCCTTGACCTTTATAACCCATTTTTTGCATGATTGCAAACCCTTTTCCATATTGATGTGTAGGGATGGTTGGATCTTGAATATGTTTAACGTGGGCACTTGATTCTTCATCTTTATATAGCCAATTCAGAATTTCATTGTCTTCTTCATTCATGGCGAATGATGTACTTGCTCTTACAAAGTTATCATTATACTTATGAGGTAGATTTGAAGGTTTTCCAAAGGATTCTGGTGATAAGGGTAGATCCATCATTGATAAGGAGTATTCACCTACTCCTTGTTGTTTGATTTTGCATTGTTGATCAAAGTTTTTCATCATTTTATCCATCTTTTGGTAGTGTGCTTCTTTGGTGAACACTTGGACAACTTTTTTTGATAAGGAGTCTTCTTTTGCTTTTTGGGTTTCTTGAAGGTATCTTGTGACAGCCTTGGTAGATTCTTCTTTTTCTTCTTCACTAAAAGTGTTACTCTCATTAACCTTCTCTTTTCCTTTAGTCGATGTAAATTGGTTAATGGGCTTTGGGGTATTTTTAATAACAATTTCTTCTTCCATCTTCTCTTTTCCTTTCCATAAAGGAATATCCTTGGAACTTTGACCTTGTTTCATTTGATTGGGTATAGACCCTTCAGAATTATGTGGAACCAATGAGTCATTGATAGGTTTGACGTTATTACAATATTGGAAGGGATTGAGGTCTCCACTTATCATTATCTCTTGCCCTTGATATGGAAATTTAAGGCATTGGTGATATGTTGAAGGAACAGCCTGCATTTCATGGATCCATGGCCTTCCTAACAAAATATTATAAGTCAATTTTAGGTCCAAAACTTGACATAGGGTCTCCTTTTGTGTGGGACCAACTCTTATGGGAAAAACTATGACTCCTCTTGATGCTCTTTCTTCATCATCGTAGGCTTTTATGGTTATTTTTTTCTTTGGGTCAATAGCCTCCTTAGAAAATCCTAAGGCTTTTACCAAGCTAAGGGTATAAATATTTAAGCCAGCACCTCCGTCTATAAGGACTCTTTTCACCCTATGCTTATGGATCAACACTTCTATGTGTAAGGGCAGATTTTGGGGATGATTAAGAGACATATCATCTTGCTCGAAGAATGATAAGTAATGAGGCACAATTAGGTGTCCCACCATGTTTTGGAATTTGTCTACCTCCAAATTTAGAGGCACATTTGTTTCCAACAAGGCTTTTTCCAAAATGTCCTTATGGATTGGTGATAGTTTGAGTAGCTCAAGAATAGAGATTTGAGCGGGAGTTTTTTGCAATTGGTCAACCAAGTTGTATTGTTTGGATGATGATGTGGAAGCTTGGTTTGATATCACCACTCTTGGAGCATTATTAGGTATGACAATTTTGTATGCTTGCCCCCTAGTGATGACATTGGCTGATTCTTCTCTTGACTTACCTTTTATTACAACCACATTTATGCTTTGATCTTCTTGACTTATGGTATTTATTGTGTTGTCATAAGTGTGGGCAAAATTCACTTTATCATTACCCTTTTTATGGTTTTGATTTGTATTGGATGATTCCCCCTTTTCATGATTCAAAAAGGGGTTCTTATAGGCTGTGTGATCCTCATTGTTTCAAGGTCCTTCAACTTGGATGATGTTGTTATTAATAAAATCTTGTACTAAGTGCTTCAATTTCATGCACTTGTTGGTTGGATGACCTCTTTTCCGATGGTATTCACAATGATGAGATGCATTCCACCAATGAGGTTTGACTTCAGGTTCATAATTTGATATATCTAGTAATGTGATAACTTGATTAGCCAACAAAGTTTTTAGTACATTCTCCAAAGGTTCACCCAAGGGAGTGAATTTCATTTTATTATAACTGGAGTTTGATTTTGACTTATCCCAAGTCTTATTGTTGGAAGTATTGGAATTGTTGTTATTATAATTATTGGAATTATATGGAGCTTTGCTTGCTTGATTAACATTGTTGGAAGAATTCGCTCCATATGGTAGAATAAAAGGGGTAGACTTCAAGTTGTGTGACTCCACAACCCCATCATTCACAAGATTTTTATTGTTACTTTTATTCCATGATTTTGATTTATCATTGTGATTGTTAGACCCTTGATTATTGAAATATTTAGGAACATAATTATTGTTATTGTTGTTGTTGTTGTTAGATTTATTGTCTTTAAATAACTTAATCTCCCCTCTTTTGACCAAAACATCTTCAATCTTAACTCCATTTTCAATAAGTTTTTCAAATGTTGGAGGACATTGAAGTTGTAATCGATAGTTCATTTCCATGGTCAAGTTATTGGTGAAAATCTCCATTTTCTCTTTCTTGGGGATAGTTCATGGATACCTTGCGAAAATGGTCCTCCACCTTTGTAAGAATCCTAAGAAGGACTCTCCCTCTTTTTGCTTGGTATCACATAACTTGAGCATTGTGATCTCATGCTCAATGTTGTAAGAGTAATGGGTTATAAACTTTGAGGCCAACTCCTCAAAAGTCTTGATTCCTTGGGGTAGTTTTGAAAACCACTCCACTGCGGGTCCTCCTAAGCTTCTAGGAAAGAGTCTCATTAGGTACATATCATTATGCATGAACTCTATACTTAGGGCACAAAATTATCTTAAGTGATCTTGTGGGTCTATTTTACCCATGTATTTATCGTATTTAGGAAAAATGGTGTTGAAGGGAAATGACACCATAACTAGGCTTTTGTCAAATGGAAAAGGACACAAAGCTTCAATTGAGAAGACTTTAGGTTTAGCCACCTTCTTTAGGGTATCTATTTTCTCTTGGAAGGCCTTGATTTTCTTAGTCATAATGCTCTTTAGATCCTCTGGCTGCTAGTTTTTCTTAAGCTGGTCTATATCAAAGTCATGAGGAAGCTTTACTCCTTTATGTGCTAGGTTTAGGAAAAAGTTCTCCCTATCCCTATCTATTAATTTCTCCATAACTTCTAAGAAGTCTAGTTCTTGGGCAGCCTTTTCAACTCTTTCTTCAAGCGTATCCATTGGATCTTGGTTGGTGTTATTGATATTTCCTTGTTGAAAATTATGGGATGCTGAATTCCTATCCAAGTTGTCAAGGTGTTGTTCAAATACATTTGGAAAAAGGTCCTCTTGGTTGTGACCTTTAAATACACTTTGGTACTCAATTTCATCTTCTTTTCTTTCCACAAGAATGCTATTGCCTTGTAAGGATACTCTATATGCTTGGGATCGCATAGAAACTGGCATCCAACAATGGTTCATTTTTGGAATGATCCTTGATATTTAGAGTTGTTGATTTTATTATTGAAGAGATTTAAAAGATAAGATGATTTTCAATGGATATCTCTCACTTGTTTATGTATTTGCAAACATAACAACCACACATTCAATTGTCTCTTTTACCCTTTTAAACACAAATGTTTGATGTATAGAACGTTGTCACGGGTTTTTCATAAGAAAGCACTTCAAGAACCTACCTTAGCACAATTTGGTTCATAAACATGGCTCTACAAGGTGGTCTTTGCTACTTTATCAAGGTTTTAGTAAGTATTCCATTCAAATAGATTTCAATCTCTCATCCCCCAAGTATGTTAAGGGGCTTCCCACACGCACAGAGGTACAATTTTGCGCAATCTGTGAGGACTACTAGAGGAAGTTTGAGAAATTAAGATCCATTTGTCATGAACCCCATTAAGGATACATGCATTTAATTTTATATTGGGTCAGATTCTCATGGTGAAAGCAAGTGTATCCCACTTTGGGCTGTCCCTCTCACTAGCCTTGCTAAGACAAATTCGGGAGGCGAGCCCACTAGATTTCTAGCATGTGCATGTAAAGAAAGAAATGAAATTAGTAGGACAAGTTTGGGAGTTTGATCCACTCAAAGAGTGAAGAGCATATCCCTATTGTCTTCCTTTGTTTGACAGAATCAAATACACATTTGTTCTTTTTCAATCCCTTGACAAGGGGATTCTTATAATTGAAGTGTGAAATTCATTTCCTACTTTATCCATAGCTTATATCAAATGAAATGCCACAATCTAAGCAAATACAACCTTGAATAGATGAATACCTTGTTCGTAGCTAGCATAAAGCTAGGGGCATTTTTGAGAATTTTTTTTTTTGCAATTTTTCAACTCACCTTAGGCATAGCTCCATCCAATGTGCTTAAACTCCATCAAGTTAGTCAACACCACCAAAAAAAGTGAGGGGAAACCATAATAGAATTGACAAAACAAAGATTTATGTAAAGAACTTTGATCACTTTTAATTGTAAATCTTCAAAAAGAATTTAAGGACTAAAGATCCAATTAAGAGACACAAATTTTCTTTTATAAGCATCAACTATATCAAGGTATTTCTGATATACCTGACTATCTTCATCTTGTGTTTGCTCAAGGAGCTTTGAGATGTGTTTGATTCTCCTTCTTAATCTTTTTTGCAATTATCTTTTCCTCTTGATTGTATCTGGATTCTGGCTTCTGTACCTTCGGATGTCTGGGCATTTCCTGTCAAAACATAGAAACAGAGAATTAGAAATCTGAATTTATCAATCTACTGAAAAATTAAGACAAAAATCTTTAGGCAAAATTGTCGAGAAAATAAGTGACAGTAAATTTCTCTTAAGTGTGAATTAACTGTTCTTAGGCAACACTAAACCTTTCACCAGGTGACACCAAAAACTTAAAAGGCATAAGAAAATTACTTCAAAGCGTAATTAAAAATAGTCAAGGTGACAACAAATTAACTCAAAGCAAGAATGAATTAATGCAAAGCTTAAGATAAAAGTTTGCAAGCGTGAGTGATTTAACCAATTGTGTAGCAAAGCTTTACAATAGGTGATAACAGATTGTTGATGCGTGACACTTCTTGGCTCATATGCATGACTATTTTGTGCAAAGGCTAGCACACTTTCTTGCAGAGGCATGAATTCTTTTCTCTGAGGTGCTAATAGAATGTTTAAGATAGCATTAGAATGTATGACCAGGCATGAGTATTCAGTGAATAGGCGTCGATACAGAATCTGCAGGCGTCATTAAATCTATTACAGGCGTGACTGAATGTTCTATAGGTGACACTTCACCTATTTCCTGCAAAAATTCTACGGAAAATAGCAAATACAAGCATACAAAAATTGATCTAAATGATAAGATTGATAAATTGAGGCTTATAGCCCCACGGTGGGTGCCATTTTGTATACAAATAAATGTATCTTCATAGAATTAGGGTTAATCAATGACAAATAAATGAAATAAGAACTAAATACAACCACAATTGAGCAAATATTTCACAATATCAAAGACTAATTGAGCATCCTATGGCTCTCTAATTAGAATGAATAATGAAGCTCTCAGCAAGCTCACTAATGACAGTTCTAATATGAGAATGAAAATGATAAAACAATGCAAATGCTAACAATTATCAATATGAAATGCTAAAATTGCTCTCAAAATGCTTTCTAAATTTAAATTGCAAGAGGTTTGATGCAATTCTCAGATAGGTGGTTGATGAATTATGAAGGATTTTAGCCTTCCTTTTATAGATTTTCCCAATGTGAGGGGGTGTGGTTGCATTTGATCATGATTGAGTTGGGGTTAAGGTTTTGGTTCCACCCTTTGAAGACAAAGCAAAGTTTGTGTCCTCAAAGCTTGGGACAAGTAGACAAGATGGATGGTTGAGATTCTCTTTCACTTTGAGTGATTGAGATTCAATTTGGCTTGATCCATGTGAGTGTCTTTCTTTCAATTTCATTGGTTGATTGATTTTCCTCTCCTTTTGGGTTGTTGAGAGTAATTGATTTTAATTAATTGATTTATTTTAGCCATACACCCCTTGAATGGGTTGAATTAATTTAATCCAAGACTATACAATTAATTAAATTAATTGTATTTTGATTTGATTGCATTTGATTAAAATGCTCTCAATTTTTATTGGTCTTGATTTAGAATTTGATTTTCATTTTGATTGGCTAATTATGCATTGTGATTCAATTGATTCAATTATGTCCTTGATTTGGTTTGATTTTTCTTGATTTTCTTTGAATTATCATTAAATTGCCTTTGTCCATTTTTAGGTGATTACAGTACCTCTAGCCTTTCCTACCACATCTAGAGATATAGTTGAGATGACACTTATAGCTAAGAATATCCATACTAGATAGGAGTCTCAAGATCGATCTCAGCACTAAAACCCCTCATCCCAGCAGTCAAGACATCAAAGACTCTCTTGGAAGAGGAAACAAAACCATTTAGTAGGATCTTTTAAGGGTCAACAGTCTCAGCAGTAGGGATCCCAGGAGGATTCTAGATAGAGGCATTCACAGGGTTATCAGGGCTCTAAGCCTAAATAGTGGTAGTCTCAGGGCCCTAGATAGGATCAGAGGACACAGACCCCACAGACATACTTAGCTAGGACCTAGTAGTCCTCTAGGGGTGGATACAGTGGTTCCAATAGGACCAGAGGGTCACAGTAGCCTAGGACATAGGGAGTACAAATTCAGACCTGAGGGCCATGTTACAATTGTAGTGGGATGGGTCATATAGTGAGAGAGTGCCCATAGGGACAGTCAGCTGGTCGTCAGAGAGGGGCTACCTTAGAGCCTACAGTTGGAGATATGGGTAGGTCCCATAAAGTATTTGCAGTGGTTGATAACCACCAGGCCAAGCACTAGGACACGGTCATAGAGGCCACATGTATGATTCAGGCTATCAGTATTTCTATCTTGTTTGATTTAGGAGCCATATACTCCTTTATATCTCCATATGTAGTGGAGCATTGCGGGCTGGTGGTAGTTAGATAGGATGTCATTTGGGAGGTCGAGTTAGCTTCAGGAGATAGGGTGTCTATTAGTTCCTTAGTTTTCAATTGCCAGATTTAGATTGGAGACTTGATCATGATGTCTGATCTCCGCATTACCCCTCTAAGTTCTTATGATGTAGTCCTAGGCATGGATTGGCTATATGCCCACAGTGCCAAGATGGATTGTCGACACAAGAGGGTTGAGTGTGTTGATGATCATGGTACTTCTATGGTGATATTTGGGATATGGAGACCTGTATCCCTTCACATGATTTCTGCTATGCAGCTTAGGTGGTGCATGCGAAAGGGATGTTAGATATTCACCATCACCATTAGTGATAGAGAGGAGGATTCAGAGGGGGAGCCTTCGCTCGAGGATTATCCTATTCTTTAGGAGTTTGCAGATGTATTTCCTACTAAGCTACTTGGTATGCCTCCACCTAGGGAAATTGATTTTCATATAGACCTTGTGTTAGGAGCCAAGCCCATATCTAGAGCACCTTACAGGATGACCACACATGAGCTCAATGAGCTCAAGATTCAATTAGAAGAGCTCTTGGAGAAAGGGCATATCCAGCCTAGTGTATCACCTTGGGGTGCACCAGTGATTTTTGTGAAGAAGAAAGATGGATCACTTAGATTGTGCATTGATTACCGACAGTTGAATAAAGTAAAAATTAAGAACCGATACCGACTCCCCAGGATCGATGATTTGTTTGATCAGTTGCAGGGTGCCTGAGTGTTCTTGAAGATAGATCTGAAGTTGGGGTACCATCAGTTGTGAATTGTGGAGAGTGATATCCATAAGACTACTTTTCACACAAGGTATGGTCACTATGAGTTCACAGTGGTGCCATTTGGCCTCATGAACAAAGTATTTCATACATTCTTTGATAAATTTGTGGTAGTGTTCCTTGATGACATTCTGATATATTCCTACAATGAGGAAGGGCATGAGGAGCATCTAAGACTAGTTCTGTAGTGTTTGAGAGAGAATCAGTAATATGGTATCTTGTCAAAGTGTGCCTTCTTTAGACCCAAGGTGCATTATCTTGGTCATGTTATGTACGGCAATGGGATCTTTGTGGACCCATAGAAGATTAGGGCCATTATGGATTGGCTGACACCCACCAATGTCACTGAGGTCAGAACTTTTATGGGCTTAGCAAGATATTACAAATGCCTCATGGTTGGATTTTCTAAAATATCTCATCCCATCACTTCCCTTCAGAGAAATGGGAAGAAGTATGAATGGATAGAGAAGTGTGAAAGAGCTTTCTAGGAGCTCAAGAGAGCCCTCACTAGTGCACCGATTTTAGTAGTGCTAGATCCTTTGGCAGATTTTTTTGTATGTATGGATGCTTCATTGGATGGTTTAGGAGCAACCCTTATGCAGGAGGGTCATCCTATAGCCTTTGAGTTTAGGAAGCTAAAGACTCACGAGCTTAATTACCCTACTCATGACCTATGACTCGTAGCAATGGTTCATTCCTTAGTGAGATGGTGACACTTCCTTCTAGGTCATAGATTTGAGCTTCATTTAGATCACCAGAGCCTACAGTATATCTTTACATGGCCCAATCTCAATGCTAGGCAGAGGAGATGGATGGATTTTTGTGTGAGTATGATTTTGATGTTCATTACATCAAAAGGAAGGAGAATGTAGTTGTAGATGCTTTAAGTAGGAGGCGACATGAGCTCTCATCTATGACTTCTAGTACAGATTTGAGGGAGTACATTTTGCATCACGTGCCAGAGGATGGATTATATGAGGATTTTTGTTAGTTTATCCATTCTCAAAGACCCCTTGAGGGGAGATTTTTAGAGTATTCCTTAGAGTTCGATGGACTTCTATGTCATAGAGGATGCATCTATGTACCCTCTATGGGTGACTTGCAAGATTTTATTGTGCTTGACGCTCACAAAGCACCTTATACAGCTCATCCGAGAGTTAATAAGTTTCATGCTGATCTAAGATAGTTGTATCATTGGCTAGGCATGAGATTGTAGATTTCCAACATAGTTGGTAGATGCCTAGAGTGTCAAAGAATAAAGGCAGAGCATAGTCATTCAGGTGGGCTCCTGTAGCCACATGAGATTGTCAAGTGGAAGTGGGATACTATATCTATGGACTTCATTTTTGGTCTCCCTATGTCTTCTCACCTCCATGATGCCATCTTGGTGGCAGTCGACATGTTGACCAAGGTTGCCCACTTCTCACTTGTGCATACTACATTCACAGCACAAGACGTAGCTCAGGTGTTTTTGTGGGATATTGTCAGACTTCATGACATACCTCATAAGATCATCTCTGATAGAAACTCCTTGTTCACATCAGCCTTTTGGAGAGAGTTATAGATAGCATTGGGAACTAGGCTCAATTTTAGTATGACATATCACCCTCAAACAGATGGACAGACAAAGAGGGTTAACTAGGTGTTAGAGGATATGTTATGTATGTATGTGATGGACCATTAGGTCAAGTGGGAGGAATACCTACATCTGGTAGAGTTTTCCTATAATAATGGGCATCATTCCTCTATAGGTATGTCACATTATTAGGCCTTGTACAATAGACCATGTAGGACACCATTGAGTTGGGACAAGACCAAGGATAGAGTATCTATTAGACCTCAGCTGGTCAAGGATATGGAGCAATATGTGGTTTTGATTAGACAATGTCTTAGAGAGGCTTAGGATCAACATAAGAAGTATCTAGATGTGAAGAGGGTTGACCATGAGTATATGGTTGGAGATAGGGTCTTCTTGAGAGTGCGGCCACACAAGAGTCCAATCCATTTTGGAAAGGGCTCTAAGTTGGCACCTCACTTTGTTGGACCTTTCGAGATATTAGAGAGGATAGGACCAGTTGCCTACCATCTAGCTTTGCCACCAAGCCTATCACGCATCCACGATGTGTTTCATGTATCTGTGTTATGGAAGTATGTTTATGATGAGTTTTACATTATATATTGAGATGCCTTGCAGGTGGAGTCAGATGGATAGTTAGCCTTGGAGCCTATCTGCATTTTATCTCGACGGACCCTGGCACTTTGAGGCAGAGAGATGAACCAAATTAGGATCTAGTGGGATTGTTATGATGAGGTCACAGCTTCATGGGAGGATGCAGCATAAATGAGATCATAGTACCCATACCTTTTTTATGAACTCCAGGAGGAAGTTAATGCCTAGGGGGGAGGATGTGAGTCCTCATCCCAACCCATCATAGCATTACTGATTCATTCACACTTTGATACTTTATATTTTGATACATTGATACACTTTTGATTATCCTGATAGAGACTTGAGATATTATGTTGGATGATGATGATTATATTGTATAGATTACATTTTGATGTGGACTAGGACCTAGGATATAATGTTGGTTGTGATTATACATGTTTAGAAATGTGAATTGATGAGAAGATCATATCATGATTACATTTGATTATTTCATGAATTTTATGTCATGATGTTTATGGAATTATTATGTTTTAAATATTTTTGAATGAAAATTGTAATTAGGAATTAAATTTTTCATATTGATTAATGTTGCTAAGTATGAATTGAAAATGTATATTTCATGTGATTTTATTACCTTGGACTACTAATGCTCGAGTTTAGTGTGCAAGAAAGAGAACCATAGAATTATTCAGAGAATCAAGGCTAAACATATGTGAACTCAGTAAGCCAAGGTTTAATATGATATGGGATTGAAAACCTCATTGTAATGTGATCTAGTTTTAAATGTGAGTTGCATGTGTGTTACTAGTGTAACTTCATGTTGCCATTTAGGACATGTCATTTTGAATGTGATGTGTAATTGTTAGTGTCACTTGAAACTTGTTATGTGTTTATGTATTGACATGTCTACTAAGGTTGGTAATGTAAACCTAAGCCTAACTGACTCATTAGGAACCTAATTAAATCCCCTTGTTGGAGATACTTGCAAAGTTCCACCAATTTGATCATTTAGATTTAATTCTTTTCTAGCCACTTTTAGAGGCCAAAAAGAGGTCCTAAGGGTCAAGTTTAGCAAAATCCAAGTACCTTAGTGATAGGGGTATGGGTTAGGAATGTTTTTAACACATCTAGAACCCCCTAGTGGCCTTGGTGGCCCTTTTTATGACCCATTTTCCACATGCTACGAAAATGGACTAAGTCTTGACCTTTTACCCAAACCCACACTCCTTTCCAAACTGGCATTTATGATAGGGGACCAGGAAAAGCCAAAGGACTTTAGGGTCAAGTCTGAATTTAATGATTCTGGGTGGGTAGAAGTTGGAGGTCCTTTTAGAGGCCCTTTGGAGAGTTAGTGGGTGTTCACCCACTCTCTAATTTTAGAGACAATTAGGTTTGGAAGAGGAAAAAGGAAGAGGGATAAGGATCTCAACTCAACTTCATTCTTCCATTTTTGCTTTGGATTCAAGGTTGGTGGCTCTACCATGAAGAAAACTTCTTTCTTGAAACTCATGAAGAAGATTGTTATGTAAATTGTATTGTAGATTTTCTTATCTTCCTTGCAATGAAAGAATCCTTATTACATCTCATTTTGTTGTTTGTTGTGATAAAACAATATGTGAGAGCTTGTATGTATGTTCTTGTAAATCTCTCCATTGTTGTGTTGGAAATGGGATTGCATATGGATTTGCTTCATTTCTTATTTTTTTGTTTTTGAGAATGTTGTTTCATGGGAGTTAAGGCATTACTCACCCTTTGAGAAGGGAAGAAGTGGCCTTGGGTGAAGGGGTTAGTTGGGCTTTCCATTGTTGTGATAATTTGTAATGTATACCCATTTAGCCTCGGTTCTCCAAGCTCGGGGGTGGCCTCATTGAGACCTAGGTTGGGAGGTGAGCTTCCCATGGTTCTCTTCTTTCATTTGTAGGTTTTTATGCCAAGATCCTTGTTGATAAATCTTTGGAGAGTTCTCAATGTTGGTAGGTTTATGTGAAAGCAAGCTATGTTGAGGCATTGTTGTAATTTTGTAATAAAGAAATCTCTCCTTATTAATAGAAGCATACTTGTGGATTGTAAAATGTTTTCCTTCTCTTCATTGGGTCATCATGAAGTTGTATATTGAAATGCAATTGAGAAAAACTTGTTCATTCTCCTTGATACTCTCATTTATGTATTGTTACAAAATTGTATTTCATTGTTTAAAAATGTAAGTTTGAGATTATTAAAAAGAATAAAAGGAAATGTATTAGTTCATAGCATGTAAAATCTTTTAGGTACATAAAGTTTGTAATCTCTTTAATGTATTTGTTGTAAATTCTCAAGTTTAAAACACTCCATCCTTCTCTTTGAAAATCCATATTTCAATTTCAATAGGATCAACACCTTAGTTTTGAAATCAATATTGCAATCTCTAATTCCTCCAAAATGAAGCATGATAACAATGAATAATTAAACATTTTAGAATACTAATGTAAAAATCACATATTACTAATATTCAATTTATAGTTTCCTTAGTGTAATGCACTAATAGAATAATCTAATGCATACAATTAACTCTTCAATAACAAGCAAAGAAATCAATAAGATAGAAGCAAAGACAAACCTATATCTATAACACTTCCCAGATTTTTAGAGCAAAATGCTCTCTAGAATTTGTATGGGAAGAAAAATAATTCTCTTTACCACAGAGAATATTCCCTTCCCAAGATACCCTTCTTAATAAAGGTTACTATATTAACCCCTAAGTTAATCACTGTTAGTAACTAACACCTAATACAAACTTGTCAATAGCAACTAGTCCCTAAATTAATTAAAGGATTTTATAACATTATTTACCCTTACACTTTTCTCCTCATAAATGGGTGTAGGTATATGGTGACAGAATTCACATTAAATAATACTAAAATTGCTTGCATGGAAAACTTGTTCAAATTAATTAATATACACTTGCAGGTGGGGCCATCATTTACCTAGGCTTAGTGCCACCCCAACTCTTCACGCCACCTTCTTTCTATCCCCTTACACACCTTTATGACAACATTCATTAAATGTTTTGGGCAAGTTAACTTCCCCTTACCATGCGTAATTCCATGCTTTGGGTAAGTTTGGCAAGTTGGCGGGCCCCAAAACACATCTTCCCCTTACCATGTGAAATCTTCATGGTACTTGGGTTGAGTTTGATGTGCTAGGTGGGCCCCATCTCAACCTTGAAACATGCACAGGCCTTAGTAAATGGGTTTCCTTCCATATACTCACGCAGGCCTTAGGAAATGCTTGGGCATTGGTCTTGTCACCCACCCACTTGGCAAGTAGACCTTGGGGATAGGAGGGTGATGTGTTAGATTGGTAGGTTTTATAGGTTGGGGTAGTAGGATAGGGATTAGTAGGTTAAGAGACTAGGAGTAATTTTGGGATTTGTCATATTCTTATTAGTTGTCAATCTTAGTTATTAGTTATTAATTTTATTTTGTGCCTAATAATTTTAGTTGTTATCTAATGGATTTAGTGTTAATATGATATTATTAAGATTAGTAGATTAGTGGGTTAGTAAGGTGGGACCCTCTTTCTAGGATTGAATTGTTATTATTAGTTGTTAATATCACTTAATTGTTATTAACTTTATTTGTGATTAAAATTCATGGTTATTAGAATTATTTAGCAATTAATAGTTTTATTGATATTATGTTAAACTTAACTAGTAATAAATCCTCTTGTTAAACTAATAGTTTATTTAATTCAATGGTTAACTAGTTTAAGAGGATCATCAATATTAATTATTTGGGTTATATTAAATTGTCAATTTGATATTAGGCTCATAGGATATGATCTCATAAATTGATTTGTCTTAATTAAATCATTTTATTAGAAAGTGTTTAGTATGTATTGAAGATGGTAGTATAACTAATACTTCTTTGTACGTTTAGATAACATTATGTTCTAGTCAACACTATTAGGTCAATTATCAGATTATAATTTAATCCGAATATCAATGAAGTCATCCCTTGAACTAATATTGTAGAATAAAATTCCTATTATGTCAGACAAACCTTTTTCAAAAGTTATAACCTAGGTACATATACAACTTGGGTTATCATTAATTGGATAGTTTGGATATGTAATTAAGACCCTAGGTTGTGACTGGTATAATCATAGTCGACTTATCCTTAACCATGAACGTCACTTTCTAACATCTTACTTTTAAAAAAAATTGTTGCGTGGTTATCGGTTAAATTTTGGGCATGACAGTTTCCACTATGAGATGCCCCCAAGTGAAGACAAATCAAGGGAAATACCACATAAAAATATAAAGAACACAGAAGGGATCTACCTACCGTGGGGTCAGTGTGATCATAAGATTATATATATATATATATATATATATATATATATATATATATATGATATTATTGCAAATGAATTGACATCATTCCCCAAAGAAAGTAGAACTACAATCACAATGGAGGAAAAAAAACATAAGAGTTACAAAGAAGAGTCTTTTCGGACCACAACATGGAGACCAAAAAGAATCAATGCTACCAAGTCACAAATCCAAGTGGACTACACAAGGAAAACATTTACAAACATAAGCATAGGTACAACATAACATGAAAACTACATATAGAAGAATAGAGATAGATATAGAGGAATAGTATGATAGGTTCAATTCATTTATCACCTTGCACCAACAAAGTAACAAGGGTCATATAAAAGAATCTAACAAAAATTTAGCAAACACATTATAGGAGAACACAATACTATAGGCAAACACACAAAAGGATACCATGTTGGATAAGCCAATCAAGGGAATCGCCTACTCTCCCCATCTCGATCTATATCATTTAGGTAAGGTGGGAAACTCGCAAGAGGGACTTTATCTAACATAGAAGGAATAATATCCAGTTCCAAACAAGGATCCTCTTGAGAATCATGATGTCCGATGCTAGGTGTAATTATCAATTGTGTTGAAAGCATATTAGGTAAATTAGTATCAATGTCAATAGTCTCATATTCATCATTAGCATCATTAGGATTATCAAGAGTATCTTCTTCATCAAGATTAATCAAAATAGAATCTAAGATACAAATAGAATCATCATAATCATTCATCTTAACATCATTATTAACATTAAATTCTTCCAACATATTAGGCATAGGCTAGTTAAAAGAAGGTAAAGAAATTTGAAGAACAGAGGCATGGGCCTTAGCTTGATCCTGACACTACTTACGACATTCATTGGCAGATCAGTTATGTTTTGTCTTGTTTGAAATATGTTGAGAATTAGGAGGAACAACAACTGGTTCCTTCACAGGTTCTATAGGAGGATTAGTAGGATTCATAGTAGGCTAAAAAGAAATACTAGGAGCTTGATTAATAGAACCAAAGGCAATGGATAAAGGAGGTATGGAAGGTGTAGGCCAAAAACCATGATTAAGATCCATCTGAGGCATGCTTAACTCAATAATCTTACAATGTTTATAGGCTTGATATGAGCAAAAAAGGTTATCAAGTTGAGGAGAACATGAATTAGGTAATGAAGGCCAAAAGAATTCAAGGGTAGCACAATCCCTAGGCCTAGAAGGTTGATATAAACTATGGTTAATTATCTTCACTTCTTCATCATGAATGAATTTAATACACTTATGGATAGGAGAAGCAATGACATGCATGTAATTCAACCAAGGCAAACCAAGTTTAACTTGAAACTGATCAAAAGTAGGGAGAACAACAAAAGTAGTGTCCACAACTTTACCACAAAGTTCAATAGGAAAGTTAATAGAACCAAATGATGGATAAATAAAACCATTACAAGTTTGGATCCACACATTAGATGTATCATAACAATCACATTGTAAGTTCTTTATAAAAAGGTTTTATTCAATAATGACATTGACTAAGGATGTAGGATCAACAATAAAACCACACGTAGGTATCTTAGAAATCCTAGCATGAATGTAGAGGGAACCATTAGGAGCTTTAATAGTCTCAGAATCATCAAAGTTGATCAAGAGTTCCCTAGGTCTTTTATTCTTAGGTTTTTTTTGAGGTTTAGGTTGAGGTTTAGGTTTAGGTTTATGTTGAGGTGGAACTTGAAGTTTAGGTTGAGATTGAGGCTAGGGTGGAGATACAGGTTGAGACAAAACAACATGCTCCACGTGGTTAACAATATGATTGAGATCATCCATCTTTGAATCATAAACAATATCCACAGAAGATGGATGAACAATGGTATTAGTATCATGTGTAGTAAAGCTTCGTATAGATTTGGAGGTTTTGATTAGGAGGAGAGATAGATTTGTTCCCACTACTATCAAAATTATCAACAGATAAAGCATTAGAATCAATTAAGTCTTGAACCTTATGTCTTAGAGAATAACACTACTCAGTATCATGGCCATTCTGATGATGGTATTGACAAAAGGCTTTGGGATCAAAGGATTTGGATGCCATCGTATTAGGTAAAAGAGGTAAAATAGGAGGCAAAGTAATCATACTAGCATTCAACAATTTACTCATAATAGAATGTGAAGATTCAGAAAGAGGAGTAAAGGTACAATTCATACGAAAAGTAGTGGATGCAGAAGTGGCATTGTTGGATGCAATAACAACTTGATCAACAACTGCATTTTCTTGCTTATTTATCTTGACATAGTTGTTAGGTTTTTGAAACTTGTTGGGATTAGGAGCAACATCATTGTTATCAATTGGAACAAGATCCATTGGAGTTTTGGTCTCAAATTGACTCACTTGTAATTGATAATGATGAAGCATTACACAAAGTTGTTGAAAAGAGGTAAATTTAGTAAGAAGAATCTTATCTCTAATATCCTTTTGTAAATTTGAAATCAACATATGCTAATATCAATATCAGGAACATGATAAGAAATTTGAGCATACAAATGCTTAAATCTACCAATAAATTCAGTCAATTTTTCTTTAGTATTTTGTTTACAATGCATCAAATCAGTTAAGGACACTTACAAACCAATGTTATTTTGGAACTGTTGGATAAAGGCATTAGCAAGTTTGGGAAAAGAATCAATAGAATAAGGAGGCAAGGAACAATACCATTGCAAGGCCTTATCATGAAAATTTCTAGCAAGCAACTTAGCTAAAATCCTATAGTCATGAGCATAGTCATGTCGGGTTCACCAAAATGTAAAGGATAAAAAAAAATGATATGATGATAATTGAATGAATGATGATATCCTTTACATATAGAAGAAATTGGGGAAGGTAATATTCTCTTCTTAACCCCAAATTCCCAAAGGAAAGATCCAAATTGATTAACCACAAGAAAATGATCAATGCATAAATGAATCAATCGATTAGTAATAAGAAGAAAGATGAATACCTTACATTCTATTTTGGAAGAGAGTATTATAATCTTAAGTGAAATGAATTGAAGACAAATACTAACCTCAAAGTATAGAAGATCTGGAAATTGTTGTTTTCTAGTGTCTATACTAAGTTTCTAGAAATTTTGCAACCGAATCTAGAACTGAAACACAGAGACGGAGAAAACCCAAAAATATTTTTTCTTTTCGGATCTAGGTCAACCTTGACCCCTTTATGTCGACCTTGACCTGCAATGCTCTGATGGAAATTCTATTTGCAGATCCCAAAAGTTTGCCAAAAAGGGTATCCAAATTTTCTGTGTAATTTGTTGTTCCGCACTTGAAGAAAAAATGGTTTTTTTCTTTGGATGAGGGGTTTGCTTTGGTCAAACCTCAGTTTTGGAATTAACCTTGAAATAGAATTGAAATTGCAATAATAAAAAAAGTAAATAGAACAATTCACCTTTCTTATGTTGAAACCCTTGTGGAGGATTCAAATCCTTGAATCCACAAGTATGGATGCTCCAAATGGATGTAGAATTGTAGGATGTAGGATGTCTCAAATCAATTACCTTTAGATCTTCAAAACCAACCTTGAATGGATCTTGGAATAGAAAGAAGCTTGAATGGATATGGATGGAGAGATCTTCAACAAGAGGGCTCCATAGAGCTTGAATCCTTCAATGGCTACCAATGGATCTCCTTGATTAATTGAATTCTTGAATACTTGAATGCTTGAATACTTGCTTGTTAGAAATATGGAATACTGAGAGGGGGGGTGAATCAATATTCTATAAACTTTTAATTTTGCCCAATTATGGGTATAATAAATTAACTTGATGCTTGCAAAACAAAGTAAACTAAATAACATGCAAATCAATAAAGCAAATGAACTCATAACACCATGTTTGTTCTCAAGGAAACCCTGTCCAAGGGAAAACCCTGGTGGGGATGATACCCACAATTGATCCACTAATCAAAAGTATCTGGTTAAGGATGTTGACCCTGTTAGGAGTCTATTACATACATATAGTGTCTCTGTCCTGATTAAAAGACTCTAGACCTTGTTAGAAGCCTCAACCCTGCTAAGAGTTAGTATAAAAAATAGAATGATTACAAGATGAGCTCACTACCCAAATATCTAATATACAATGATAACTCTGATTACAAAAGGTAAAGTACATAACCTTTCACTGCTACTGAATAGCTTTCCTATTCTGATTTAGATTTCTAGCTTCTTCACTTTCATATGCAAATTCTACTTTCTTTTCTTTACAACATATATCTTCACATCATATTACTACAATATCTTATTACATCATGTGTATCACTTCGCTTTACATACTTCTTACATTTATACAAGTTATTAAGAATAATAACTTTTACAGTCAGCTCTATAAATACAAAATATAAAATTAACTTATGCTTCCCAAGAGTTAACATCTAGGATGTCATCCCTTGTATGGTTAAGTCATTATTTTGATAAACAAAATAATCCCTTAACTATTATACTTGTTCTATCTTCATGCTTTGTCCAGTCGGCTATGACTCTATCTCTATAATTCTGCAATATCTCCTTCTGTACATGTCGTACAGACTTGTACTTTCACATGAGTTTTTGTCATACATAGAATTATCCATGTTCAAGTGTGTATGCACTGAACCTACTTTTGTCAACATCACTATCCAAAACTGTCTCTGGTTAGACTAGAAAAACCTGCTTATACTTAGACAATTTTACTTGCGCTCTTACAAAAATGCTTGCTATCATAGTGAGATCTTCATACTGATTATATGTTGCCATAATGACAAAAATTTGATATCCTACTCAGCCAAATTTCCAACAATCTCCCCCTTTGTCATTGGTTGCAACATATAAGAAAATTGGCTAAGTGTTACAAAAATTTCAAAATTATGGCCATAACAAAAATTCTTCAATATACCTATATCTCTGAATATCTATACTCCCCCTAGGAGTATGCCTTCATACTGTCTATACAATATATCATACTGACTATGCAATTTTCTGCTATCACTCCCCCTTTGACAATAATGACAAAAAAGGGTGCCAAAAACTTGTTCAAAAATGATTACCTTTGGATTCAAAATTGCAAAGCCGGTAGGCTTGCAACACAATCCGCAAAGTTTACCTTTATGCTCTCTATCTCCTTCTCCCATGATTTCTTAATTGCATCTGAGGCACTAAGGAGTACACATAAACCATAAGATGCTATTTCACATGCCTGAAGATTTGCATACTAAAATTTCTCATAAGATGTCTTAGAGGTAAGACAATCTTCCAATTGACTTTCAACAATACTTATCTTGATTGAAACATGCTCTCTTAATAGAGAGAATCTCCTCAATTTCTTTTCTTTTTCATCATTTAGAATCCTTATTTCATCATACATTTTTCTTATATTCTTCTCAACATCTGAGGTCTTCGCATTTGGACTTGATAAAAGCTTTGTTGCTGTTTGAATTTTTGCCTCTTTTGCTTTCATCTTCTCTGTTATATCAGATACATGATTCTCTAATTTTGCACATTGAATGTACAAAGATTTTCCTCTTTCCAGACTTCTTCTAAGCTCCTTTATGCAAACATCCAGATTATCAATATCATTTCTAATATTCTGACTTATGTCCTAAAATATCTTTGCTTCATAGGCTACCTATGATTTGACTGTCGCCATATCTAATAAGTTTGTGAATTCATTGTCAAATTCTTTCACAACTTCTTTTGCTTCGACCTGTGGATCTGCTTCATTAATCTAACTTGTTATTATACTCTACATTTTCTCTATTACTTCAGTCAGTGATCCTTCAAGGATTTTTACCTTCTTATTCTTTCCAATGATGTTGTTCAAGGATGAGATCAACTTTATTTGATCATCATCATCAATTTCCTATCCGAGACTAGCAAAAATTGATTCAATATGTGGCTTCTCTGCTTCTTTCTTGGGTGTGGGAATGATTGTTGCTTGTTCTTGTGATTCTTCCTATCCTATTGCCTATGTATTAACTTATGTTTTTTCTTGTGTATGTTCTACTTCTTCTTCTTTTCCCATTTCCTTTCCTTCTTCCTCATTCACTATCATATCCTCCTGTTCAAAATCCAAATTGTCAACAATGTTCTCAAGATTGCTCAATGGATTATCTTCATTGTCCAAAGTGATATGTGTTCCTTCCACATTCATAGATTCATCTTCAATGTTGATCGATGGTTGCAGTGATGGTGAAGGAATTTTCTGATGCTCAACTTCCAATGCTTGATCAGATGCACTTATGTGCTCACTGGGACCGGAGGTCAATACCTTTATTATTGCCTATTATGTCTCTTTGCTTACTTCTCATAGCTTCCTCCCATTATCAAGATGGTTCTCCTTTTCATTTTGAGATGAGTGTTAAAAATTTTCATAATCTCTTTAAAATGATCTTCATCTATTATGTCACATAGCTTTCTTACATGATTTTCTCTTATATTTTTATCTTCTTCAACTATTCTTTTCTTTCTATTTACTAACTTTTCAAAGAGTTCATCAGGAATATTTCCTTGAATACTATCAAAATTTTTATCTAAAAGTATCATATGCCTTACAACTACATTTTCTAAGTTCAAATTTTTAGAATAATTGTACAATTCATAGTATTTATTCATTTTAGAGAAATCTCCTTCATTAATGATTAATGCATTCACTTTCTCAATCTTTGGTTTCCATTTCTTTTTGCTGCTTCCAGTTTCTTCATCATCTTTTAATTAAGATATCTTTCTCTGTGCTAGAGTAAATATGGTCTTCTATATTTTTCTTGGCCCACTTGCCATTTCCTTTACTCTTTTACCTAGTGGAGTGGTGGAGGATCTAGTAGATTTTCTTACTTCCTGCACTTCTTCAACTTTAACCACTTTTTCTAAATTATGAACATCTTCAATCTGAACCATAACTGATGTAAGGGGTGGAATAGACAAAACTCCTTTTTGTCCAATGTCTCTTAACGTTTTTGTTGTTGTCTACTTCACAACTAAAAATTCACGTTCTGACATGCCCGTTTCCTTAAGCATCTTCTTAATAGTGTTGTCAACTCTCTTCTTGGATAATTTCTCTCCATGCAGAGACTTTGCAGAGTTAAAGTTCTCCTCATAGGTTCCAAATCTAGAATTGTTCACATCCAACTTACACTTAAGCAATCTGTTTACATATTCTTCTATTTCAACTTCAGAGACTTCATATCTAAGTGGCTCTATAAATTCCACTCTCAGTTCAACTACCTCAATAAAAGTGAAATTAGTGTCAACCATAAAACATATATCATTCCTATATTTCTCTACTATAATCTTTGCAATCCTTGACCTTTTTCTCATTAGGTTCTGAAATGTCTTGATTACCAAGGTTTCACTCTCATTTACCTTATCTACAGGGTGTCTAAGATACACCTTTTTTATTATGTCCATAGTAATCATGTTATCATTCCAATCTTCTCTAATATTATATGGAAATCTTCTCAATAAATGAAAAAACATGTATGTAATCAAAGATGAGAATCTAAACTATGAATTCTTGGTTTTCTTTATCTTATCAATGTTCTCAAACAACTGAATTCTTAAAATTTCACACATATCAACTTGAAATTTTTCAACACACATCAAACATGCCACATGAACCATTCCAGCTACCATGTCATCTTCTCTAGAGTTTGCACAAAATTTAGATGTTAAGATCTTGCATACATATCTGACATCATCTTGTGTTATTTTGCTAATTACTATCCCTCTACCATTATAGGATGACTTGGTGTTATCCAATACAATCTTCTTTACATTATTCTCATTAAAGGGTATGACTCCAGTTTTAGACAAACCGGTTACCTCATGAATTAGGTCTTCACTGATATCTATCACTCGATCATCTAGCCAAAATTTCCCATTGTGAATTCTACTTAAAATGATCTTTGTGCATTCTTCATCTTCGAATTCATGGTTCATTGAATACTTCACAATTTCATTTTCCTTCAAGTGTTCAAACCCTACTTTCAATTACATATCATTATTATATATCTTCTCATATTCCTTAATCAGATTACCATCACTAAGGGTCTCACATTTGTATTTTAGATAACTTCTCACATCTTCTAAATGTAAAAATCCATCTGGAACAGATGACAATGCAAGACTAGGGTCTTCTTCCAAGGGTTCTACTGGTTCCCTTTTAACTCTAGGTCTAACAGTATCTCTTACATGATGAATAAGTGATACATCCATGACTTCTACAAAATCTTTAACTACTTCATAGATTTTCTCAATAAAATACTTCAAATTCATGATTTTAGGGCTTTGCATAGATTTAGCATGAAATTCTTCTCCAAATCCTGCAAACTGCTCTCAATCACCACTATATTGATCTCCTTATCACTTTTAGTCACTTGAATGATCAAATAATATCGATCATATTCTTTTAACCTTTCAACTTTTAAGATTCTGACATCACATTCAATTCCTTTGTCGTTTCTTTCCAAAAAGTTGTTCCTATTTTCCTACAAAACTTCATACTCTTCACGAACTTGCATACATTCATATTAGCTCATGTGCTCTTAATCATAGCATCATTACATCATACACTACCTTACATTAATTTCACAAGACTCAATTCATTCTACTCTAACTTCTACATTATCCTAATTTCCTATTCTAATGCATTCTTTATGAATTAAGTGCTTTGAGATGGGTTAGGAAAAGATTCACACTTACTGTCAGATACTTCACCTGTTTGATTACCTTGTGTACTGAGTGTGTCTACTTGATCTGTGGCTTTAACAAATTTCACTTCTTCTGAATTACTACAACATCCTTTCTGACTATAGCTTGCATTCTCATTTCTCCTTGTATAGCTTCTAGGATTAGGGTTTCTCATATTGTTCATTCTGCAAAATCTTGTTGTATGATCAAATTTGTTACATATATGGGAAACTAGTCCATTGTTTCCATATCTCTATCCTATCTGGTTAATTTGTGATCTACAATTTCTGGCAATGTGTCCAATCTTGTTGCATCTATAACAAACAACTCCATTTCTTCAATTCATATCTTTAGTAGGTCTCTTATATGCGTGGTTAGTATCTCTAAACATTCTACTACCACTATTATTATCATTAAATTTAGGTTTCTTACAATCAATAGCTCTATGTCCAAAACCATGACAATTATAACAATAACCACTGAGAGGTTTGAATTTCTTACTTGTACAATCTTTCTTCATATGTCCAAAAGCGTTACATGCAAAACATCTACCTTTGAATTATCTTTGCATATCTTTAGGTGGTTCATCTTCTTTAGGTGGATTAGGTATTTTTTTGGATTGGTTAGCTTCAATAGGTTTCTTTTCATCTTTGTTCTTAGAGAGTTTCAGATTTGGTTTCTTGCATTCTTCACTTATCTTATATGAATTAAATCCAAGACCAATTGTATCATAATATGGCTTCGATAAGACAATTTTTCATCAATCTTCTCACTGGTGGAATAAAAATTTTCAAGATGTTGTTTAGACTGAGTCAATTCACCTTTCACAATTGTATTATACTTCTCAAGTTCAGCATACTACAATTTGGTTTTCTCAAGTTCAGATGTCATTTTACAAAGTTTAGACTTCAGATCTTCATTTTTAAATTTTAGATTTGATTCATTCTTGTTGTTTCCATCTTTCAAACTTAACTTCAAATCTACAATCTTCAACTCATGTTTAAGGATCTCATTTTCTTTCTTCAGATTTGAAATTTCATCACAATCTTTGATTTGAATTGTAGGTTCTTTCTTTGATTTTAGTTCTTCCACTTTTTCTTTTAGCTTCTCAATGAAATTCTTTGCATCATTAAGTTTCCCTTATAGAGTATCTCTTTCCTCAGTAAGAATATCAATATGTTCAAGAGCTTCTTCAAGATTCTTCTGTAATTGATCCATATCCATAGAGATCTTACTCAAGCTGCTAGGCTTTCTCTAAATAATTTTCCTTCGAGTAACTAAGCTCTGATACCAATTGTTAGAAATAGGAAATACTGAGAGGGGGGGTGAATCAGTATTCCACAAACTTTTACTTTTTCTCAATTATGGATATAACAAATTAACTTGATGCTTGCAAAATAGAGTAAACTAAATAACATGCAAAGCAATAAAGCAAATGAACTCATAACACCATGTTTTTTCTCAAGGAAACCTTGGCCAAGGGAAAACCCTGGTGGGGATGATACCCACAATTGATCCACTAATCAAAAGTATCTGGTTAAGGATGTTGACCCTGTTAGGAGTCTATTACATACATATAGTGTCTCTGTCCTGATTAAAGGACTCTAGACCTTGTTAGAAGCCTCAACCCTGCTAAGAGTTGGTATACAGAATAGAATGATTACAAGATGAGATCACTACCCAAACATCTAATATACAATGATAACTATTATACACCAAGTTTGCACCTTTTCTCAAGCTCTCTTAGTCTTGATAACTCAGTATAACTTGGGAATCATCTCCAGGTTGTGGGACCTATGCTAACTAAGATGAAACCTCTAGGTTCTAGGCTGGTTCCTCTTGGATTGTCACCTTAGTTTTCTCCTGACATAAAAGTAAAAATTTGAGGGGAAAGGGTTAGGAGTGCATAAAATGGAAATACTGAAAGTAAACTATCCTACTAGGTGATGCACCGAAACTAGGGTTTGGATCTTAGTATAGAGGGATGAAACCAATGAAAGACTTAGGTTTAGTAGATCACAACTTACTGAATAGGCTTGCATAAGTATTTCATAGAAGGGTCTACAAACAAAAGAGGGTATTCAGGGAAAGAGAAAGATTCTTTCACAAACAACAAGACTCTTAGGATTAGACAACAATCTATGACCTGCAAACAAACATTCACTCCTATAACTCGGTGTAGGATTGAGACAAGACTGTTAGGGGCTGAAGTACACCCACAAATAATCTAAATTAGATCAAACACAATAACACACACAATTATAGAAAGTAAGAGGAATCAAGAACCCTAAGATATCATTGAAAACATGCATACACTTTGATCCAATAAGAGATAATCCACACAAGAAAGCATAAGGACAACAAGAATGTCACAAAATACTTTTCAATATCTGAACAATCAATGAAAATTACAATTGTAGAAAGCCAAAGGGTAGGAAAATTGTTGCAAATTGCTCTCCGAGAAAGAAGCTTTCCTTTTACAACTGCTAGATTCTAAGCTCAAAAGCTCCAAAAAAAGAATATATACATCACTCAACTGCACGCAGGCAGGAGTCCAAAATTTAACCAGGGTTACAATTTTTACAGTATAATATCAAACCCTAGGGCGATCCAATCTGATCATAAATGTTCATGAAAAAATCTCAACCGATCAGAGATGTCTTTGCGTGTCCATCCCTATACTAAGTCTATAAAAATCAGGCCGCCATGATCCATCTACCTCCCTATAAGTCCACCGAGCCATCAAAGCTCACAATCTGATCAGATACTAGAAAGGACCAAAAGATGGCTGCCTAAAAGGTCTCTACACATTCTTCCAACTACCACTACCTCCAAAATCATAAATCTTTAGCTACCCACACTTCCAAACATCAATGCAGAAGAAAACCCATGAACAAGAGTCACACTGCTTGAATTTGAACGTTGGTCGCATGATTGCATGAGCCCAAAAGGCTTCATGAGATCATGCAACAAGCCTTTGAGAATCTACCTCTACTGCCACATAGATGCACAGGCCTGCAAAATATCCCACCTATACCACATGGACCAACTGAAACTGACCACATCGGTTGGACCCACAACAAAATGCCCAAAACACCAGAAGGATCCAACGGTGGTCGCATGATCACATGGGATCAGAAGATCCCATGCAAACATGCAACCATCATAGATTTTGAATCTATGGGGCCACATGTTACTGAGCCCACTGCGAACCTCGCTTGCCATTGAGAAATGGACACATCACTGCCAAAGGACCCATGCCAAAGTTGAAAGCTCTACTAACCATGCAAGGCTTGTCACATGATCGCATGAGCCCAAAAGGCTTCATGAGATCATGCGACAATGTTAATTTCTTAACCACGACTGTTGATAGTTTGTCACCATCGTAACCACAGATGGTTAGTCTCATGGGTGCATGGGATCAAAAGATCCCATGCAAACATGTGACGAACTGATAGATGCTACCTGCTAACCTCTTAGAGTTGATCGTAAGATGCTAACTACAAACCGCTGATAGCTAGTCGCATGAACGCATGTGATCAAGAGGCCACATGCGAACATACGACCAGCCACTAAAACTATCACCGCTGGTTCAAAAGACATTCGGGCCCACCATCAATCACAGTAGCGCACCTAGAAAAATGCTGACACCGAAGAAGTGCAAAGTGTAGAAGTGGTTGAAAACATAGAAGGTTTTCAGACTGAAGGTTGAAAACATCCTAAGTTTTCAGAGTGAAGGTCAAAAACATAGAGGGTTTTTGACACTGAACATTTTGGAAAACTATGACCTGAGCATTTCCTGCAACCATTCAAACTTGAAAATCTCTGAGTGCTTTGTGATTTAGCACGTGTGATTTGAACTAGGGTTTGACAATACATCAAAGAATGTGGGGCCAAGAGCGCAAACTGTGGAACTTTGAGGATCTACTTCGCAGGCAAAAAATAGGATTATGGCCAAAATTGTATGACAGGGAAATTTTGGGTAACAATAACTCTGATTACAAAAGGTAAAGTACATAACCTTTCACTGCTGCTGAATAGCTTTCCTATTCTGATTTAGATTTCTAGCTTCTTCGCTTTCATATACAAAGTCTACTTTCTTTTCTTTACGACATATATTTTCACATCATATCACTACAATATCTTATTACATCATGTGCATCACTTCACATTACATACTTCTTACATTTATACAAGTTAGTAAGAATAATAACTTTTATAGTCAGCTCTATAAATACAAAATATAAAATTAACTTATGCTTCCCAAGAGCTAACATCTAGGATTTCATCCCTTGTATATTTAAGTCATTATTTTGATAAACAAAATAATCCCTTAACTATTATACTTGTTCTATCTTCATGCTTTGTCCAATAGGTTGTGACTCTGTCTCTGTAATTCTGCAATATCTCCTTCCGTACATGTTGTACAGACTTGTGCTTTCACATGAGTCTTTGTCATACATATAATTATCCATGTTCAAGTGCACATGCACTGAACCTCCTTCTTTCAACATTGTTATCCAAAAATATCTCTGGTTAGACTGGAAAATCATGCTTATACTTAGACAATTTTACTTGTGCTCTTACAAAAATGCTTGCTATCATAGTGTGATCTTCATATTGATTATAAGTTACCATAATGACAATAATTTGATATCCTACTCAGCCAAATTTCCAACATTTCTTTGATAAATTATGCATAGATGATCTTCCCTTTTCTTTCCTTCTCTTTTCTCTTTCTTTCTCCTTTCCTTTTCATGTCCCCAAAAAAATGAGAGGAGGAGGCTTCCTTATATACTATTCTAGGACTCCAAATTCTAGAGAGGCTAACATATGAGAAATAAATTCCCATTAGGCTCATACCCCTAGAAGTGGACCCATATTAAATGTCTTTTAAGAGTCACCATTTTGAAGCCTGAAGCAGCCAACCCGAAAGCGGGAAAAGAATTCTTTCCAAACCCTAACATCCAGAAATCTTCAGATTTGAAATTTAAACCCTTGGTCAGGGTTGATGTCTAGGTCAAGGTTGAGGTCAACCTTGACCCAAAATTTTGACCTTGACCTTGAGGTTAAGAACCTCAAAATCTCAGAGCAAGATACCAAAAATAGATAGGAAAGAAGTGGGAAACAAGGCAGGACAGGGGAAAAAGCCAAATCCAAGTCAAAGACCCATTCAAGGCATTTGACATAACCCCAAACCACTTAATCAAAGGGATAAACTAGTCCTAAATGGAAGTGCTTCCATTTTCTGACGATACACATACACATTTAACACTTGATTTTTAATGTGGAAATCCTGTTAAGGGAAAAACCACCTGGGACCGATACCCAAAATATTTCCACTCTTCTAAAGTGAGCTTGGTTAAGAGCCTACCCTGTTAAAGGTTACAAACACATTGTAAGGTGTGACCTTGATAGAGGATTTATCACTAATAGTTCTATGTGACCATACATTCACTTCGGTCAACAAGAAAACAAGTAACATTCATAGAATACCAATAGAAAAAGATAGTTAAGTCTCACTCAGTTAAGAGAATTTGACTGTAGTAATGGTTAGAAAGAAATAGTATATGACCCGATTCAAATGAAACTTCCTTTTCTCATATTCAAATCTATGCTAAGCTCAATATAACTATGGTCATCATAATCTCTTCATTCTCTTTCTTCCTCTAACTCTGTTATGCTCGGTTATCTCCTTTTGTCACTCAGTTTTCTCTACAGAATCACTTGGTTCTTAATTCAACCTATCTGACCAGCTTCACATGTATGTACCAAAAATTTGCATCACTCATGTGATTCTCTCTCCTCCTTGAATTTCTTGTCTCCTTATATAGACATGACAAATTGTTTTCATTTCAGCCATAGATTTTGCCTCTTAATCTCCAATGTTGGTTTTGCCTCTTTAACCTTCCTCTGAACTTGTGCCTTAAAAAAATTTCAATCTTCATCATCCGATCATCCTTCAATTTTTTCATCCTTAGATCTTCATAAAAAACTTTGTCTTTATCCTTGGAATTTCTAAGATTCATCTATCTCATCATCACATGTCAGCAATCATATGTTCTTATTTATTTCTCTTGCCTAGTCAATATCATGATATGTCAGTTTCCTATTTCTCAGTTAATACTGCACTTGGTGTATATTGCATCTTCTCGGTGTACACTAAACTCTTCATATACCAACCAAAGTAACTTGTACATTCTTGATCTTCAAAACTTAGCAGAGTCATGTAATACAATCAAAACACTATCATACTATCATAGACTCATCAATAAGTTTCCCAATGAATACATTATTCATAACTTACTCATACATCTCATCTTCACACTAATATCTCCTTTCCTTCACCAACATCACCTCCTTCCGACGTTTGCAACTATCATGATAAGTAAATTAAAAGGTAGTTGCCATCAATGACATTATGACAACTGATCTAATGTCTCACGTATACCTCAGTAGCTTGGTGATCATCATCACATTCTCCCATTTTGTTCTCCAAGTAGTCTATCAGTTGTAGTTCCAACAATCTCTCTCTTTTGCATTGATGGAAACATAATATGAAATATACCTTCTCAGTCTTTATGTTGTGACTCAGTTAGATCTCACTTAACTTATCCTTTTTATATGTTTAATTACTATGCATACTCTCCCTTTCAGTTAGATTCTTTCCTAACTAAATATTTCATGCCATATTCTCTCTCTTTGACAACAATTCCACAAATAAGCTCTTCAGTAGCCAAATAAGTATCTTTGTTTTTCCTTTACAGATTCTTATACCTTGCATGTATAGAATTTTCGGTTTCAACTTGTCTTCCACTTTCTTCACATCCTTAGGAATCCCAAAGTGTGAACATATTGCATCAACATAATTAGATCTTTTGATAAAGAATAGGTTGATGTAGCGCCATATCACCTTAGTGACTGTTAGATAGGGGAAGGACCCCTAATCTACTTCTCAAGTACTCAAATGTATCCTTCGGTAAGGGTTTTGTGAATATATTTGAAAGTTGTTCTTGTGACTTCACACATTCTAATTTGACCTGTTTCTCCTAAACTTTCTCCATTAAGTAATGATATTTTATGTATATGTGTTTTGTCTTTGTATTCATCATTTGATTCTTTGAAATGTTTATAGCACTTGTGTTGTCACAATAGATTTTCACTAGATCAGTTATTTCTTCATTCATACCTTCCAACAATTGATTAATCAATGCAATATTAGAACAATTGACAACAATAGCTACATATTCAACTTTAGGAATGGACTAATAAATACAACCTTGTTTCTTTCTTATCCACGTTACTAATCTTTCACCTAAATAGAAAGCTCCTCTAGTAGTTCTTTTTCTATCATCAATATTTCCTACCTAGTTAGAATTTGTATAGACTTTAAGTTCAAACTTTCCTTCTTTCTTATACCACAATTTGTAGTTCTCAGTATTCTTCAGATATCTCAAGATTCTACAACAATCACATATGTCTCTTTAGGGTTTGCAAAAAATCTAGCAACAATTCCAACAACATGTGCAATATCTGGTCTACTATGGACAACATACATCAATTTTCCAATCATAGATATGCATAAGGTTTTATTTACCTCTATTGACTTGTCATCCTTGGTTAGTTTGCATCTAGTTACCATACATGTATCGACTGGCTTTGAGTCCTCCATACCGAATGTCTTTAAAATCTCTTTAATGTATTTAGACTATGTGATGTATATACCTTCCTTTAGTTGTTGAATTTGTAAACCAATAAAGAAATTGATCTCTCCAAACATTGACATTTCAAACTCCTTTCTCATTTCTTCAGAAAAAGATTTACATAAAGTATCATGACCTCCAAATATGATATCATCAACAAATATTTCAGCAATAAGAATTTTATCATCAGTTTCACCTTTCAAATATAGATTGTTTTTTTACATGTTCTAACAAATCTAATTCTTATCAAATAAGAGTGCAATCTTTCATACCATGCTCATGGTGCTTATTTCAGTCCATGAAGTGCCTTGTGCAACTTACAAACCATGTTCTTCTAATTTGGATCTATTAAACCTTCAGGTTGTTCAATGTATACCTCTTCTTCAAGTATTCCATTCAGAAATACAGACTTGACATTCATCTAATAAACCTTGAATCCTTTATAAGCAGTATATGCAAGTAGAATTCTCACTCCTTCTAGTCTAGCAACAGGTGCAAAAGTTTCTCCATAATCAATTCCTTCTTCTTGTGCATAACCTTTGCAAACTAATCTTGTTGTGTTTCTTGTAACATCTCCATTCTCATTCAATTTGTTTCTAAAAATCCATTTTGTGCCGATCACATTTTTGTCTTTAGGCCTCAGTACTAATTTCCATGTCTTGTTTTTTTGTATTTGCTCAATCTCTTCATTCATTGATTTAATCCAATCATCATTTTCCAATGCATCCTTAAATAGTTATAGGTTCAAATCCACAAATCAAACATGTATTTTTCCTCAACTTAATTCTTGTCATCATTCCTGCTCCTTTGTTACCAACTATTTGATCTTGTGGATGGTGTCTTCTCACATATTTTTCTAGTACAGGTTCAGTTCTCTATTCTTCAATGTTTTCTCCACTCTATGCATGATCATCATTTTCTTTGGTAAGTATTTATTGTTGCTCGATCTGTAAGGGTTGTTGCTCAGTATTAGTATTTTGTATCTCTATGACATGAGGTTATTGCTCAGGTAAAGTATCAAGATCTTCACTTTTTATGTAAACAAATCTTCCATAGTCTTCTGGTTCCGTCTTTCTTTCTTTATCATTTTTCTTTTAAAACTTATCAACTCTCACATTTTCACTTTCAATCATCTTGTTAGTAGTCTTGTTCAAACATTTGTAAGCCTTACTCCTAGTAGAGTATCCTAGAAATATTCCTGCATCTCCTTTAGAATCAAACTTTCCATTTCTATTGAATCTTTCAAAATGTAATATCTACTTCCAAATATTTTGAAGTAGCTCACATTAGGTGTATAACCATACCATAGCTCATAAGGTATCTTGTTTGACTCTTTCTTCAATTGTACTCAGTTCATTGTATCGAAAATAGTAATGATTACTTCTCTCCAGTAAATTTGTGCAACCTCTTTTTCAATTAGCAATGTTCTATCGCAATCAACAATTTATCTTGTTGGGATTATGGAAAGATATGTACTGAGAGGGGAGGGGTGAATCAATACCTTTAAAACTTTGGAAACTAAATCTTTGTAAATATGAGTATCATTAACCAACTATATCAATAGCATTTAACATACATCCAAAACATAACTGAAATGTAAATGCATGTAATCTACGATTCATGAAACTTCATACACATAACTCAAGTATTTTGGTATCACAAAAACCCTTGTTAGAAGGTAAAAACTATGGTGGGGATGACACCCACAAAGCTTCACTACTGCAGTAACAAATTATGTCGATTAAGGCTACAAATATTTTGATCACTTATGGTGATCTTACCCTATTAGGAGTAACAATGAGAACATCTAGATCTACCTGGTTAGAGGATTTTAACAACATAATCAAGTGTGCACTTGGTTAGGAGATTTATAAAAGAATTGTTAAGCTCACTCTGTTAAGAGATTTAAAAGTCTGCTACAATTGTCAAAGAGTAATAGTAGGATTGATCTATAAATAGCAACTTAACATGCCTAATTCAGATATGTAAAGTACTTATATGTTATCACCTTGATGTGATAGATCTCTTCTGTGAATTCTATTCAGTGGCCCTTTGTTTCCAATAAACTAAATATTTTGCCAATGATTGTTAATCATAACCCTGTCTGATCTTCATATGTCTTCCAATGTGGCAGCTACTTCATGTGTGGTGATACATGTTAAAATGACATCCTTATAAATTTTGTATCAAACAGATCTTTACATAATTAGGGTTTAGACACTATCTTAGAATACCTAAGATCAATGGTAGAAATGATTAACCTAGATCAACGTTACATAGGAATCATAAAAAATTTAATCATTACATCCATATTAAATTTTGTCTCGATCTTGATAAACCATTTTCTAATCAGTGTAAACTATTTTCCTTTTTGTTTGTGCCATTCCAAACTACTATGTCATTTTCTTGTTTCACTCGGTATATATCGCATTCATCACTGAGTAATTTCCTAGTGTTCAATTCATATGAATGATTAGTGACTACTATGATTGTTACTCAGTTATCCTCTTGCTTGGTAAGAGTGCTCGATCAAAGTTGTATTTAGTTAACTTAGTGATCTGCCTTGTGTCCTGCTTGGTGTATAGGCTTTGTGTATTGATCGAGTGTCCTCTTTTGTCTTCTTTACCGACTATATGACTGAATGATACTAATGAAAACCATTATTTATCTTTAGAAGTAACATTCTCCCCCTTTGGCATTAGTATCAAAAACTTTTAAGTATATGTACTGACTACAAAAATTTGAACTTAACCAAAAAAATGTGAATCTATGTGAACTCCCCCTTTGTACATGCTCTCAGTGTGAAGTACATAAAATAATATATGCAAGAATATATACATATATTTTCTCTTTTTTTGAAATTAATGCCAAAATGTACTCACATCTTGTCAAAAATGTTCTAATGGGTTTTCTTCAATGTAGCCAAGAGGTTTTCCCATTCCTCTTTGAGATTCTCAAGAGCAATGTGCTCTAATCCAACTTGTGCATGCATATAAAAAATATTTTCTAATACTGATATCTCCAGGGTGGCAACTAAATCTTTTTCTTTTATTCACATGTCATTGCATTACCTTGAGGTGTGGAAGTAACTCTGCCTAAAGCTTAGTTACTTAATATTTGATTGTATCCTCTTGCTTCCTCAATTCTAATCTGAACCGCTAGATTTCTTGAACTTTTGCATGATGCTCATAAAACACATTTGACTCAGTTAACAAATTATTTGCACTAACCTTGATATCCTCATCTAACTTTTGTATCCATTTACTAAGATCAGTAGTGAAGTGGTCTATAGTGCATAATTTGTGCAAAATTGTAATATCTTGTTGAATAATTTCATAGAGCTCAGTTATTACCTCAGATAACTTGACTTTATTGATTGCCACTTCCTATCTTATTCTCTCTACTAGCTTCAATTGTATCTTGGCCTCTACTATTTCTTCAATTCTCTTCTCTTCATCTATATCTAGAGAATTTATTTGTCAAGTTAGAGTAGAAATTTGATCAATGATGGGAGTTGCCTCATCAACATTGATATCAGGGATGACTTGCATCAAAATTTCTCTAACATCTTCTAAGACCTATTTATGTTCACTTCATTTTCTTAGTTTTTCATGTGTAGCCTTCCTTGTGCACAATTCTCAATGCTTTAGGGTCTAAAGTCCTCGGGTCACATGTGGGAATTTCAATGACTTTATCTAGTGTGATTGGACCCTTACCATGTTTTTTCTTTTTCTTCTTCTCTGGTGTGGGAGATTTCCCATATGGTACTAGAGCTTTGGTCTCCAGATTTGACTTGTCTTTCTTGGTAGACACACTCTCTTCCTTGTCCTACCCTTTGACTATTGTCTCAGTTTCATGTTCTTGGGATTCTTGCTTGGTGACTATTGTAGATGTATCTACATGTGTTTTTATTTTAGGATCTTTGGTTTCTGCCTCTTTGTTTTCAGGCTCATTTGTGTCCTTTTTCTCTTCTACACCCTATCCCTCAGTTGTGTCTTTCTACTGCTCAGGTGTGGGATCCTTAGGTCACCCTTGTGTAGCAATATTAATTGCTTGTACTAATATCAACAAATTACCTGGTATATCTACTACTACTACCTCAGTAGGTTGATCTTCTTTGGTGCTACCTACAACCATAGTGATGTCTTCATCAACCTTAGCATCATCATCATCAGGATCTCCATTTGTAATGTCTTCAATTAAGACTTCATCTATCATTGTTACTAATTTCTTAGGAGCATCTTGTGTGTCCTCCTTAGTATATCCAGCCTAATTGAAATCCTCAACATAAGTATCATCCTATACCTCTGTGTTAGATATATGAATTGGCTCCTTTGTGGCTATGTCAGCATCATCTGAGTGTACTCTTTTTCCTTTGCCTTTAACATTCTTCTTGGGAATTAGAGCTAATGCTAGTTTATCTACTTCTTCTCTTGATTCCAATTTTTTTTTCCAATAATAGCCTACTATTCTCATCAACTTCATCAATTTTACCTACCAAAATATTTAGTGCTCTTCCTTTCATAAAAAATTAATTGGCATACTATTTCATCAGCTCATCAATCTTGGTAACTATTAAAGTAGGCATTGCCAAAATTAAAGAATGTTCCCTCATCTTCTTTTCTATATACAAGGCATATGTCCACCTTGCTAATACCTCTTCATGTAGTTCCTTAGGGATATATTAAAAAAAATCAATAGGTAGTCTCTTAAATTTAATCATCATATGGATGATTTCCTCCTCTACTTTCTCCTGATTTTTAGTTGACATGTATGTATACCTATTCATCTTAGAGTGAGCTAGTCTACCCATTTCTTTTATGTTATTAACTAACTCATCAAATGATTGACTCTATTTACAAAAACTTTAAACTTTCTTTGGTCATTGTCTTCTTCTTTAGAGTCTACATCATCTTTTTTTCTTATTAGTCTTCTCCTCTTCTTAGGTTGTTCGGTGGTGACTTGTGCACCTCTTTTCTTCTTATGATAAGATTTTGTGGGAGTAGGCCTTGTGATTTTTTCTATTCCTTTCTTCAAGGGTGAAGAAGTGGTTGTAGAGGATCTTTTCCTCACTTGTGTAGGTGTCTCTTCTTGTTTTCTCTTTCCTATGGTCTTTACCAGTGTAACTTGAATTTCCTTATCTGACTTGGTTGACTCCTCATGTTCACTATTCCCAATTAGAAGTTGTTCCTCAGTTGCTTCTTCAATTGACTTATCTACAGATTCTTCTTCTTCATCATCTCTGAATTGTTTCACCAATGTTTCCATCATCTTCTTAGATTTTATATTTACCTTCACTCTGACTAGATCCATTTTTATTCTTAACTTTGCTTCCTCATAGGTGCTGAACCTAGTAGCTCTAGGATCTTTGGGCTTGGCCAGTAGTACCTTAATTAACCTAGAGGCTTGGTCAATATCTAGTTCATAGCCCATTGGAGGTAACCAAGAAATTCTTAGCTCAACCGCCTTGATCAAAGTGGTGTCGGTGTCCACTAAAAAACATATATCTTCCTTGTGTTTCTCAACTAACTGACTTGGTATTCTACTTCTTTTGTGCATTCTATCCTTAAACTTTCCAAAATAGTTATCCATGAAAGTCACAAAATTATGACCTAGATTCTTTATAAACTCATTTAATTACATAATAATTGGCCGGTTTACACCTTAGTCTACATTACCCACAGATGGGAAGTAGTTCTACAAGTAGAAAAATATACAGACTAGTAATGAACCAAACTTACATGTGTTTGTGTTTTCTGCCTGAACGGTTCTCATATTCTCCTCAAGTTGTTTCAATAGTAGCTCGATAAGGTCCAAATGTTGACCTTTCTTGACAATCTTGTATGCTATATGTACCACTCTGCATGGGATGTTGTTGGTCCTACTAGATTGTAAAATCCTATAGCCAATGACATAGGCTCCAAACCTTGTTTCCAGATCAGTGATGGTATCAACTCTCATTCCTCTGCCATCCCACTCAGCTCCTATAAGCTTCTTGATTTTAGCCCTTGGTGGATTCCTTATATCCTTATCTTTGTCACTTGTGGGGTATCTAATAGCCATGTGAATGATATCCTTAGATAGTTTGACTAGTTCATCCAACCACATTTTTCCTTCATGAACATGGCTCAGTACAACCCTAATCCATTCATATATAAACTCCCTCAACAAATGTAGGGCATTAGTCAATCCTTTGACTTCTAGGTGTTTGTGCTCATCCTTGAGCTTTCCATTCTCACTCAGCACCTTGTAAGTTGATTGAAGTTCAAAATCTCCAATTTAATTTATTTTTTAGTGGATATAAGCACATATATCCTATACCAGTAAAACCCTAGGCGGTATGCTAGAAAATGCACTTGTTTGATCAATTTGTGAAGTGATTTCAGGATGCAACTTGTATTTAGGTTCCTCATATGTTGTAGACTTGATCAACGTGACCTTCTTGTCACTTTCAGTCTTAGATTTCATAGTCTTGGATGAATATGCCATCATTCTTTCAAATTTAGGGCTTCATGAAATCTTCAGAAAAATAACTCAGTAACTGATAACTTACTTGGAATGATGAAAAACTTGCTCGAGATCTGCTCAAATGTCTATTGAATGCTCAAGAAACTCTATGCTCAAACTCACTCAAATCTCTATGGTTCTTCTTGTGATTGCTATGTTTCAAAATAACTTGCTTCATCATGTATTTATACCTAAAATTTATTTTTCCACTCAAACTTTTGCATTAAATACTTCACCTACCACAACTCGGTAAACATAGTGACACTTGGTTATCACTTTAAAGCTTCAGATTGGTTAACATTAGATATTATTCAGTTGATACTTCAACTCAGTTAACCTTTCCATTTTCACGGACTAGCAATCTTTTACTCGGCCATGCTTTTACTGACTATGCACATTCTAGGCTCAAAACATACAATACCATAGAGCATCTTATTTGATGTTGATTTGGTGTTCATTCAATAGATATAAGGAAATTTTCTAAGATATAACCGATTCACATTCAATTCCATACATCAATTTCTTAGGTGGAGGTGGTGAAATCACCTAATCCAAAAGATGAGGTGTCACCGACTATTGTACTTGGTCCAATATTATCATTTGTTACTTTTTTCCACATTTGATTTCTTATTCTTATGATTTCTTCAATTGTGTTTCCATTTTCATTTACCTCTAGTGATCGGTCTTTGTAGTTCTTTCTCAAGTGACTGACCGTGTGATCGTGCAAACATGCCATTCCAAAAGTTGTCCAATTTTGAGATCTTACTCTCCAGTTCTTTCTCATGCAATTTTTTTCTATATGTCCATATCTGCCACATGTTGTGCAACTAGTCCAAGTGTTGTAATCCCATGTATATGCATTTCCTTGCCTTCTCAATTGATATTTCTTGTTTTTTCCTATTGGTTTCCATACTTTCTTCATCTTTGTCATGCATTCTTGTGATTTGTGTCCATGCATATTGCTAGTGCAAGAGTGGTTTTCCATGTAGTGCTTGTTAGGTGATCTATTCAGCTTTGATCTACACTCATGTGCTTGATGTCCATACTTATTATAGTTATAACAATAACCATCAAATTTAGGAGTGGATTTAGGAATACCTTTTTCTTTTCTTCTACAAACATTTGATATGTTGCCTATTTTTCCACAATGATAGCATGATAGCTTCTTTGGCCTTGGATTTGCATAGGCACTCTTCTATTCATCTTGTCTTGATGACTCTCCCTGCTCAATATAGCCTAAACCAGTATTGTTGTCAAGTCTTCTTTGACAACTTAGGAATTCATCCATCCTTTTAGTACTTTCTTCATCTTTCTTGATCATCTCATTATGTTGTTGAATTTTTACTTCATTCTTCAATCTTTCATTTTCTTCTCTCAATTCAGTGATGTCTTCTAGTTTCCTTGTAATCTCACTATTTACTCAGTTGAATTCCTGACTCATGACAACCATCTGATTGGAAATTTCAAAATGATGCTTGATGAGTCTCAATATCTCATATTCCTTTTCTTCCATCTTTTCAGTCATTTTCCTCCTATCTTAAATAGCCAAATTTCTTTCTTGTTCATCTTGTCTTGCATTGTTCATGACATCAATCATTCTAACCATTTGTGTCTCTTGACCAATTTATAGTGCTTTCACTTGTTCACTAAGATGTTGATTCTTTTCAGATAAATCTAACATGGTTCCTTTAGATGCATCAAATATGCTACCAAATCCAGAACTAGATGCCTCAAATGGATCATCTATCTCTTCTTCATGATAATCAATCTCATTATATCAAAATTCCATATCCTTCCTTTTGACCAGTAACTCTTTCAATTTCTCTTTGGCTTCCTTGAATTGTTAAATGTAGATCTGCAACTGCAATTCTTGATTCTCAATAGTTTTATCAAGCTTATACCTTTCCATGCTTAATATCTTTTCTCTTCAGTGATTAAAGTTCCAAAACAAGAGAACAAGATCTGATACCAATTGTTGGGATTATGGAAAGATATGTACTAAGAGTAGAGGGGAAAATTAGTACCTTTAAAACTTTGCAAACTGAATCTTTGTAAATATGAATATCATTAACAAACTATATAAATAACATTTATCATACATCCAAAACATAACTGAAATATAAATGCATGTAATCTAATCAATAAACCATTCATGAAACTTCATATACATAACTCAAGTATTTTGGTATCACAAAAACCTTTGTTAGAAGGTAAAAACTGCAGTGGGGATGACACCCACAAAGCTTCACTACTATAGTAACAATGTATGCCAGTTAAGGCTGCAAATATTTTGATCACTTTTGGTGATCTTACCTCGTTAGGAGTAACAACGAGATCAACTAAATATACTTGGTTAGAGGATTTTAACAGCACAATCAAGTGTGCACTCGGTTAGGAGATTTACAAAAGAAATGTTAAGTTCACTCTGTTAAGAGATTTAAAAGTCTACTACAATGGTCAAAGAGTAACAGTAGGATTGATCTATAAATAGAAAATTAACATGCTGGATCCAAATCTTTAAAGTACTCATCTGTTATCACCTTGATGTGATAGATCTCTTCTATGAATTTTTTTCAGTAGCCCACTGTTTCTGATAAACTAAATATTCTATCAATGCTTTTTAATCATAACCCTGTCTGATCTTCAGATGTATTTCAATGTGGTGTCTTCTTTATGTGTGGCGATATATGTTAAAATGAAATCCTTACAAATTTTATATCAAATTGATCTTGACCTAATTAGGGTTTAGACACTATCTTAGAAAACCTAAGATCAAAAGTAGAAGTGAATAAACTAGATCAACATTACATGGGAATCATCAATAATTTAATGATTACATCCATATTAAATTTTGTCTCAATCTTGGTAAACCATTTTCTAATCAGTGTAAACCATTTGCCTTGTTATTTGTGTGATTCCAAATTGCTATATCATTTACTTGTTTCACTCAGTATATACTACATTCATCACTCGGTAATTTCCTGGTTCTCATTTCATATGAGTTCTTGGTGACTACTGTGCTCAGTACTTGATGATCCTCTTGTTCAGTAAGAGTGCTCGATCAAATCTGTATTTGGTTAACTTAGTGATCTTCCTTGTGTTTGTTCTACTCAGTGTATATGCTCTATGTATTGACCAATTGTCCTATCTTTTCTCCTTTACTGACTATATGACTGAATGATACTAGTGACAACCATTAATTCTCTTTAGGATTAATAGATCTATTCCTTCTTTCAACAAGTCCATTTTGTTGAGATGTCCTCCATGCAAATACCTATCTCTTGATTCCTTTCTCATTACAAAAGTTAATAAATTCATCATAAATGAATTGACCTCCTATGTTTGATCTCAATCATTTAAGTTTCTTACCAATTTCTTTCTCTACTTTTGGTCTGTACCATTTAAACATTTGGAAAGCTTCTATTTTTTCCTTTAGAAACATAATAGACATCATCCTAGAGAAGTCATCAGCAAATAAGATAAAATATCTATCTCCATAATAGCTCTAAATTTTCATTGGACCACATAAGTCAATATGAACTAACTCCAAAATTGCATTATATGAATAATGTTTCCTCTTGAAAATAGACTTTGTCATTTTACCCGTTTGACATTGTTTGCACATCACATGGTCCAGCTTAGATATACTTGATAAACCTCTAACTTTCCTTTTCTTACTCATCTTTACCATGTTATCAAAATTCACATGATGTAACCTTTTGTGCCATAACCAAACATCATCATTTTTAGCCATTAAACATGAAGTTTCAACATTCTCTACATAAAATAGGTTACCTTTTGATTGTTCACCAGTACCGAGCAGTCTTCCAGCATCATCATAGATCTTTACTCTTTTATTCTCAAATGCAACTCAGTGACCTATATTATTCAATTGTGCTACACCCAACAGATTATAGTTAAGTCCTTTTATCCAATAAGCATTTTCACATCTGATCTTGTTGTTTAGCAATATTGATCCTTTACCTTTCACTTGACAAGGTTTATCATTTCCCATTTTTTACAAATCCACCATTATAATGTTCAAGATATTCAATCTTATCTTCATCACCAGTCATATGATGTGTGCAACCACTACCAATAATCCAAATATCATTTTTCCTTACTTTAGAAATAAGTACCTTTTCTACATACCTTTCTTCTTCTTTAGAATCTTCCTTCATTACAACATACACCACTTCCTCTTCATCTGTTTTAGTCTCAATATCTTCATCATCTTCAATTAACTAGCATGCCTTTTTTCCTTTATCTCTATAGTCTCGATTTTCTCTATTCCCTCACTATCGGTTACCTCTATGATCTCAGTAATCTCTTCTATCATTCTTTCTTTCATTTGATCTTTTAGTTGTCCTCTCATTATCATTCATCTCATGACATCTTGCAATAATATGACCAATCTCTTTACATTTGAAACATATTAAGGGTAGCTTACCTTTGTATTTTCCTTTGACTTTCAATAGCATTCTAGCCATTAATGCTTCAAGTTCTTCGAGCTCGTCTTATTCAGCTTCATAATCACTTTTATTTCTTATCTAATGTCTATTACTTGATCTTCCAATATTTAAACATGACACAAATGCATATTCTACTTTAGGTACAACACTATTATCAAATTTGTTAAGCTCAAATGCAGTCAATCTACTGATTAGGCTATCAAGGGAAACATCATTACCAAGAATAGCTCTCATTTCATGTATTGCAGAGACTCTAATAGCATAGACAGGCAAAAATTTTCTAAGAATTTTTCTTACCATAGTTTCTTCTTCAATAGTTTCACTTGCTCCTCGAATAGCATTCACCACTTCCTTGACTCGGTTGTTGTACCAAGTTATGTTTTCACCTTATTTCATCTTCATATCATCAATTTTTCCTCTTAAGCTTTCTGCCTTTGTCCTGAGCACATTTTGATCTCCACCATGAACTAGTGTCAATTTTTCCCACATCTCTTTTGCATTTGTAGAATTCTTAATGTCTTCAAATTTAGCATTTGATAAAGAAGAAGCAATCTCAATCATCATTGCTTTATGCTCTTGTCTTTATTTCATCTGTATGATAGTCAAAGGACCAGTAGGTGGTATGAATTGATTTTCCAAATAGTATAGTGCAGAATCCCCAATGCCTGATAGATACAGCTTCATCCTTTGCTATGTTTAGAATTTATCCTTGTTCATCTTTGGTACCTCTCTCTTATACATCTTGGGATCTTTAAGTTAAGTACTTCAAACTTCTTTCTTCAAGTACTCTATGATTTGATAAAAATTGTTAGAAAATTGAGAGGGGGGGATCAATTATGTTTAGTTATCCTGCAGTCACAAATTCATCTTAGATGTATAATACCAACTTGAAAAAATAAACTAAACAACTCGATAATAACTTGATTGTGCCTTATTGATTAATTAACCGACTATTCGATAATGTAAACCAGCTAGTAGTTAACATATACTGATCTAACCAGTTACTCTAATGTGTAAAGTAAATATCAAAACATCACATGAATAGACATTTAACACTTGATTTTTAATGTGAAAACCCTGTTAAGGGAAAAACCACCTGGGACCAGTACCCAAAATATTTTCACTCTTCTGAAGTGAGCTCGGTTAAGAGCCTACCCTGTTAAAGGTTACAAACACATTTTATGGTGTGACCTTGATAAAGAATTTATCACTAAAAATTCTCTGTGACCATACATTCACTTGGGTTAGTAAGAAAACAAGTAACATTCATAGAATTCCAATAGTAAAAGACGGTTAAGTCTCACTAAGTTAAGAGATTTTGACGATAGCAATGGTTAGAAAGAAAAAGTACATGAATTGATTCAAATGCAACTTCCTTTTCTCATAGTCAGATCTACGCTAAGCTCAATATCACTCTGGTCATCATAATATCTTCATTCTCCTTCCTCTAACTCTTTTATACTTGATTATCTCCTTTTGTCACTTGGTTTGGTTTGTAGAATCACTTAGTTCTTACTTCAACCTGTTTGACCAAATTTACATGTATGCACCAGAAATTTGCATCACTTGTGTGATTCTCTCTCCTCCTTAAATGTATTATCTCCTTATATAGACATGATAAGTTCCATTTTTATTTCAGCCATAGAGTTTTCCTCTTAATCTACAAAATTGGTTTTGCCTCTTTAACCTTCCTCAGAACTTGTGCCTTAAAACATTTTTAATCTTCATCATCCGATCATCCTTGAATTTTTCCAGTCATAGATCTACATAAAAAACTTTGTCTTTATCCTTGGAATCTTTAAGATTCATCCATCTCATCATCACATGTTAGCAATCATATGTTCTTATTTATTTCTCCTACTCGGTCAATACCGTGATATGTCAATTTCTTCCTACTTGATTAATACCTCACTCGGTGTACACTAAGTTATTAATATACTGACCAAAGTAACTTGTACATTACTTATCTTGAACACTTAGCAGAATCATGTAATACAATAAAATCACTATCATACTATCATATACTTATTAATAAGTTGTCCAATGAATACCTTATTCATAACTTACTCATACATCTCATCTTCATGCTAATATCTACTTTCATTCACCAACATCACCTCCTTTAGATGTTTGCAACTATCATGATAAGTAAAGTCAAAGCTAGTTGACATCAATGACAATATAACAATTGATCTAATGTCTCACATATACCTCAGTACCTCAGTGATCATCATCACATCCTCCCATTTTGTTCTCCAAGTAGTCTATCAGTTGTAGTTCCAACAACAAATTAAACAAGAAACTCTCTATCTATCTCTCTCATTTTTTTTAAATTATGTTGTAATTAATTATTTAAGTCTTTCTTTGTAAGGTAAAATGTAAATTGTATGTTAATTGTAAATTTTCATGTTTTTTTATATATACACAGATTATTTATCCACAGATGATTTTAACATTAATGAGATCTTGGGTCAGCACACACCACCACCACAACCACCACCCCTTCCACCTCCACCTCCACCTCCACCTCCTTATGAGTAGTTGGGAGACCATTTTAGGAGAAATGTATAGGCCATTATGAGAGACATAAATACTATTAGACATGATCCTCGTCCACCTCCATAGCTACTATGCCTTGCAGATAGCATGCAAGGCATAGTAAATTCTATACAAACATTCTAGACTTAGAGCTTGATAGTTTTCATTCATGGATGCAATCCATGAATGCTTATTATGCTGATGGCCTCTCTCATAAAGAGGTCAATGATTGAAAAAATTGAAAAAATGATATGAAACGTTATTTTTTAAACCATAAAATGGTGAGGAGATACTTGGCAAGAATCCATATATTTCTATTAGATGGTGTCAACACCCTAATATAGATGAGCATTTTTGGGAGCAATGGTGGATGGTATTTGACCATCCACCACACACTAATCATGAAGTCCCCCTATATTTTAAAAAAAAAATATGGTCTAAATTTGAATTGGGAAGGAAACCCAATTACTTTAACGTGAAAGAATTCTAGGGGGTTGGTTGGGGTATGCCATAGGACAGGCTAGGAGCCAACTTGTGTTAGAAATATGAAATACCAAGAAGGGGTGGGGGGGGGGGGTGAATCATTATTTCACAAACTTTTACTTTTTCCCAATTACGGATATAACAAATTAACTTGAAGCTTGCATAAGAAAATAAACTAAGTAAACTGAATAACAAGCATAGAAATAAAGCAAATGAACTCATAACACCATGTTTGTTCTCGAGGAAACCCTAGCCAAGGGAAAAAGCTTGGTGGGGATGATACCCACAACTAATCCACTAATCAAAAGATATCTGGTTAAGGATGTTGGCCCTATTAGGAGTTTGTTACATACATACAGTGTCTTTGTCCTGATTAAAGGACTTTAGGCCTTGTTAGAAGCCTTAACCCTGTTAGGAGTTTCTATTACAAAACAAAAAGATGAGCTCACTACCCAAACATGCAATATACAATAATAGCTTCTGATATAAAGGTAAAGTACATAACCTGGTTGTCGAATAGCCTTCCTATTCTAATTTAGCTTTGTAGGCTCTTCACTTTAATATAAATCCATCACTTTCTTTCTTCTTATAATGTATAACTTCACATCATATTACAATTGCTATCATATATCATGGTTCTTATATTTCGCATTCCATGAATCTTACATATATACAAGTTATTACAAAATAATAACTTCCAATCATATTACAATCCATATATTCTTTACAAAACATAAAATCAATTCATGTTGTCCAAGGGTTAGCATCTAGGATGTCATCCCTACATGGTTAAGTCATTATTTTGATAAACAAAATAATCCCTTAACTTATTGTAATCATATTCTGTCTCTTGCTCTGTTCAAGTCGCCTCAACACCATCTTTGTAAATCTTTAATATCTTCTTCCGTATAGACTTTTTCTCTCATATGTGGCTTTGATATACATAGAATGATCCATGTTCAAGTGTGCACGCACTGAACCTTCTTTTGTGAACATTGCTAATCAAAATTGTCTCCGATTAAACTGGTAAACATTGTTGTACTTAGACAATTTTCTAATGCGCTCTTACAAGACTGCTTCCTTGATTATGCTATCTTCATACTAAGTATATATTGCCATAATGACAATATTCTAATATCCTACTTAGCCAAATTGCCAAAAATATCCCCCTTTGTTATTGGTGGCAACATATGGGAAAATTGGCTAAGTCCCAAAACTTAAATTACAAAATTGTGTCCATACAAAAATGTGGATCTTACATAACTACTTATTTCTCCAAAAATTCTCCAAAAACTTAGAACTTATATAACTTATAGTCCCCCTAAGAGTATACTTCATACTATAGTGCATATATACAATTTTCAACTTATACTACTCCCCCTTTGAAAACAATGACAAAGGTGTCAAAAAGTGTAACAAAATTGTTTTACCTCTTGATTTCAATATTACAAGGCCAGAAGGCTTGCAACACGGTCTGTAAAATTAACTTCCAGGCTCTCTATCTCCTTGTCCCATGACTTCTTCACTACATCAGAAACACTAAGCAATGTGCATAAGCCAAAGGATGCTATCTCAACTGCCTTCAAATTTGCATAAGCAAACTTTCAATAAGATGTCTTCGAAGAAACATATCCTTCCAATTGACTCTCTACAATACTGATTTTTAGTGATACATGCTCTCTGAGTAGAGTGAATCTCTTCAATTTCTTTTCCTTTTCATCATTCGAAAGTCTCATACCATCAAAAAAATTTCTTGTTTTCTTCTCAATTTCTTGAATTTCTTCAGTAGGGGCTGCATGGGATGTCAATGCTAGAAATAATAGTACTTATTTCTATCCAATGTCCCTAATTACTATTGTTGTCTTCTTCACAATGACAAACTCATGTTTGGTCATACTAGTATCTTTCAGTATTTTCTTGATGGTACTGTCCACTCTCTTCTTTGCCATTTTTTGTGCTTGTGATGATTGTGTAGAATTGAAGTTTTCTTCACATGTCCCAAATATAGGACTCTTTTCATCCAAATTACTCTTTAGTAATCTATTCACATAACCTTCAGTTTCAACTTTTGAAACCTCATACATTACTCAAGAGGATCTACAAATTCAACTCTTGGTTCAACTGCTTCAATATAGGTAAAGTCTATATCAACCAAAAAGAATATCTCATCCTTGTACTTTTCCACGATAGATGGTGGAATCCTTGATCTTTTCCTTATTTCACTCTAAAAGGTCTTATTCACTAAAGTTGCACTTTCATTCACTTTGTCAATAGGGTGTCTCAAGTACACTTTGTTGATTCTGTCCATAGAATTTGTATTTTCATTCCAGTCAAACAAATGAAAAAACATGTATGTGATCAAAGATGAAAATCTAAATTGTGATTTCTTGGTCTTTTTGATCTTTTCAAGATTCTCAGTCAATTGAATCCTCAAAATCTCACACATAAGATAAGTTGCATGTACCATGCCAGCTGCCATATCATCTTCTCTTAAGCTTGCACAAAACTTTGAAGTCAAAATTTTGCACACATATCTAACATCATCCTATTAAATCTTACTTATGACAATTCCTCTTCCATTGTATGAAGACTTAGTGTTGTTTAACATTATTTTCTTGACATTCTTTTCATTCAAGGGAATTACTCATGACTTGGATAATACAGCTGCCTAATGAATAAGGTTTGTGATGATGTCTATGACTCTATCATCTAACCAAAACTTTCCATTATGAATTCTACTTAATATTATCTTGGTCCATTCATCATTCTGAAACTCATAGTGAAGTGTATACTTGATAACATCAATCTCACTCAAATGTTCAAACCCTTCTTTATATGACATATCCTATTTATAGATCTTATCATATTCCATGATTAGGCTACTATATCCTATAATCCCAAACCTACATTTAAGATAACCTTTCACATCTTCCAAATGCAAAACTCCATCTAGAATGAATGACAATGCTAGACTAGGGTATTCTTCCAAAGGTTCTATAGGTTCCTTCTTCATTATAGGTCTGACTAAATCTTTGATGTGGTGAACTAATGATGAATCCATGATTTAATAAAAGTATGGCTACTTGATAGTGAATACTTAGTAAAATATCTTGGAATCATGATTTAAGGCTTTGCATAGATCTGGCGAGAAATTCATCTCCAAATCTAGCAAACTACTCTTAATCTCCACTTGCTAGCTCTATAGAACTGGTAATCGCTTGAATGATCAACTAATACTGATCATTGACTTTTAACCTTCAAATATTTCAAGGTACTGACATCGCATTAAATTTCTTTACTACTTCATGCCAAAAAGTTGTTCCTGGTTACGTGCAAAACTTTATTCTTTTCATGTACTTGCATACATACTCATAAATTAATGCACTCTTAACCATAGCTTCATTAGATCATATGCTAGCTCATATTAACTTCACAAGACTTAATTCAATCTATTCTAACTTCTACACTATTCTAATACCTTACTCTAATACATAATTCATAAAACAAATACTTAAATGATTTGAATTAGATTAGGAAATGACTCACACTTACTCTCATGTACTTCACCTGTTTGGTTTCCAGGTATAATTAGTGTGGTTTCTTGATCTATGGCTTTAACAAAATCAACTTCTTCCAAGTTACTGCAGCATTCTTTCTGACTATTTCTTGTACTCACATTTCTCCTTGTGTAGTTTCTAGTATTAGGGTTTCTCATGTTGTTCATTCTACAAAATCTTGCTATGTGACCAAAATTGTTGTATATCTAACAAACTACTCCATTATTTCTATATATTGGTCCTGTCTGACTAATTTGTGATCTGCAATTTTTGGAAATATGTCCAATCTTGTTGCATCTATAACACACAACTCCATTCCTTTTGTTGATGTCACCATTAGGTCTTTTATCTGTAGGGTTAGTATCTCTAAACATTCTACTGCTATTATTATCATTAGATCTAGGTTTCTTACAATCAATAGCTCTGTGTCCAAAACCATGACAATTATAACAATAACCAGAGATAGGTTTGAATTTCTTACATGTACAATCTCTTTTCATATGTCCAAAAGTATTACATGCAAAGCATCTACCTTTGAATTCTCTTCGTATATCTTTAGGTGGTTCATCTTCCTTAGGTGGATTAGGTGTATCTTCAGATTTGTTAACTTCATCAGACTTCTTTTCATCTTTTTTCTCAAAGGGTTTTGGATCTGGTTCTTTTCTTTCGTCAATCTTCTTAGAAAACTTATATCCAAGACCAGTTGTATCATAAGATGGTTTCTGATAAGACATTTGTTCATCAATCTTTTCACTACTAGAATACAGTTTCTCAAGATGTTGTTTAGACTGAGTTAGTTCTCCTTTCATAATTGTATTGTACTTCTCAAGTTCAGCATACTGTAATTTTGTTTTCTCAAATTTAGATGTCACTTTGGTAAGTTCATATTTCAAATTTGCATTCTCAAATCATAGATTTGATTCATCTTTGCTATTTTCATTTTTCAAGCTTAACTTTAGATCTACAATCTTTAACTCATGTTTAAGGGTCTCATTTTCTTTCTTCATTTTTGAAACTTCATCAAAGTCCTTGACTTGAATTTTAGGTTCTTTCTTTGATTTCAGATCTTCTATTCTTTCTTTTAGTTTCTCAATGTGTTTTTTTGCATCATCATATTTTTATTTCAAAGTGTCTCTTTCTTTAGTAAGGATATCAATCTATTCAAGATCTTCTTCAAGGTTCTTCTGCAATTGATCCATATCCATAGAGATCTTACTCAAGCTATTAGGCTTTCTCCAAATAGCTTTATTCTGAGTAACTAAGCTTTGATACCAATTGTTAGAAATAGGAAATACTGAGAGGGGGGAGTGAATTAGTATTGAACACAAACTTTTACTTTGTCCCAATTATGGATTTAACAAATTAACTTGAAGCTTGCATAAGAAACTAAACTAAGTAAACTAGATAACAGGCATATCAATAAATCAAATGAACTCATAACACCATATTTTTTCTCAAGAAAACCCTAGCCAAGGGAAAAAACCCGGTGGGGATGATACCACAACTAATCCACTAATCAAAAGATATCTAATTAAGGATGTTGACCCTGTTAGGAGTCTGTTACATACATATAGTGTCGTTGTCCTAATTAAAGGACTTTAGGCCTTGTTAGAAGCCTCAACCCTCTTAGGAGTTTCTATTAAAAAAAATATGATTGCAAGATGATCTCACTACCCAAACATGCAATATACAATAATAGCTTCTGATATAAAGGTAAAGTACATAACCTTGTTGCTGGATAGCCTTCCTATTCTGATTTAGCTTTGTACAGGCTCTTCGCTTTCATATACAACTATCACTTTCTTTCTTCTTACAATGTATAACTTTGCATCATATTACAATTGCTAACATATATCATGGTGCTTATATTTCATGTTCCATGAATCTTACATATATACAAGTTATTACAAAATAATAACTTCCAGCTGGCTTACAATCGATATATTCTTTACAAAACATAAAATAAATTCATGTTGTCCAAGGATTAGGATCTAGGATGTCATTCATACATGGTTAAGTCATTATTTTGATAAAAAAAATAATCCCTTAACTTATTGTAATCATATTATGTCTCTTTCTCTTTTTAGGTCGACTCAATACTGTCTTTGTAAATATTTAATATCTTCTTTCGTACATTCTGTATAGACTTGTGCTCTCATATGTGGCTTTGATATACATAGAATGATCCATGTTCAAGTGTGCATGCATTGAACCTTATTCTGTGAACATTGCTAATCAAAACTATCTCTGATTAGACTGGTAAACACTATTGTACGTAGACAATTTTCTAATGCTCTCTTACAAGACTACTTCCTTGATTATGCTATCTTCATACTGAGTATATGTTTCCATAATGACAACATTTTGATATCCTACTTAGCCAAATTTCCAACAACTTGAGCGATAGAACTAGAAATCATGTGCATAATGATCCCCTTGTTCCTCTACCTACTCTAGTAGTTCCTACACCTATCCATCATCGAGAAGTGAAGTCTTCTCTTGGTTCATTGAGTACCCTTTCAGGCAATTTCTTAGAGCACTTAACCCAGGTGAGGGTTTCCCCTAGCATAGCACATATTTGCATGAGTTGTGGGGATATATGTAGGGGTCCCCAGAGTGTTCCTAATGCTTCCCATGATGCCCATGGTGGATATGATGATGTTGATGTTGGTGCACATGGTGATGTTGGAGATGATATCACATCATATGTTGATTTTCTCAATGTGGATGATGATCATCCCATAGAGGTAAATTTAATTATAATTTATAGTACAATATTAAATTTCATATTTATACTAATATGAACCATAACATGTGGATTTTTTGTGAACAGAGGAGGGTTGACACTACATCATTCATTGGTTGTCATTATATGACATCCACACCTTGAGAGCTCGATGCCCCATTCCTGATATACAATTTGATCTAGATAAATTTAAGTACATTTAAACTTTAATTGATAATGTGTTTGACATATTTTTGTGATTTTATAGGGTGCTTCATGTAACACTAATATTGATAGTTCTTCATGCTCTACCCCATTGGTCACTGAGACTCAACCGCATATACATGTAGTATGTTTTTCATTCATTAATTTTAAGTGTTTATATGCTCACTCATTTATGTACAACTTTGATCTGTACTTATTTTTTGCAATTATAGGATTTTGGATTGTCTCATGTTGCATCACACTTGCATCCTGACTCATCAATGACATTAGCTACCTTTCACACACCTAATGTACATGCTTTTGTTCCATAAATTTATAGTCAAGTTATATATACTTTATAATTTATGTATATACTATAAGTTTGATTCATGTGCTTTATATATGTTGTTCAAGTTGACACCACCATGACTCTTGGCATGGCTACATGATTAAGACAAATGCAACCATCAACATTTTCCTTTGAGGTCATGATTAATAGTAATTTTTCAATGTCTATTGTTTATCTAGATCTTTTATACCTGAATTATCAAAATCTTGTAATGTTTGTTTTTATAGGACTTGACTACATCCACTTTTGATGTAGTTTAGAGAGGACCTCTATGTGCCACTAAGGGTATTATTGAGCATGGATGTATGGTAAAATTTTAAATGTTCAAATTAATAGTAATTAGTTTTTAAGTGAATTATGCAAGTCATTTTAATTAAGTTCACACATACATGTATAGTCTTCTATTGAGATCTTTTAAAAATTTACAAAAGGATGAGGGCACTCAGGAGGATACACAACATGATGGTGCATCGCAGTTGCCTTCACATAGAGTGAAGAGGACTACAGATCAGCTCGATGACCAGAGTTAGATTATACCTATCACATACATTATTTTCACTTTTTATATGATGGACATTTTATGATGGCACATGTTATATATGTTATCAGGACTTGTTATCATGTTATTTGGATTTGTGTTATCAGGACTTCTTGTCATATTATTTTTACTTTTTGTCATCTAGTAGGACTTGCATTACTAGGACTTGTTATCATATATTACTTGGACTTGTTGTTAGAGTAGGAATTTGTTGTGTGATTATATATATCATGAGTTGATATGATGGACATTATGATACATATTATTCTAGGACTTGTTATGTTATTTATCTTATTCATGTACTTTTAATCCTATTTCATGGTTTTTTCAAATAGTGGTTTGAATGTAGATATATTAGCTTATGTAATATGATCATTTAATATAAATTATAATTAAATATAAATTACATAATTGATCTTTAATAGTGACTATTTATTCATGTAATTGACAAGAACAATATAGATGTTACAAGTAATATTGTCTTTGATTAACTATTAAAAAAACATCTATACAACAATGAGATCTTTTAATTTGAACTATGAATATGGATGTAAAAATAACTCTATCATAATCTATTAGTGAACATAAGACTAATGTACATAGTTTAATATTTAGAACAAAATTAGGCGAATACAACAATGAATTTAATTTATATTTAAAACAAAATTGGATAAATAAAAGTGAACTCATTTTGTTTATAAAACCAAAATTAGACAAATACAAGTGTGCATTGAACTACATACAAAGTTCATTTCTATGTTCTTCCAGAGGTCTTGCATCATAAAAATGAATGTTCAAATGTTCAAATATATGTATTTAAATGTAAAGTTCATTTAAAGTCAATTTTGATTTATTTCAAATTTATCTCTAAATTATCTCTACATATGACACTTGAAAGAAGACATCTACATATAGAACAACATATAAAAATAAGACAAATTTAACAAAAACTTACATGTATAAAATTTATTTAAGCTAATGTGCCATCAACATCCTCTCTTTTTTGCAATGCGTCTATGATTGCCTCGTGCTCTTCCATTGAAAATGTCCATAATATTTTATTGGCAGGTTTCCCTTTGTATCTTTCCAATTTGATATTTGTTTCCACTACCAAATGAGAATAGTACATAATCTTCTTTTTTGACTAGTCATCTTCAAAATCTAGTAAACCATTCCTTCTTGTTAGGTATTTGCATAGCCAAGTACCAACTACCACAAAAAACCCAATTGGATACTGAAAACCATCATCATCTACTTGATGACATATCAAATTTTTATTAGGTTATATACATTGAGCTAGCCAATAATCATTCTTCTCTTCATTATCCTTGAGTGCAATAACAACATACACATGTCTTGCAAAACAAAATCAAGTACATGCACAAATAAAATTTGTTAGATTTATAATTCAAATATAATCATAAATTATATGACATACATGTAACTAATGTAATTTAAAGTTTTACAATAAATTGAATTAAACTACCAGGTTGTATGAGGTCTAAAAAATGATCATAATCTTCTGATGCAAATGCATGGTCTAGGTCTTCATTTATTATATCATCTTGATCTTGTGTCTCAGTAGGTGTTAAGGATTTTTGTTTCCATTAGTCAATCCATTCCATATTCTCGCATTATTCTCATTCACCTGCAACACAAAATTGACAAAAACATGCAAGCTCCCTAGTCCATATAGTCCAAGTGTTAGAATTAGAACTCCTAAATGAATACCATTTAGCTGATCCCCTGATTGTATCACAATCATATCTTGAAAGGATATTATTCACTTAAACTATCCATAAAAATGTCTGATTGTAGAGTTCTAATTTGATCCTGTAGACAAACTTATTTTACACCATTCAACAATTGCATGTGCATCTTTAAACATTGTTTTTTCCTCAAATTTGAGTTGCTCTCTAAAAAGGCCTCTCTTAACACATACACTGGCACCATCATGTTCTCCCTTCCCATCTCTAGCCTCATAAAAACTCCATATATGTTGATATTTTATTTTCTTTTGTGTCCTACTCAACGAATAAAACATTCTAGCATTCTTGAATTGTCGTGTACAATTATCTGACCATATTAGCTCTTATGTTATATGAATTTCTCTCTCCCTTAAATTCTCATAAAAGGTCTTAAAGAAATAATGGACAAACTTTGATGAGTGTAATTTATTATTGTACACGCTAAAATGGTGCACTTCTATGAACCATTACATGCAAGGTTGCTCAAGAATGAGGCCTCGCAAAGTGGCTCATAGCTCTCTATGTATGGAGTTGCAAGATTGAAAATTGCTCTTAGCTAGAGCTATCAACTCATGACCTTGCTAGTCAACCACACAATGAGAGATTCACAATGAAGACAAGGGCAACAATGCCAATATCTCCAAGAATCAAGTATGCAATGCAATGCAAGCTATATTAGTATGCAAATTACTCTATGAAAATGCAAGTACAAATTATGCTATGAAAGGAAAGAACAAGTATTACCAAGCCTTCCTATTTAAGCTATGTGAGTTACTCTATTGCATAAAAGGAAACTAAGCTAATATGCCATGATCATGCAAACTAAGCAAAGGAAATATGAAACTAAATGATGTAATGAAATGAAGCAAGTCTTCAATATCTTCAAAAGCTTCAAATGCACCTAAAACCTGCAGCATAACATTAGCATAAAAACATGGTATGCAAATGAAGGAGAGAGCTCTCCTTTTATAAGAAATGCAAAGGAATGGACTATGGAGATTAAGAGGCAAAAGTCTCAATCAACGGTGGAGCTTGAAAGAGGAGCAATCCGTGTGCACAAGTATCCTCCAATAGGAAAATAGGAGTTGACTTTATGTCCATATGAGACAAAAAGTGTTTTTCTACTTTTTATAAAATAAGAATAATGCTTTATTTGTGCAACTTAGGACAAGAGGAAAGGTGGGGGCTTTTTATTTACTAAAAGGGGAGGAAATATTCCTTTTAAATAAATAAAGACTTAGGATAAATGGCTAGCCCATAGGATACAAATCCAATATATGATCAAAATTAAGACTTGATCAAGAGATTGATAATGTTGAAAATATTGATTATTGATGAAAATGATTCAGGGTTGATAAATCAAATAAATGGGGCCCAAAGTCTAGGCGAACATTTTAGGGTGCATACATTTGCCCCTCTTTGAATAATGTGTGATTGATCTGGGAACACATGCAGTCAAAGAAGAATTGAAATGTGAGATCGATCTGGGATCACAAGACAACTCAGATGTGAGGTTGATTCAGGATCACATCCGGACAAACATAGACAAAGGCCTTTGAATCATGAGGTCGATTCAGGATCACATTCAAAGTAAGAGATAAGAATCTCAAATTTGAGCAAAAGCTCACAAAAGATGTCTGAATCAAGAGAATCAAGGAAATCAGAGATGAGAATCCCATAAATACTGCCCCCTCGGAATCGAAATCGAAATCAAGTAGAGGAGAGATAGAAAATTGATAAGGTTGATCAAATCATAATAAAATCACAATCGAAGGTAAGGGTCAATAGGTTAACCATTAGGCAATGAAACATGCCCCAGTGAGGAAGTAGAAGAATAGAAATAGAAGACTAGAAATAGAGTGGATGAAAGACTAGAAAATTTGAGAGACATGGAAGGAAGAAATTCCACTGAAAATCAAATTATGCCTCAAAAGGTCAGTCAACTGCGTAGAAGAATGAGAAAATTTGAAAACGTGACTCAGATTTCAATTTCAAGTCTGAAAATGGATAGAAAATGATGTGATATGAAAGATCAGAAATGAAAGATATGATCAAGAAGAATCAAAAAATGAGCACAGTTGACCAACAAGTCCATATAAGATGAAAAAAAAAGAGAGCTCTCTCCATATGCAAGGTGCAGAAACTAAACTAGCATGAACCTAGAAATGCAAGCTACTATGAAAGTGGTTGACTTGCAAGGTCACAACGCTTATAGACATCTAATTATCATCATCGAGTGTTATTGGTAGCGTCGTGAGATCATACAATGCACACTAGCATAACTATGTGGATATGAATATGATCTTTATCAGATAGAAATGTGGAAATCTCACCTAGGCATCAAAGACATGTAGGTCCAAATGACTAATGCAGTGAGATCACCTAAGTTTGATATGGCGAGATTATGCTTGTATCAAGACACATGAAAGTCAGGATAACTAGAAGCATGCACTCGCAAAACAGTCAAGGATGATACCTTGTCAATCCATAGTGTCAAGTAAGACCAACATAAATGCTCATGATAGGTAGGACCAACAAAATATACCCACAAGAAGATAAAGAAATAAAACATGTTCTCATTCCCTCAGTCTTCTAGCTATGCATCATCGAAAACTTCTCAGGGAGAGACCACTCATCAAAGAAATCCTCATAGACAACACACAAAGAAAAATAAAGTCAACATATCTCAACGAGTTGATTGTTTAAGTGCGTGTGTGTAGGTCATAGAGTCAAACTTTGAGTATCCCACCTGCTGAGTGAGAGATATCACATCATACAAGACTGTTGGGTAAGACACCTGATAAGTGTTAAGAAACACTCGACACAAGGGTAGTGTTGAAAAACACTGTTTGGGGTGGTGTTGAAAAACACCTATTTGTGAAATGCCCCAAGAGACAAACACACCTAAAGGACCAACACTAACAGTTATGCCCCCTAGACAAAGACAAAGGCCAATTCCAAACTAAGCCAAATAAGGTCAAGGCATGAGGGAAAGGCTCAGTGTCGAGGATGCATGCTAACAAATAGGGGTGCAAAGGCCTCAAGTAGCACCTGTTTCCAGGTTTTCACCACTTGGATTTGCAATTTTTTCTTTTTTTTTTTTGTATTTTTGCTACCAAGGCGCCTGTTTCCAGGTTTTCACCAAGGCACTTTTTCTTCTTTTTTTGAATTTTTGAATTTTTTTTATTTTTTTGTATTTTTTCAGGACTTTTTATGCTTTTTAGGATTTTTTCAGCAATATATATCAATTTTTTTGGTATTTTTTCAGAATCAATAAGTATGTACAAAGGATGCCCCCAGACAGAAATGGGCATCAAGGATAGAACTTCTTGAGGTGCATAATGTTGATGGGATCAGGGAGTTGTTCTCCATCGGGATCTGACAGTAAATACACACCGGTACCAAAAGCAGCTGTGATGACATATGGTCCAAGCCAGTTAGGTTCAAACTTGCCCTTTTGTTCTCTGTTCTGTTGGTTCTTAGGGTTCTCTCGCAAAACAAGATCACCTATTTGAAATTCTCTAGGGTGAACCTTCTTGTTGAATGCTTTGGACATACACTTCTGATACATTCTCATATGATCAAAAGAAGCCTTACGCTTCTCATCTAGAAGTTCTAGTTCCTGTAACCTCATGGCACGGTAATCCTCATCTGTAATCAAACCTTTGAGTGAGACTCTAAGTGATGGTATCTCAACTTCTAAAGGCGATACTGCTTTAGCGCCATAGGTGAGAGAAAAAGGAGTGGCTCCTGTAGGTGTGTGAATGCTTGTTCTGTAAGCCCATAGTGCTGGATTGATTTGCAAGTGCCAATCCCTACCATTCTTGTGCACTGTCCTATGAAGAATTTTAAGAATGGTTTTATTAGAGGCTTCTGCCTATCCATTTCCCTATGAAAAATAGATGGAGGACCAATGTTGCTTGATTTTAAACTTTTTGCATAAATGCTTTAGGTCCTTATTCTTGAATTGACCTCCATTATCAGTGATAATCTCAGAAGGTACTCCAAATCGGCAAATAATATGATTCAAGATAAACAAAGAGATAGTCTTCCCTGAAGCAATAGAAAGTGGCACAACTTCCACCCATTTTGTGAAGTAGTCAGTGGCAGTAATAATGAACTTATGTCCACCTGATGAGTTGGGATGAATCTGCCCAACTAGATCAAAGGCCCAGCGTTGAAATGGCCAATGAGAAATAGAAGGGATCAGCTCCCTACCTGGAGCATGAATCAGGTTTCCATGTTTCTGACATTTTTCACATGACTTAGCAAAGGCTACTACATCTATCTGCATTGTGGGCCAATAATATCCTACCCTAAGCAACCTTTGAGCCATGGCCAGACCATTAGAATGTCCACCACAAATGCCCTCATGGATGTCAACTAACGCTTGGTCGAATTCCTCATTTTCCAAGCACCTAAAGAGTGTCCCATCTAAACCCCTCCTATATAAATCACCAGAGATAAGGGTGTGGTGAGAGGCGTTATGGATGAGGTTTCAACATTTAGAATGGTTGAATGTGCCGGGGATGATGCCATCACGAAGATATGAATAGATAGCACCATATCGGGAAGACTCATGTGTGACAATGGCACAAATGACATGGCTTTCAGATGAGTCAAAGATGGGATGGTGTAGCTCTTCCACCAGGAATTCAAATCTTGATTCATGTGTCTCCAACTGAAGAAGGGAAGCTAATGTGGCCATGGCATCTGCAGCTTTGTTCTCTATCCTAGGGATCTGTTGAAACGTCACAAAGGTGAAATAGCATCTCAAAGAATCAACCATCTTCTTATAGGGTATTAACTTGTCATCCTTGATTTGATACTCCTCATTAACTTGGTTGATGATTAACTGGGAATCCCCAAAGACATGTAACTCTGTGATGTTCCATTCTATAGCCATTCTCAAGCCATTGGTTAAAGCTTCATATTCTGCAATATTATTCGTACATGGAAATAAAAGTTTGTAAGACTTTGGAATATTGTACCCATGTGGAGAAACAAATAATACTCCAACACCTGATCCATTTTGCATGCGGGAACCATCAAAGAACATTGTCCAAGTGCGAGTAGTCATATACAAGATGTGTTCATCTGGGAATTCCACTTGAACATGCATACTATCCTGAAGTGGGAAATCAGCTAATTGGTCAGCAATAGCTTGCCCTTTTATGGCCTTCCTTTCAATGTACTCTATGTCAAATTCAGTTAGGACCATCATCCATTTAGCAAGTCTACCCGTGAGGGCAGCCTTACTAAGCAAGTACTTAAGAGGATCAATTTTTGCAACCAAATGTATGGTATGAGCAAGCATATAGTGTCGCAACTTTTGAGAGGCAAACACCACTGCAAGACAAGACTTCTCAATGTTATTGTAATTGATCTCATAGGAGACTAGAGTACGGCTGATATAGTATATGGCCCGTTCTTTCCCAGTATCATCCAATTGAGCCAACAATGCCCCCAGGGAAGTGTCTGTAGCTGAAATATATAGGATCAATGGTTTCCCTGGAATAGGAGGCATTAGGATCGGAGGATTAGCCAAGTATTGTTTGATCTGATCTAGGCTCTTTTGACAATCCTCGTTCCAAACACAAGAAGCACCCTTATGCAATGTCTTGTTAAAGGGTTGCGCTCTATCTGCAAGTTGAGAAATAAACGTCCTAATCAATTGAAGACATCCCTGAAGACTTCTCATTTGGCTGATATTTTGAGGAGGTGGCATATCTAGAATTGCTTAGACCTTTTCGGGATCAACCTCGATACCTTTTGCTGATATTATAAATCCTAAAAGTTTGCCTGAGGTGACACCAAATGTGCACTTCTTTGGATTCAATCTGAGTTGAAACTGTTCCATGCGATCTAGAATTACTTCCAGATCATCGAGGTGTGTGTCCCATTTTCTTGATTTTGCCAGGGTATCATCCACATAATCTTCCATGTTTTTGTGCATCATATCATGAAAGATAGTGGTCATAGCTCTTTGGTAGGTTGCTCCTGCATTCTTTAATCCAAATGGCATGACGTTCCAACAATAGGTTCCCCATGCACATGTGAACGCTATTTTCTCTTGGTCTTCGGGAGCTATTTTAATTTGATTATATCCTGAGAAACCATCCATTAGAGAGTATATTTCATAGCCCGCTGTCATGTCCACTGTCATGTCAATGTTTGGAAGTGGAAAATCATCCTTTGGGCATGCTCTGTTTAAATCTCTAAAATCTGTGCATACACGAATGGACCCATCATGTTTGGAAACTGGTACTATGTTTGAGATCCATTCTACATAATCGATGGCTCTGATGAATCCAGCTCTCAAAAGTTTTTCTAATTCTACTTTGACAAGGAGAGCTACATGTGGATGCATTTTTCTGAGTCTCTGTTTCACTGGTTTGACTCCTGGGGCTATGGATAAGTGATGCATTATAAGATTTGTGTCAAGCCCTGGCATGTCTGAATAGGTCCATGCAAAATTAATTTTCTTCTTTTGTAAGAACTGTACATATGCCTTGGTCTCTTCCTCTGATAAAGACTGAGCAAGATGAACTATTTGAGGAGTTTCTTCTATGTTCAAATTGACTGGCTTTGTTGGCTCAATCAATACTGATGATCTATCCTGGAAATAACTCGGCAAGTTATTAAGTACCCCATCCTTAGGCACCTCAAAGAGGTTTTCACCCTCGGATACGTCATTTATTTTTACTATTTTTAGTTCTGATACCGCCACAAAGTGGTTTTCGCCATTAGACCTATTTTTCTTTTTTTCTTTCTCTTTTATTTTTAGACTGAGGTACTTAATATCAGGCTCTGTCATACTGGTTGTTGGTTCACTGGTGGAAGAAACCACGGGTTCAAGAGCATTTAGATAGTAGGCAATTTCGTAATCATTCTGAAAAGTGAGGAATATAGGCTCTTGATGGCGCTGAGACCAGTCAATTAGGTCATAGTGAACAAGGGGTAGGTCAATGACTGGTTCAATGTTATTTATGTGAAAGGTGTTATCTCTGGTGACCATACAATCGGGATTCATCAAGTCCTCTCCTAAGATACCTGAATTAGGACTCATCCTACTAAATGAAGTGTTGTCCACTAAGGCAATTTGAGGAGTACAATCCTCTAGTCCTATGCTAAGCTCGTTAGCCGCATCAGGTTGGGTACTATATGTATGGACAACATCCATGTCCAAATCAACTGTTGCATCTAAAAGTGAGTCCCATTCATACTCATGGGAGTTTGTGTCTGAATCATCATTTGGGCCTCGTGATGTAGAAGCCTTGAGGTTAGGAAGAGTTTCCCCTTCTCTAGTGCTAGCATTGGTACTATCCGTCGCAGCTAGGATAGCAACACTTTCCTTTATCGATCTAGCAGCCATATAGTCACTATCCGTCGCAGCTGGGATAGTAGGACTGTCAAGTATCAAATCTTTTGAATCTCCCCAAAGGAGATTTGTTGAAGGCACCCAATCATCAAACATATCGTGCTGATTAGAGAGATTAGGTGTGTCATCTAAACCACTGTCACTGTCCGTCGCAGCTGGGACAGGGACACCTTTCTTCTTCTTACTTTCAAATCCTAAGCCAACCGTGGACTTATTCTTTCATCCAAAAAGGGCATGGTCAAGAGGCTTAGCTTTAGCATCCAGCCTATGGCTAAGGGGACCATATCCTGGGTAACCCATATTTTTAACCAGTGTATACCCTCTCCCATAAGCTTTAGGTGAAGGAGTGAAGTTCTCATTGTGTTTGTATTTTTCCTCGTGATAGATCTAGTCCCTTACGGCAACTTCCTCTTTCTCATCCTGAATAGGAACCAAAGACTCAACAAATTTTCCAAATAATGTCATTGCTGATGATGAAGGTTTCATATTTGGTGATGGTCTCCCATAAGACCTAGGAGAGATTGGCATGTTTGTAAAAGATTAAATTTTATAATCTCCCATCCCAAGATCTATGGTCTTAAACTTCTGCTTGCATTGTTCAAGTGAACTACTAGGATTATCAGCTTCCCTATTCAAAGGTACACGTGATCCAGCAGAAATGTTATTAACTGAAAAATCACTATCTCCAGGTATGCAAATTTCTACACCATTATGGGGAAACTTAACACACTGGTGATATGTTGATGGGACTTCTTGCATTTCATGAATCCATGGCCTACCTAGCAAAATGGTGTAGGCTAAAGGTCCAACATCAACAATTTGAAATAAGATATCCTTTTCTACTGGACCAATGCGAATAGGCAAAATGGCCAATCCCTTAGAACTTCTTTCTGCTTCATCATATGCCTTGATTGTGATCTTTTTCCTTGGGTCAATGACATTCTTAGAATATCCTAGAGCCAGCAACAAACTCATGGTACAAATATTGAGCCCCGCACCCCCATCTATCAGTACACACCTAACACAGGTTTTATGAATCATGACTTTGATGTGTAAGGCCAAGTTATATGGGTGACTGATGGATTTGTCGTCTTCTTCTGAGAAGGTGAGGTAATGAGGGCTAGCCAAATGGTTGACCATATTCTAGAATTGATCAATATCTAAGTTGTTAGGGACACTGGCTGCTCGCAAAGCATCTTCAAGGACACGCTTATGCTTAGGGGACAATTCTAAAAGTTCAAAAATAGATATCTGCGCGGGTGTTCGTTGTAATTGGTCAATAAGATTATAATTGGAATCAGGACAAATGGCAGATTTAGGAGGAACACCTTTGGACATGGGTTGCTTAGACTTGCTAGTGCTAGGACCTCTGATAATAATGGGTGCTTGGGCCTGACCTCTAGTGACAGCATTGAGGGACTGGGGCATTCTTTGCGAGTGAGGACCTCTTATCACCACAACGGGTCTTTCATCAGTCATAGGAGTTGAGTCCACATCATATCCATAAGGATCTTTCCCTCTCATCATGTTGATGTTATCATCAGCCACTTCAAGCATGTTAATCACATTTTCAGCATTTGTGTATGTATAGTTGATAGCAGCCTTACCATGCTTGTTGTTAGAATTTTCCCCTTTTTCATATTTAGGCAAGGGCTCTTTAAAGGCTTTATGATCCGCATTAGTGGTTAAACCATCAACTTGTAATTGTCCTTTTTCAATAAGGTCTTGGACAAGATGCTTGAGTTTGAAATAATTTTCTATGTCATGTGCAATCCCATTATGGAAAATGCAAAAAGCCTTCGCATCCCACCAATGAGGTAAATGATCCAGTATACGATGTTTTGTAGGATCCTATGGGTGTGCCAAATTATGAGCAACTAATGTCTTAAAAACATCTGCATAAGATTCTCCCAATTTGGTAAATTATCTCTTCTCTATTTTAGATCTCCTTTGATACTTAGGTTTGTCTTGTTGTGTTGAAGACGTTTGCAGCTTCATAGCTTGAACTGCATGAGAGAGGTTAAGAACTCCTTCATTTTTGGGTTGAGATGAGTCAACAACTCCGTCATTGACCACTTGCTTGTTTTTGTTCCAATAGGAGTTCTTTTTATCCTTGTTACCATTAGTATTGTTATTTTGGCTATTGTTGTTATTTGTTGGTTTAGCCAAAATTCTTTGTTCTTTTAGGACATCCTCAATGCGACATGCCACCTCTACCATAGTATCAAAGGAATTAAACAAGATTTTCTTGACTTCATATCTTAGTTCTGGTATTAGATTGCTCACAATGATATCAATTCTCTCCTCCTCAGGAATTGTCCTTGGGTATTTTGAACACAATCGCCTCCATCGCTGTAAAAATGTGACAAAAGATTCCCCTTGATTTTGCTTGAGTTTGCACAAATCAAGCATTGTGACGGACCTCGATAAGTTGTAAGCAAAATGCTGAACAAACCTTTGGACAAGTTCTTTAAATGTCTTTACTGGAGGGGAAAGGTTGGTGAACCACTCCATGGCTTGACCTTTTAAACTCCTTGGGAATAATCTCATCAAGTAGGAGTCTTCATGGTGAAAGGAAAAGCTCATTATGTAGAACTGTCAAACATGGTCGTGAGGGTCACCAGTGCCATCATATTTGTCATATGTTGGGAACTCAACTTTCTTAGGGAATTCTACCATCACCACACTTTTGTCAATGGGGTTAGGACATATGGAGTCCAAATGAAACGTGCTCTTGGGAGCCTTCATCCTGTCTATATCCTTTTGCATTTGTAAGATCACCTCATTAGTTGAAGGGCTCTGTTTCTTGATCTTTTGGTGAACATCAAAATTATATGGAACTTTAGCGCCTTTGTTAATAAGACTTTCTAAGAATTGATCTTTGTTTTGTTCCACATATGCTTGAAAGGATGGTTCTTGTTGCATAGTCATGAAATCCATATGATCAAATTTAGCATAAATTCCTCCATGTTGTGAGCCATGATGTGCTCATTGGGAGGGTTGCTTTGAATGTCTATGAGATGACTGTCTCCTATGATGGTCATATCTTGAAACCCTTCTTCCTCTAAGACTTGGGGATCGTGAGGGTGTCCTTGATCTTCTTCTAAGACTTGGCGAAGGGGTAGATGGGGGTGAGTTGGTCCCACTATTGGTTCCCCTCCCGTTGAATCAGCTTTGGAGATTTTGTGTGTAGAGTCTATCTTCTTCTTCTTGGGTGACTCTTTTCTTTATATCCAACAATGCACGTTCCTCTTCTTCTAGTTGTCTGAATTTTTCCTTTTTAGCAGCTTGTTCATCCAAATAGGCTTGCTTCTCTCTCTCAATGCTTCTCAATCTTGTATTTGCATATCGAGAGGTGTCTTTAAATGGGGAGGATGGTCTCGAATGCCTTATTACATTGGCTGCGTTTATGTGGTGATCACTAGATTCGTTGTTCTGGTCCTTGTGTTGTGAACCTGAATCTGAGTGAGCTTGCTTATGATGTCTCTTAGCTCATTGGTGAGCATCAAAATACCTCACGTTGTTGGGAGGTGACCCGGGTGGACTAGCATGTGAAGACCCACCGTACTCTCTTCTATGTCGTTGGAAGTATCCTCAAGAGTTTGATTCATGGCTTCTCTTTGTTGTCGGGTGAAAGTGTAACTCATGTCCATACTTGATGAAAGTGGTACAAAAGAGGTGCTCACTTCACTAGGATTAGCTCTCGGATTAAAACAAACCTCAGATTCACTCTTAGGAGATTGATCAAAAAGGGGTCCTTTTCCCTTATGTTGTCAACGAGTCTTAACGGGTGGTAACTGGCTAAAGGCAACAGGGGGTCGCTTCCCTTGATTGACTTGGTACCTTGTCGTAACTGACATGAAAGAAAGATACTCTCAATGATAAGGTGACCTCTCAAAGTGTCAACGCCAAACTAGGATAATCAAAGTCCTCTATTGTCCAAAGAGAAATGAGAAGATAAAAAAAGGGCTTTACCAACACTGTTAAAGAGGTGCTTCAAATCAAAGGGTGACTACCCTTGCACTTTTGAACCAGGAGGTTGGACTACGCCAAAATATAATTGAAATTGAGATTTAAATGAAAGCGATTTGGACAATAAGAGCACTAAAATTTTTCAAGAATGTAGCTAACAATCTTAGAGATGAACCTTGGCACCAAGAATGACCTTCTAACTTGACAATTATTCCAAAGTGATTTCGTAAATCAAATGATGCTATCCTGGAGGACTAAAATCAAAAATTTCGAGTCAAGATAGGTCTCAAATGTCAAAGCAAGAAGCCTACTCTAAGACCTAACCTGATTAACAACAACTGAAACTAACCAAATTGTAAGCACGACAGAAATTAACTAGGCGATATACTCCAGGCTAGTGGGGTGATATACCTATAATCGTGTGATACTTCGCATGATGCCAAGGGATATACCTCAGTACTGGCAGGTGATATACTCCAGGTAGGTCGGGCGATAGTCCGTCAAGGGTGAACTATCGCACGATATTTCTCTTCAAAGCAGGTGATATTTTTAGCAAGCGCGAAGTATCGCACGATATTTCACTTTACAAAGTGTGATACTGTTGCAGAATTGTTCAACTCTTGACCAGAATTGTGTAAAATTTGCATTTTTGGGTCTGCTTGGTCAAAATTTTTAGTCTGAGGGTTGATGTTTTCGATTTCAGTCACAATATCAGTAGAATTTTGGCAGGTTTGCAAACAGTGAGGGATCAAACATGTCTCAAACACTTGAAACAAGGGCAAAAGCAACCTTGCCAAGACAAACACTTGTGATATCAGAATTGAAAAAGCACCCTATGAATGCTACCGATTGTTTATATGTAAGAACGCTTGCACTGGCATCACACAACTGAAGACAATCCAAGCAAATCTATCCTAAAAAGTCAAGGCTCAGTGCTTACCAACTTAGCCCACAACTTGATGCCCCCTCGCCTCACACCAAGTGGTTACCCACAAGAGATGTTGGCTTTGTCATGGAAGTGTCAAATGACACAACCAAAGGGACACATATGGTGAGTATCTTAAGGTGATCTGGGTAAACCACTTGGATCAATCCTTGCACTAAGAAGATAAGCGGCTAAACAAGGTGGCTTCTATCTAATGGTTCTTAATAAGGATTTCCGTTCACAACACCCCTCTTGCTCCTCATAAAGGACTAGGACCTCGCGGCCTCAAGAGTACCTTAAGCATTCTTGTTCAATGTTTTCCCCATGGTCGCAATCCCATGAGCTACTCACATCAAACGAAGATAAGTGTTATGTCTACCAAGGTTTTTGGTGTCCTTGATAGCCTTGAGATTATAGTGAGTTGGAATCACTTGCCACCAAGGAAAATGATGACAAGGTTGTCCCCACTTGAGTCGTTCCTCTTGATTGCTCAAGAGCAGGCCCACTAAAGGATTCCTAAACTAAACAAAAATGGATAATTTATGAGGTTCAAGGTTTTTGGTTCACCTTAAGGGTGAAGAGCATACTCCCCTATCTCAAAAACTTCTCCCAAACACACCAAGCAAAGAAATTCAATTACTCCTTTGCTTCCAAAACCTTAAGATGGGTCAAGATTTTCTGATTCACCTAAAGGTGAAGAGCATACTTCTCCTACCACCTCAAAATCTCTTTCACAAGGTTTTAAAGATTCCTAATACAATTAGTGAGTGCCACACTTGAAAGGAAAGAAAATAAACAAGTAAAAAAATTTTATTTTTTTTGTTTTTATGCTTGGGCAGCCCTGCAAAAATTATTAGTAGCCCTCTTTGACATGCGTTTTTAGCAAATTTCAAGTAATGAGAGCACCTACAAACACAACTTGTTAGACAAACAAGGTTAGCAAAATCAAAATCCAAATGTAAATATGCAATAAACTGATAGATTCAAGCTAAAAGATGCAGGTTAGACCTATCTAAATACAGTAAAATAAACCAGCAAACTAAAATGATCAAATTCAGATGATAAAATTGGAAATGTAGGTCTCTGTCAGATCAGGCGATATACTTTAGACTTCACCAGTATCGTGCGACATAGTTTCCTATAGTCGGGCGATATACCTCAGTCTGGGCGATACTCTGCACTATGGGCAGGTGATACTTCGCATGACGCCAGGCGATATACCTCAGTACTAGCGAGCGATTCTTCTCTCACGTGAAGTATCGCACCACTATACAAAGTTATATCACGTGATATTTCTGAGAAGTATCGCGCGATACTCTGAGACAAAAAACCAGAACTGCAAAATTTCTGAAAAATAATCCAAAAAATGATGAAAATGCAAATGAAACAAAGGACAAAGCCTATCTACTCAGCCCCACAGTGGGTGCCAGAAATGTACACGCTAAAATGGTGCACTTCTATGAACCATTACATGCAAGGTTGCTCAAGAATGAGGCCTCACAAAGCGGCTCATAGCTCTCTATGTATGGAGTTGCAAGATTGAAAATTGCTCTCAGTTAGAGCTATGAACTCATAACCTTGCTAGTCAACCACACAATGAGAGATTCACAATGAAGACAAGGGCAACAATGCCAATATCTCCAAGAATCAAGTATGCAATGCAATGCAAGCTATATTAGTATGCAAATTACTCTATGAAAATGCAAGTACAAATTATGCTATGAAAGGAAAGAACAAGTATTACCAAGCCTTCCTATTTAAGCTATGTGAGTTACTCTATTGCATAAAAGGAAACTAAGCTAATATGCCATGATCATGCAAACTAAGCAAAGGAAATATGCAACTAAATGATGTAATGAAATGAAGCAAGTCTTCAATATCTTCAAAAGCTTCAAATGCACCTAAAACCTGCAGCATAACATTAGCATAAAAACATGGTATGCAAATGAAGGAGAGAGCTCTCCTTTTATAAGAAATGCAAAGGAATGGACCATGGAGATTAAGAGGTAAAAGTCTCAATCAATAGTGGAGCTTGAAAGAGGAGCAATCCGTGTGCACAAGTATCCTCCAATAGAAAAATAGGAGTTGACTTTATGTCCATATGAGACAAAAAATGTTTTTCTCCTTTTTATAAAATAAGAATAATGCTTTATTTGTGCAACTTAGGACAAGAGGAAAGGTGGGGGCTTTTTATTTATTAAAAGGGGAGGAAATATTCCTTTTAAATAAATAAAGACTTAGGATAAATGGCTAGCCCATAGGATAAAAATCCAATATATGATCAAAATTAAAATTTGATCAAGAGATTGATAATGTTGAAAATATTGATTATTGATGAAAATGATTCAGGGTTGATAAATCAAATAAATGGGGCCCAAAGTCTAGGCGACCATTTTAGGGTGCATACAATTATCACTCATATAGAAATGGTTCTCTCAATATTTTTCAATCCTTTTCTTCACTATCGGGTGCATGCCTATAGACAATATGAACAAAAAATGTTACTTGCACTAAATTATAATATTGTAGTTGAATTTCATCTTGTGGTGAAAGTGTGTAGTTCTCTGCAAAGTCAATAAATGAAAGTATACTACCAATTGAAAATGTATTCTTCTATATGCAAAATTTTTCATCAAGCCATCTATCATTTTGAGTGTTTCACATATTTAGGTATGACCTTACTCTTGAATTCATTCATAAAAGAATGAACACTAATGTTTTCAATTATTAGATCATACCATTTTCAAACCTTTCCATCCTTCAATGGATACTCAATAGTTTTAAATCTTTGTACATCAACTAATTATTGTCCAAAATCAATTGAAATGTTTTCATGTAAAAATACATATGATAATGTAAGATTGCCACATACATCACATACACCAGAAACACATGCATTCAAAAGATAAAATTACTCATTAGGTGGGTTGCAAAACAAACTTGATATAAAAACCTTTACAGTTTGAGGTGGTATATTTATACCATATTCCTACAACATTTCATTAGTATCCATGGTAGAACGTATAGATTAAAAAATATCATAATGATAATGAAATTTACATGAGTTTTGCAACAACATGTGATTGTTCCTTGTTAATCCTTACATACCATGGTTTACATTTTTCAAAAGATCTTTGACTAATACTAATAGTTAACACCTTATCATCCACAAATATTTATACAATTCATATTGAGTCATATCCAAAAGGTGTTTTGGATTTGGATCATGAATTTTTGAGTTTACTCCTAATTTAAGAACATCTCTAGCATTAGGTGATACTCTTGTATTATCATGCCAAAAATTTTCAATCAAAGTTTTAACTTCACTAGTAAGTTTCATGTCAGACCTTGAGAGTCTTCCACTAAAGGTCTAAAAATTGTATTGTCGGATCACTTTCAAAGTTAAATCTTCTCTTTACAACTCTTGTTAAAGTTTTATGATGAATATTAAGATATCCACTTATGTTTGTAATCATTATTTTATCAATAGTATTTTTGTTTACTAAAGTTGTTATTGCTCATTGTGTCACATTATTATCTTTAGAATGAATTTTATTTTTTATTATGTCAAAGGCACTAGCAATAGTTGATACAATTTGTTTTAGAGACTCATCCTTCTTCTTGGATTTCACATAAATGCCTAACCTCTTCATCACCTTTCACATTTTATTCATTTTAATTAATTGTAACATTAGTTGACATTGAATTGTAAGTTTCTTATCATAAAAAAATTGTCTAAACAATCTAGTCATGTGTGTCCTAATCTGTCTCCATGAAACCAAAGCATGTAGATTGTCTAGCACATCACTCTTAATTTGAAATTGTTCATTCATTTCATTATCATTCAAAGGGTCTTCTTTCTCGATTGGTATTTCTATGTCTACATCCACATTGTTGATTTCAATTTGAATTGGGGTTCAAATTTCACTTTTAATCAGGGTTTGACTTTCAGTTCCTTTATCATTATGATTAACATTACTAATTTGTGGAGTTTGATGTGCAATAAAATTTGTTACTCTATTTTTAAGAATAAAATTTAGATCATTTATATTGTAACCTGCTTCTACCAAATGATCAAGTTCTTCATCAGAATAAGTTACATTTGGCTGTGAAGACATACCTATATCCAATACTGAATTAGGAGATGCACCTAAATTTTCTTCCATTGTATTTTATTCTTTAACCTCTACATCCATCATGGTGTCTTCATTGTTATCCTCTTCTAAAATAATTGTTGAACTCAATGCTCCAACATTATTTAGTTTTTGAATTCTTTCTCGTTGTCGTGTTGCCTACTTCTCTTTATTTTCTACAACCTCCTCAGTTGTTAGATTCTTCCTTAGCCTCTTTCTGCATTTATTTGATCCTATGTGTGCACCAAAACTTAAATTCAAATGATTCTCTTCATTTTAGATTCAAAACAAAACAAAAAAAGAGAATGTTGAGTAAAAGTATTCTATCTGCAGTACAGATCTGTCAAAAAAGTTATTGAATACTCGTCAATCATTGAGATCAAGCCCACAGTCCTATTTTTTGGATGCAACGACTCTTTAAGAAATGGGCACCTATTATTTAAATGAAATGGGTGCCCATTTCTAAATTGGGTGCTCATTTTGTATTCAACAGTCCAAATAGAAATAGACACCCATTTTTTTGAATTTCACAAAATAGGTGCCTGTTTTCTAAAACTATGAGTGGAAACCATACCACTGCCTTGGTTTTCTATTCAGGACATGCTTGGTGGGACCAAGCCTATGCTTGGGCCTACAAAAATATGGCTAAGGCATTGAAATCTAAAATTTATGCCTTGTCATAATTTTTGGACACTTTCCCAAATGATTTTTTTGACAAAATGAAAACCCATTTTAGTTCTTATTGTACAGATTCTAAAAATATAAATTTCATAGTGATATGAGAATTTTTAGTATTTTTATAATATTTATTAAGCCAATGTGGTACCTAATCTTGAAATACTAAGGCTAACTAAAATTTTAATAACTTTTTTTCTTTTACATTTTTTGAAAAATGAATTATATAAAATCAATCTACATAGAATTTCCTTCAAGATATTTTTTTTTGAAAAAAAGTGAAGTTATCATCGAATTATGATTTTCATACACGAGGTTTCAAAAATGTATTTTATAGTCAATTAAAAATTAATTAAAAAATTATTCAATAAAAAAAAAAGAAAAAATATTCTCATCAATCTTCAATGTTTTAGGTACCTTTTCAAAGAAGGATTCACAAAAAATCATTTATTTACTTCAAAAAAGGGTGGTCGTACATGTGTGTGGTGTGGTCCTAAAACATGCATTTTGAAAAAGTGGTTTTTAAACATATGTACTAAAATTCAATTTATACCATGTGGGTATTGAAATAAATTACATATTTAAAAAGTATACTCTAAGAACTACATTTATATTACTCAAGTTTTTCGAGACTCAATCTTTAAGTGCATCAAATTTTGACATCAATTAACAAAAATTTTGAACAACAGGGAAAACACTTCCACTTTTTGCCCAAAAGTGGGACTCAACTTCTTGTAGCCACCCACATTTAAAATCAAAGTAATGATAACATACATAATGGAATTTAACTTAATCTATTTATAACATGATCAATCTTGAAATATGATAAATAAAGATATCTCAATATTCTAATAATAGCTACCTATTACAAGATTACATCATCATGAATATAATTACACCAATCCTCTTCATGGATTATCCAAGTACATAATTAAATACAAATATTACATGATACATGAAATAGTAAATGTACATTGAAGTCCTCCATGTAGCAATAAAAAAGGTACAACACCTAAGACCCATATAAGATCATGAATAAGTTCACCGAACCTTGATGAAAGAAGAATCACTACCACCTGACCATGTGGAACTTTGAGGCCCACTCCACTTATTGAGGAGATAGACACAAGTCCCCCCACATACAAGAAAGACAAAATATAAAAAGGGTGGAACTCAAATACAATATATAAGGCAACACAAAGGCTCACAAAGCACAATCAAATAACAACTACCAAATAAAAACACAATCTTATGGAGGAAACCTAGAATGCATATAAGGAAGTTTCATCACATATCTCTCCCCCTTGTGTTACCCTAGATGGTCTCTCTGAACCTTGGCCCCTGAGTAAGAATTTATGTGGTACTAGACAATCCTTTTATAAGGACAAGGAAATCTAATCATGCTAACTCAATACATCTCACAAATGGAGAGACATCATCTCTCACTCCCATCCTTATCTTGTACTAACACTCAAGACATGGGTTATGCACTAATAATTCTATTTTTAATATTATCCTCAATTTGTTTTATTGGGTTATCGCTTAATTACACAACCCATAATGATTTTCCCTGGAAAACCACTTTAGGGCCCCTACCCCCATTGGAAGCCACTTCCCCACTATGCTCCTAGATTACCTACCCATTTAAATTTTGAAAAAATAAATCAAGATGTAATCCAACAATAATGACATCACCCATATCAATATGATTTTTTGACAATAAAAAATCCATGAGGATTTGTGTTGAGGGTTGTTTCTACACAAGTCAATTTCTAGGAATCTGAGATTTGAGTTCCTCTCTTGAAAGAATAACGAAGTTATTCCCAAGGTTCTGTAAGACTATTTGTCAACCACCTGAATAGCTCAATTGAAGATAAAATATGATTTCTCACAAGGAGGCCTTTTCTGGTTTGATCATTTGGAGATTGCAAAAAAAACTTTAACACTTTTGTATTTTAATTTTTTTAAATGAAATTCAATTTCCTAGCATGCGAATTTAACTTAATCTATTATGAATGATTTATAAAAATTAAAAAAGAACAAGGTAAAAAGAATTGAAGAAAAATGATGAAATGCAAACCTAACAGACATAAATCATTATTGTATCAACTTGTGAATTAAAACCCCAAGAAAATGGAGGAAACCCACAAAACACAAATTAGAATTACTCACAAATCACGCTTTATAAATGTAATCATCAATGGAATATTATGAACATGCAAGATTTTTTAAAAATTCATTAAATCATGAAGCCACCATGAGCACACACACACATGAAACAAATTTATCTTGAAGCACAAATAAATAATTCTCCCAATGAAACGTCACAACAAGAATTTGCAACAATGATTAACACCAAAATAATTGATCGCAAATATGATTCACAATAAAACAATTGTCTCTCTAAAACATGAACAAGCATTCACTGATTCATAAACTTCACATAGACAATAGAAGATCCACACCATGAATGAAGCACCAATTGTATGTAGCTTTATTGTAGAAAAATAGAGACCTTAATTACATTGCTTTATGAATTATATATAGTGCTTCAATTTCTAGAACAAAAAACTTGTAGCTAGGGTTTCAACTACGTAAACAAATATGAAATAAAAATAAATCCAAAGCTTAACTAGGAAAAAATACTCCTAAACCGATTACTAACTAGAGTGCATCGATTTATATCCATTTGTTATGCCAAAATGGGCTCCAGTTACAAATAAAAAAGATATAGTTCCACCATTCTTCAACTGGAGTTAAACTTTGACATCAAGAATTTTTCATTGAATTCTTCACCTTGACTCTTATTTTTCCATGCAACTGATAGATATTCCCAAGGTATGAAAAAATGACCCTAAGACTTCACATGTAATCTACCCCAAAATAGCCTCAACATGCAAATTCTTTATTTCGTGCGATGACCTAGAAATTTCAGATCTTGCCCCAACTCTGAAAACTACAGTTGCAAAAAAAAGACCAAGTCCCATATTGCCATGCAAGAATTTTGGCCTTTCAGACTCTGAAACTTTGAAAAACATAAACCTAGAAATTTTATAAGTCATTATATTTCATATTCGGCCCCCTTTTGTTCTCATTCCTCTGGTAGGATTCCAAGATGTGTCACATAGAATCAATCAATGATTTATTCCATATCCTCATAATTGGGAAATGGCATGGATCTCAACCTTTTCTCTTGTTCCTTTTGGAAGATTTTGATATGTGAGGTGAATTCCCATAGATCTTCTATGTTTTTGATGCATGGGAGGGTATGATGGGGCCAAGCTATGGAACACCCAACCAAATCCACCCTACTCAACAACACATGGAAGAAACAACAACAACAACAACAGTGAGAGAGAGAATGCCGGATCTTCTTTGTTATTCATTCAAATTGATTCATACATGCCAGGCTGTAACGCCTTCCCAGTTACGACCAAGTATTACAATGAATTACAGAAGTCCTCAAACATGCGAGGATCTGCCCACAATCTCTAATCTTCTATCTTCTTACTTCTAACTTCCCTCCCTAAACTCTAACCAAACAACTACATTTACACAAGAGGCTACTGAACTAAGTCGGCCTTCAGATCCATAATCAATGAAAGGAATGGTCAGATCTACGATCACATGCTTCCCAATGATGGATATCAGCATTAAATCTATGACCCATAATCAATTCACAAGTCGACCTCAACAGAAACTCCAAAGAACCCGTCAATAAACAAAGCCAACCGAGAGCCTGATAAGCATCACTGAGTGTCAGAGAAATAACTGACCGCTACAGAGATAACTAACCAACACTGGCGAACAAAGGAAACTGACCAACACCGAACCAACTCGATCAAAGTAGGAACTGAGCAACACAAAAAAACTCAAATATGTTTTTGGTGACATAGGATTGCCAAGGACCTGAGATGCTCCTACATCAGACACCTAGGGTTGTTTGAAATGATTCTCTAAATCATGCAATAGGTATGGCTTGAGCTGCATCCAACTCAGACTGTGAAATCCATGTATTGTCTTCAATCGGTCTATTCTTCCACTTTACCAGATATTCCATATATTGTTTTCCTCTTGTACTTTTGTCAATTCTTTGCTCCAAAATCTGCTCAATTTCTTCTTTTTGCTTCTTAGGATATTCCTTCGGTACTAGCATGTCTTCATCAGGTTCATGATACTCATATAAATCAGCAATGTTGAAAATCGGTGATATGTCCATGTCATCAGGTAACTCAATCTCATATGCATTTCCACTGTCAAATTTCCTCAAAATCTTGCAAGGTCCAAACTTCTTCATCTTCAGTTTCCCATATGTTCCAATAGGAAATCGGTCTTTCTTCAAATGAACCATCACTTCATCACCAACATCAAAAGCATTATATCTCCTAGATCTATTAGCTTTGTCTTTGTATTTCTGATTACTGTCTTCCAACTTCAGCTTCACATCTTCATGCAATGTCTTCATGTACTCACCAAATTTCACTCTTTCAGCACTTCTCTTTCTTTCATCAGCAATATCCCTCAAATCAAATATGCCTCTCAGTTGTATGTCATTCACAATCTCAAAGGGTGTTTTTCCAGTCCTCCTATTCACTGAATTATTGTATGCAAACTCTACTTGTGCCAACACAGAATCCCAATTACTCAGTGTGTCTCCAACTAAACATCTCAAAAGATTTCCCAAACTTCTGTTCACAACTTTTGTCTTTCCATCGATTTGTGGGTGAAATATAGAACTATATTTCAACTCGGTACCAAACTTTCTCCAAAGAGTCTTCCAAAAGTATCCAACAAATTTACTGTCTCGGTCAGAGATAATACTCCTCGGTAATCCATGCAATCTGAAAATTTCCTTAAAGAAAAGATCTGCTATATGTACTGCATCTGATGTCTTTCTATAGGGTATAAAATGTGCCATCTTAGAAAATCTATCCACAACAACAAATATAGAATCATTACCTCTTACTATCTTCGTTAAGCCAAGAAAAAAATCCATACTGATGTCACTCCAAGGTTTCTCAGGTACAACAATCAGTGTATACAATCTAGTATTCTGACTTACTCCTTTTGCAACTTGACAAACTCCACAACTTTTCACAAATTTCTGAACATCTTTATACAACTGTGGCCAAAAGTATTTCTCCTTAAGCAAATTCCATGTCTTATCAACACCAAAATGTCCAGCTAAACCACTACTATATTTCTCCTTTATCAGATTAGTTCTCATTGTTCCTCTCGGTATACACAACTAAATACCTTTAAATAACATACCTTCTTGAATAAAATATTAATCCCATTTAGTATTTTGTTGATCTTGAATAGGTGCTTTGCACTTTCTCCATGGCTCAGAAAAATCAGGATCAAACTCATAAGAATCTCTCATCTCATCAAAACCAAGAACTTCAATTTTCATCTCAGTCATCAAAGATCTTCTTCTTCTCAATGCATTAGCAACTCGGTTACTAAATCCACTCTTATGCTTTATCACAAATGTATAACTCTGCAAATACTCAACCCATTTCATATGTCTCTGATTCAACTTATTCTAACTTCCCAAATATTGTAGAGCCTTATGATCGGTATACAACACAAATTCACTTGATATCAATTAATGTATCCACTTCTTCAGAGCTTGAACAATAGCATAGAATTCTTGATCATACATAGAATATTTTCTTCTAGCATCATTCAACTTTTCACTAAAGAAGGCAACAGGTTTACCTTCTTGACTCAACACAGCTCCAACAGAACTACCACTTGCATCACATTCCACTTGAAATACCTTACTAAAATCAGGCAATGCCAAAATAGGTAATTCAACAACCTTCTATTTTAGAGTCTCAAAACTTTTATTAGCTCCATGTGTCCACTTGAATTCTCTTTTATCTCCTCTCATAGTTTCAGTCATAGCATTACAAATTGAACTAAAATTCATTATGAACTTTTGGTAAAAACTTTCCAAACCATGAAATTATCTTACCTCACTAGCACTCACAGGTGTAGGCCAATTCAAAATAGCTTCAACCTTTTCAAGATCCATCTTCAAACCATCAGCTAAAATCACAAATCCCAAATACACAATCTCCTCTTTCATGAATGAACGCTTTTTTAGATTTATTAGCAACTTTTCCTCTTTCAATCTCTACAAAAATTGTATAACATGCAACAAATGTTCTTCTCTAGTCTTACTGAATATCAGAATATCATCAAGATATACAATCACAAACTTACCCAAGAATTTCTTCAAAACTTCATTCATCAATCTCATAAAAGTACTCGGTGCATTAGTTAAACCAAAAGGCATAACCAACCACTCATACAAACCTTCTATGGTCTTGAAAGCAGTCTTCCATTCATCACCTTCTTTGATTCTGATCTGATGATACCCACTTTTCAAATCAATCTTGGTAAAATACTTTTCTCTAATCAAACTGTCCATTATATCATCCATTATCGGTATAGGAAACCTATAATTCACTATTATCTTATTGATTGCTCTAGAATCAGTACACATTCACCATTCTCCATTCTTCTTTAGTGCCGATACCGTAGGTACTACACAAGGACTCAAACTTTCTCTGATCAAACCCTTCTCCAACAACTCTTGGATCTGTCGATTCAATTCCTAATTCTCAGTAGGTGTCAACCGATGAGGTGCCTTGTTCGGTAAACTAGTTCCAGGGATTAGATCCATACAATGATCAATGCTTCTTTTTGGTGGTAAACCATCAGGTACATTATCAGAAATAATTTCATTGTGCTCGATGAGTAACTTATCAATCTGCTCAGGAACTCTATCCTCCATTTTCTTACTTGGTTTGTTAGGAATCATAGAAAAACATACATCATTCTTCTTCAAGTATTTAACAAACTTTCTTCCTTCCATCAAACAAACTTTCACAGATGTGCAAACATTACTAACAGGTTCTTCCATCAAAGGTAGCAAGATTTGTTTTCTCCCATCAGCCCAAATAGTATACTTATGCAATCTCCCATCATATATAGCATGTCTATCATATTGCCAAGGTATACCCAACAAAATATGACAACAATCCATAGGCATGATATCACACAACACCTTATCATGTAGTACTTTCCAATTTTCAAATTCATATAACATTGTTCACTTACTAAGATTGTATGCTCATCTTTGATCCATGATATCTGATAGCGCTTCGGATGTTCCAACCTCTTCAACTGAAACTTTTTGACCATCTCCTCAAATGCTAGATTCTCCAAGCTACCACTGTCAATGATTACCTTCCAAAAAATTTCAAAAACTCTACATCTAGTCTTGAACAAACTTTTTCTTACTGGATCTTCCTTTTTACTTTCATTCCACAGTGCTCTTCTTACCATCAAGTTATTTTCCTTCTCAGGTTCATTAGGTGACTCTTCTTGCACCAATGCATTTCTACTGCGACCAGCCTTCTTACTAGCATGTGTACATTCAAAAGATCCATGTCCTTCCTCTCCACAATTGTAACAAGTTCCTCGAAAACTTCCTCTACTATAACCACCTTGGTAGTTATTGCCTCTGCCTCTAGATGAACTTTCACCTTTCCACTCAGTCTTTCCTTTATCCAAATTTGTCTTTTCAAGTTCAGATCTACCATTTTCACCATTAGATCTACCTCTTCCTCTAGGGAATCTACCACCTCTTCCTCTTTGTCTCTGCTCATGTCTCTTATTCAATTTCTCCTCAGCTTTTAATGCAAATTGATAAGCTTCTTCAATGTTTTCCAATTTAACCAAACTAATTTCTTCTTCGATGGAAACCCTCAAACCATTTAGGTATCTAGAAATTCTTTCCACATCATCTTCATCATGTCCAAATCTGATATCTAATCTATAGAATTCCTCACTATACTCTTTTACTAAGCTATCTTTCTGCCTTAGACTTTGCATTCACCGAACTAGGTTAATTTGATAATCACAAGGTAAGAACTTTCCTTTCAATTTATTCACCATTTTATTCCATACCTTGATTTTTTCTTTGCCTTTCCTCTTTCTATCCAGTTGTAGATGTTCCCACCATAAGGATGCATGACTTTTCAACTTCGTGCTTGCAATTTTCACCTTCTTTTCCTCAAGAATGTTCTCATACTCAAAATACTTTTCCATCTCTATGATCCAGTCCACCAATTCATCAGAATCTAATTTTCCACCATACTCAGGAGGATTAAAATGTGGTTTTGACTTTAGATTTGTCAAAGCCTTAAAAAATCTTTCTTTACCTTGATCCATCATAGGTGCAGGTTTTGCATTCGCTTGTTCTTCCTCAACTTCATCATCACTAACATCTTCAAGATGTCTGCCTCTTCTTTGGGATTTTTCAATAGCTTCTAGCCTAGCGGCAAGTTGTCTCAACATGTCTTCCAATCCTGAATCTGCATCTCACCTCCCACGAACCATCTTGGAAATCCTCTGCAATTGCAGGTCAGATCGCAATCTGCCACCCCACAACAATTCAACTAGGGCTTCACAAGAAGGAACCTACAAACCTAGGTTCGTAAACCTAGATCCAAATCTCACCTTGCTCTGATACCACTTGATGCATGGGATGGTATGATGGGGCAAAGTTATGGCACACCCAACCAAATCCACCCTGCTCAACAACACGTGGAAGCAACAATAACAACAGTGAGAGAGAGAATGCCAGATCTTTTTTATTCATTCAAATTGATTCATACATGCCGGGCTGTAAGGACTTCCCGGTTACGACCAAGTATTACAATGAATTACGGAAGTCCTCAAACATGTGAGGATCTACCCACAATCTCTAATCTTCTATCTTCTTACTTCTAACTTCCCTCCCTAAACTCTAACCAAACAACTACATTTATACAAGAGGCTATCGAACTGAGTCGGCCTTCAGATCCATAATCAATGGAAGGAATGGTTAGATTTGGGACTACATGCTTCCCAATGATGGATATCAACATTAAATCTGTGACCCATAATCAATGCACAAGTCAGCCTCAACATAAACTCCAAAGAACTCGTCGATAAGCAAAGCCAACCGAGTGCCAGACAAGCATCACGGAGCATCAGAGAAATAACTGATCGCTACAGAGATAACCGACCAACACTGGCAAACAAAGGAAACTAACCAACATTGAACCAACTCGGTCAAAGCAGGAATCGAGCAACACAAACAAACTCAAATATTTTTTTGGTGACACAGGATTGCTAAGGACCTGAGATGCTCCTGCATCAGTTTTCCATGATCTTACTTATGTCTTCCTTATAATAAAACATTTTTTGCAAGTCTTCCTCTATACTTACTTCCTCTACGGTGCCCTTAAATTGTTGAATGATATCCTTAGTACAACATAGTCGACTCCTGTCCACACCTTGATATATCTCTAAATCAAGTCTATCAAAGAACTTTTCACCTTTAGTCACCCAAAGTGCAGCATCCTCCCTCATCTTTTTGACTCTTTTCAAAATTACAACAAATTCCTTTGTGGCTATTTGGGCTTTATTGATCCAATCATCAAACTTATCTAGCTCATCATCTTGATATAACCTGAGAAAAATCTAGAATCCTTGTTTTTGAATCCTTTTGAGGTTAGCCCTTAATTATTCCCAAATTGCAATTTTATCATACAATAAATGGAGACCTTCAACCATATTTGTCATCTCTCCCTTATTCTGCACTATTGTCCTATAATGTCTCAGCACTACTTCCAAATTCTCCATGTTGAATGATTCAAAAATGTCCTTCTATTGTGTACAAGCTTTAATGAAATAATATGGAGTGTTAGTTAGAATGTCTAAAGCTTCTTGTTTCTTGAGGGCGGCTTGTAATGAAGCCTCTAGGTTACCAAAAATGACCTCAAGTAGGATATGACAAAAAAAACTTGATTATCCCTAGCAGTGTCACATCTAATGATCCTTTTCCATAAATTTATTTACATTTCCAAAGATATTTACATACTTTAAAAATACTCTTAATTGATACTTCGATAAAAATACTAATTTAAAATGTATGTTGTTCAATTGAATGGTTATAAGCTAAAGTAGTTATTTTCATAATAGTCTAGAAATTCTCATCTTATTTATGAAAACTAACATTATTATGAGTACTTAAAGTGAAACAAGACAAATTTTAGAAGATTTTAATGTTGCTTACAACAATCAAGGTTTATAGGCTACATATGTGGCTTTAGCATGACTATAATGAAGAAGAAACCAATTACAACTTAGGTTCCTTCCAAAGGATTGTGATATTTCAACAACAACTAGCCAAGGAGAATCATATTCCATTATTTTTCACCCTATGGGTTTTCACCATTAGTCCACCCTTTTTTATTTTTTAATCTAACAAGACTAGCACAAATCTATCCTACCATAAAGAACCATAGATTCTATGTCACATTTTCTCACACAAGATTTACTTTAAGAAGAGATTGGTCTAGGCTAACCTCACACATATTCATACATGTTTGATTTAATGAGTAAAATAAACCAAATACATCAATAATCAATATCTTTATTTCTTACACACACATGTACACAAAATCAAAATGAAACAACATTATTGATAGGTTTCCATCTCAACCCAAATTACAACAAAACTATGGATACCTTACAAGTCAATTTTTTAGGGATTTGGTAATGCTTGTCATAAGAAATAGAACTTTAATTTTCTAACCCATAGTCCATGTTAGAATATGGAAAGAAAACTTCATCAAACCAATTCCCTTTTCGCATTGGGTTTCTTCCCATGTCTCTACAAAGTTTGTCATTATCCGTTATTTGAAAAGTGGCATGACAAGTTTTCCAAAAGAAGGCACTTGCAATTCCCTCAAGATATTTTTCAAGATCTTTTGCATTCTTCTCCATTTCTTTAACACTTGGCATCACTATTTTGTTAGATAGAAAATAAGCCAACCATTGGGAACGTATTTCTGAAGAGTGCAGATTTGACAAACTCTCTGAATAGCCAAGAATTGCCATTTGAGGAATGTGTGGATGGATCAAGCCCCTACAATTCAACATAAGATCATGAAATTTCTATTATTTAGGACTTGTGAAAAATTTTAAAATAAATTTTAGTTTTAAAAAATGATATGAATACCATTATATGATTGAAACTCATAATTTAAAATCTCAACTAAGTCTAGTGAGTTTTTCTCTCTTAGATAATAGCAGTACACAATAGAATAATAGATAAACTATAAATTTACACCCCAATTATTAACCCTAAGACATATGGTGTGAAATTCCATTTTTTATATTTTGAGGAATAAACATTTTTAAATAAAAAATTGTGATATAATTTTAGTATTGAAATATTTTAAATCACAATCTACCCTCCATTATGAAGACAACAAATAATGAATATTAAAGATGCTGAGATAGTAAGGAGTATACATGTATGAAAAATTGAAATAGTTTTCCCTCTCTATTATCCTACAATAAAGCATATAATGTAATATAAAATATTAATATTAATAAACTAGAACACAAATCGAATGAAAATATTTCTACTCACCCTTAAAACTTGTACGTTGTGTCAACTTTATAAGTGTCAATTGATTTAATTGAATGTATCATCTTAAATATGAACCTTTCAACTCATATATAAGCCCTTTTTTTAATTTTAAATCTTTAATATAATTTTTATCAACCATACTAAATCATTGATACATTTCACTATACCTGTATAAAGAGAGTGCACCACCGGATTTCTCTAAAATATCTCCAAATTTTGCCGGAATGAGACTCTTTAATTTCTTGTCCCCATCATAGCCGGTTCCTAAAACCACAACATCGGCTTCTATCTTTGTTCCATCATCTAGCTCAACCCCCTTATTATAAAAACTCCAACTAGATGATCTTTGAAAACGTATGAATCCTTCCTCTACTTTCAGAAAAAATTTACTAGGAAATGATCCAATGTTACAAGAAGTTATTGCTTCTAGAAAACTCATATCTGGAACAAGTCCATACTTTTTTAGGGGAAATCTCCAAAGTTCAGAAAGCTCCACAAATTTGGACATGGCCCATCTCTACACAAGAAAAATATCAATATGCCTATATGATTGGGAGGATAAATTTGAATTTGAATTGTTTATGTAAATCCACACCAAAGAAAAAATAATAAATAAATCAAATAAATTTACCAATGGAGAAAATAGGAATGATATTAAGTTCAAGAGAAAACCCTGGTTTTCTTTTCCAAGTAAAAATTGTGTAAAACGTGTGCCATACAAATATTGTAGGTGTACTCCCCAAAACAAATAATCCTCAGGAATCATCCAATGGGTTCTTCTAAAGACCATGGTACAAGGAGGACCATTGTCTTCTGTAAACACAAATCAAGTCTCTTGTAAATGTAGATCCATAAAAAAACTAAGCACGATTTTCTTATTTTCTTATTATAGCCCCTACTACCAAGTAAATGAAGGATACAAAATCATTAAAATATAAATCATACCTTGATTTGCCTCAGCACATTCTACCGAAAAATCCATTGCTGATTTCTGATATCCAATGATTACAACTCTTTTTCCTTTGACGGTTTCATAAGCCTCTTTTCTATTGAAAGCTGAGTAATCCATGGTATGCAAAACTTTTCCTTGAAATACTTCTGGTCCTTTATCTAAAGGAAATGATGGTATTTTTGGAAGACCCCCATATTTACCAACACATAAAACTAGGAAATCAAAGTGATACCACTGTAGAAACCTCACACAAAAATCATTTTAGTAAACATGTGAAAATAAAAGACAAATATATCACTATTGTAAATAAAACTTATACAAAGAAATTTTATAACATCGATAATCCTAATAGTAATCAATAATAATGATTAGTGATGAAGTTAAAGACAAACTTGAATCAATCAAGTTTAAATAACAAGTTAGTTCACCTATAACAAAAATGTTAATATTTATTATCTACATGCTATAACCTAATGGTTGCTTCTTAAAACGCACTCTTTAAAGTCCAAATGCATTTATAGGTCAAGACAAACCATTTCATAAACAATGGTAGATACTAGATGCTAATTAGAAACTAAAAAATATTCTTGATCTATGAGATCTAGACATGATTACAACTTACAAAATACTCTTTAAGTCAAATTGTGATAATAGACAAGCTTACAAAACACATTTAAGTTAAAATGTGTTTATAGACAAACAATTTCATAAATATAAATGATGGCAGATTATAGATACTAGTTAGAAATGGAAAAACTTCCTTGATCTATGAGACCTCTATGTAACTTAACAGTTGCAGCTTAAAAAACACTCTTCAAAGTTGAAATACATTAGGTCAAGACAAACCATTTCATAAACATAAATGATAGCAGATAGTATTAAGGAAAAGAAAATGAAAATACCTGGATGGATTCTTCATGGCTTTTCTGCACACCAACTTCCCAAACTTCACCATCATCATAAGGACCTCCATTCTTCCCCCACAATCCAGCAGATGCACCACTTTCATTCCCACTATACCGAATCTCCACCACTTTGGTATTGAACTGAATGTAATCCAGCAGACCAAAATGGTCTGCATAACTGTTGAAATAGTCCATAACCTGGTTGTGATTGGGTAAAAGGGTAGTAACATGACTTGGCCATGGAAAATCAGTGAATTGGTAGGCAGGGCGAGGAGTCTGCAGTTTTGTTGATGCAAATGTTTGTCTCCACACTCCTCCTAATCCTTCTTTGGCCTCAAATACAGTGGGTTTCAGACCTATACTTACTAAATACTTAGTTGCAAGAAGCCCACTCACTCCTGCTCCTACAATACCCACTTTCTTTTGCTTATAATCACTAGACCCATCTGCTTCCTTCAATGAACTATCCATGACCTGAGAAACTAATAGAAATGCAGAGAAAACCAGAGAAACTAAGTATATAGTTTTGAGTACTGTTAAAACAGCAATAATGGTGTGAATGAATACACAATGCCTACTTATTATATAGTTTTGAGTTCTTGCTTTAGGATTTATAAATTATAACGCATTCCTCCATGATGTTGCTACGTACGAATATGAATCTAAGCCACGTTTAATGGACTCTTATAATATTAATCTAAACCCACGTTCAATGGACTTACCTTGCTCGGATTTGAAAGCTTAAGAAGATGCCAAACTTGATGTCACCTTAGCTTACGTATGAATGAATTGGCGTTCAGTTTTAAGATTTTAAAACAATAACAGATGCCACCATGATGTCACCTTTATCTTCTCCTACAACACCAAAAATTGCAATAAGGTTTGGCATGAATGGTCTACATCCATCTTCAAATTTAAAAATTTAAAATTGAAAGGGACACCACCGGTTTTTTTTAATAGTAATAAGTGAAGTGTATTAGAGGAAGTATATTAGTAGTCATTATAGCTAACTTTGTGTATCTAAGAGTCTAAATTATACATTGGATTTCAACAATTTTTTATTTTTTTTTGTCTCCCATTGCCACTTAACTAAAAACATATTTTATGACTTATAGGGAGTAACAATGCTGCCTATAAAAATCATTAAGCTTCAAAAGGTCAAAAAGTGATCATTTCAAAGTGTCTATACCTACTTAAAGATGTCTCAATAACTATGCACTCAAAATCACTAGTACTTATAGACAAATGTCCTTGTAGTCATGCACAAATGTCCCTATAGTGGTGCACAAACGGGCCAATTATGAACTAAAAAAGATAAAAAATGGTCGGCTATTAATACATGTGAAACTTATTAAATGGCTTTTAGTTATTAATTTATTTGCTCCTTTAAAATTAGTAATTAGGGGTTGGGACAAAAAGTGCATGACTATTTAAATGTGCTCGACTATTGGTACACTTCCTATAGTAGTTGTTATAGCTAGCTTTGTACATCCATATATCTTAAATGGCATATCTAATTTCAATGATTTTTTTTTGTTGTCTCTGCATGCGACTTAACTTGTTTTAGCTTTTGGGTAGTAAAAATGCAAGTTGTGGTATCTATTATGTATGCAATGGTAAAAAAGTGATCAATTTTGTGTTGTTTGATACTTATTTAAAGGTGCCCCAATAATCGTGCACTACAACCTCAAAAATTGTCAATACTTATGCACAAACACCCCAGTAATCATTCAAAAATTGTCAATACTTATACACAAATTTCCCAATAATCATTCAAAAATTCTCATTACTTATAGGTGTATGATATATTGATTAATGAGCTTTTAGTTATCATATTTTTAAGTTTCTTTAAAATAAATAATTGGAAGAGTGGGTGAGCAAGGAGTGAACGATAATTGAAACACAAGTGATAAGTGACACCCTTATCCTAATGTTAGTAATTCTCTAAAAAATTGAATAATTAAAGATGCTCATCATCAACTTACATAAAAGAAAATGATATATAAAAATTGATTATGATTATACAAAATATTTTATAAACTTCATGAGAGTTGTCTTCTTCCTATTTTAAGAATGAATGAATAGTAATAATGTTAGTAATTCTTTAAGGATGAATGAATACATTAAAATCTAAGTATACCCACGTTCCTCTGACTTCTTTGCACTAAGATTTTAAACCAGATGTCACTATGATATCACCTGAAAAACAGCTGTAAGCCCACTAAAAACTCTGGTAAGCCTGTAATATTTTTCAATTTTAATGGGATATAACTTTCAGGCCGCCTTGAAAAAATTTATTAAGATCCATAATATATGGTGATACATCGTTGACAGTCATATTGACATACGTTTCTCAAGGCGATGTCAATCCAATCCGATTGCTTTAACAGTGTATCGATGGTAATTTTAGTCATGCATATATTGTTAAATATACATGGATAAATGCTCCTTACAGTTCAATAGTATTTGTTGTATTATTGGATTGCTATCTAGTTTTTTAATGTATTGTTTATTTATAATATTATGTGACATTTTAATGGGCGTTTCCAGCAAATCATGTCATATTATTTTGTTTGTTTGAATGAAATGAATATATTTAATAACATATAGGAGACTAAGCAGTCTAGGGAATCTAAATTTTAAATGACATTGTCATGTATGTAACATCAACAAGCAGTTGTCTGAATTAAGTTTGATTGACATTTATATTTTTTTTATCTTAGATATTTTATGTAAAACTTTATTAAATAGTTTATTTTAGGTAGTCTTTCTTCTTTAAATAAAATCTTAGTTTACATCTTGATGATGGATCATGTGGTGTGATTCGAAACATTGATGATAAAAAATCTTACACAACCAAATCTAGAAATTATCTTGCAAATTTATATAGATTGTAGAAACCTAATATTTAAAATTAGTTGATATGAATAATTTGTAAGCTAGAAATTCCATAGTTAATGTCATTTTATTTCCATTTAATCCAAAGTAAAAAATAACATATTTTTTCAACTTACTATTTCTTAAATGTTGCCCACCTTCTAGCCTTGTAGTTAAGATGATATGAGGTAGTTGTTAATTAAGTTATTAATATTTTTATTTTCCATCTTATTTTTTTTTCCATATATAGTCTTTTTTCTTGTGGTCATATATATGATTGAAATGTCCCACATAGTGTTCTCTTTTCCTTTCAAGTTGTGTTGTCCACATGGTTGACTTAACTTTCTTTCTCATATATATTTTATTTCTATATTGGTGTTAGAACATTTTTGCATTATGATGTTTCATTTACTCATCCACTTGTTATTTTATTTCAACCATGTGTTATTCTTCTATTTAACTTATCATTTGCTTCCATTTGGGATCAGTAATGCATCTCCATGTTCTTTATTCTCTTTATGTAACTTACTTTAGATCAAAGATAATGCCTTCAAAGGGAGGTTCCATCCTAAAAAAAAATCTAGTTCCAAAATTACTAAATTTTCTTTAAAATAGTTAAGATTAACTGACTAAAATGTTTGGTGCACACAAGTATTAATTTTTTTTATTAAGCTAAGGAGTGTTTTGAAGGGGCACAAAACCTTTTACATCAAGGAGGATAGAGGGTGAAGCATAACAAGACATAAGGAACATCCCAAAAAGGACAACAATGAGACTACCAAGGACATCTAACATATTCCAAACCAAGCACAACATGACAACAATAGAAAGAACCAAGCACAAAAGGATGACTAATAGAAACCCAACCAAATAATAGGGGTTTTTAAAATGATCTAAAGATTTTTTGTTAACCTTATAACTAGTGCCCTTCTCCCATAAATTCCTTTTCTTGAAATAGGTAGAATCCCAAGAAACAACATTAAGAATTGTAAAATTTAACATTATAAGAATCTCCTTCTTTTTGCTCCTCCATGCTTGAAGAAAAAGGTTGATCCTTCTCCTCTAGACACCTCTTCTTGTCTAGAGAAGCACCACTGAATGTTTCCTCACAACATTAGGAGAAAAAAGGTGCTCAATAGGGGTCCCCCCTGTTATTCATCATTTGTTTCTCCATGCAAGGAGAATAGGCCTACTTGGTAATAGAAGACATTTGTTTTTTTTTTTCCTCCAAACCAAATGGT